>NGZO01000004.1:4042129-4596147 GCA_002215965.1 Aspergillus persii | reverse complement strand
GAGAGATATACCCTAACCCCTAACCCTAACCCTAACCCTAAACCCTAAACCCTAAACCCTAACCCTAACCCTAACCCTAAGAACCCTAAGTAACCCTAAGGGACTAATGAGTTAGCTTAAACAGACTATACTAAAGAAGATATATAGAAAAATTAGTTATATAATCTTACTTAAAGGTTTTCAGCGCGAATTCTTATTATATAACTAGTCTAATATAAAAGCCCCGGCCATCTTTTCTTTACTTTTTTCTTATATAAAATATTTTATTTATATAGTTTGTTTATTTATTTCGGATCGCTTGTTTTCTACTATTATTTTATATATTTATTATTTTATATATTTATTATTTTATTTTTCTTTTATTCCTTTAGAATATTATTAGTCTACAGGATATAATCTCTATTAAATTAATAATAACTACACTGTGTGTAGTCATATTTAACTAGATAAGAAGAGAATATAAAAGGGATTAGGTATTCGCCTAATATCCCTTTTCGCTCTACGTAGCCATACCAGCTTATATATATTAAGCGCCTCTTATAGCAGTATAGATAGATAATTAATTAAGTTTTTCTTTTTTTATTTTTCTTATTTTAGTAGCTAGGATCCGCCGGGATTCTATTATTTAGATATTACACCGGTAATCCGCCTGTTAAGATCTACTAAGATTTTATTTATTAATTACGCTAATAGTCAGGATCCGCCAGGATCCTGTTATTTAGGTATTACACTGATAATCTACCTAACAAGATCTACCGAGATCTTACCTATTAAGTGTACTAGCAGTCAGGATCTGCTGAGATCCTGCTATTCAGCGCGTTATTATATGATTAATTACGTGGTCTACTATATCTCGCATTGCCGGATTGTCTCCCGTTATAGGATTACAGCTGCAGACCCCTTTTACACTATTATTAATATTATTATCTTAGAAAGACTTAAAAAGTAGGAGTTAAAATATTATTATATTAAATATTCTATCGCCGGTGATTTTACTAAAATTATTTAATTTTATAAAAAAAGAGTTTATTAAAATCTGCTCGCTCCGATACGAGGGACTACTATAAATATTATATTAAATAAAGAAGGATTCTTCTGCGAACTAAAATAATTATTATTTATTTTAATTTTATTAGTAATTTCGCAGATAAGCAGAGCTTAATTAGTAATAATTTTATTTATATAATTATTAGAATTATCTATATTAATAGATTTATTATAAAGTTTAATAATATCTTCTAGATCTATATTAGGCTTTTCTATATTAGGAATCCTGTTAAACCCGATTATTATTAATATTAACGTACTGTATAGAGCGGATTAAATTAGTCTTAGCTAATTAGCTAATAGACGTCGGTTAATTAAAAATAGAAGCGGTTAAAGATAATTAATTAACAGCTCTCTAGCAGAAATCTTATTATTTATTTAATTTATTCTGGAATAAATAATTATATCGTCTAAATCGACTCTAGTGTATATTAAATAATTAATAAAAGGAGTATTACTCGTAGTTTAAATAGCTATATCTAATATCGCGGAAGTGATTAATGTAGATAAAGATTTATAGATTCTAAATTAGTAAGAAGTTCCAGCTGAAGAGATAGCGACTGTGAAAAAAGGGTAATATAAGTATTAAAAAATACTATCTACTATTTTATAGAAAATTAACTTATTTAAATTATTAGCTGAAAACGAGCTTCCTAACTTTATAAAAATAATTATAAATACTGCGGTAAGAAAGAACTTTTATTATTATAACTATCTCCGCTTTACAGGATCTAAAATAAGACTATATATTAATTTATTTAGAAAAGAACTAAAAGCTTGTCTGGAATATCTATTACTAAACTATAATAATATTAAAAATATTAAAGTATCTAGTAAAAGATATAGCTAGTTTAAAAAAGCTAATCGTCTAGTAAGACTCGAAGATTTATTAGAGATTTTTTAATATTTATATAAACCGAAACTATCTTGTATTATAAAAATAATTATAAAATATAGTTTTAAAGATCTAATTTTAATTATAAGAATATCGGTAACTATTAACCTATTTAAAAATTAATAGTAAAATAAAGATTTAATTAGTATTCTGGGACTAATAAGTTAGCTTAAATAAATTATATTAAAGAAGATATACGGGGAAATTAGTTATATAATTTTATTTAAGGATTTTCGGCGCGAATTTTTATTATATAATTATTATTAAAGACGCGTGTCGGGCCGAGATAACTACGGATAATTATAAAATATATATTATTTTATTATTTAGTAGGTGATCCGCCAGGATCTATTATATTATATTTAGTATATTATACTAAGAAATAACTATTTCTATCGCCTAGTCTTCTATCCGTACTATATAAAGTTTATAAAGTAAAAGAATTCCACGTTTTTTAGATATATTAATATAGATATTAAATAAGTTATTTTAATTAAACACGGGCTAAATACTATTCAAGAATCCGTCTTACTAGATATAAAAGATAATTATAATTATATTACTATTCTACTAGGAATATATAAATATCTAGTAAAATAAAGGGACAGAGTGGTTAGAAGATATAATAAAAATTAATTTATTTTTTTAGTTAATAAAATCGGTCTATAATAATTCTTAAAAGAAGATAGCTAGTATTTTAATACTATATAAACGCCCGTTTTATATAAATTTATAAATATATATATTATATATCTTAGTATTTCACACGGATCGACTGGCCCCGCTATAAAAATAAGATAAACTATACTTTTTTAGTATATATTAATATAGGTAGATTACTAGATGCTTAAAATATCTAAAAAAAATATATAGGATAATTTATCTTATATTTATTAAAATCTTTTATCTATATTAGCAAGCCCTTCCGGCCTAAGTAACAGATATTTTATAATACTATATACTTTTTTAGTTATTATGTTAATAAGGGGACTTAGTCCTCTATTAAATATATTAGTAAAATAGATAAGATAGAATAATTCTTTAGTAAAAAAAAATCTTAATCGCCTATTTTATATAAACTGATCTGAAGGTAGGAAATATATTAATAAATAATAAATTAATATAATAAAAATTACTAATATCTATCTAAAGTAAGTATTCGAACTAGAGAAAGAAATTTATAAAATTAACTTCTATAAATCTATATTTTTTATATTTAAAAAACTACTTACCGGTATTAAACTCCCAGAGCTAGCTATAGATTATTATTAAATTATTAATTTAATATAAAAGCCTTAGCTATCCTTTCTTTATTTTTTTTTATATAAAATACTTTACTTATATAATTTATTTATTTATTTCAGATCTCTTATTTTCTACTATTCTTTTTTATATTTATTATTTTATTTTCCTTTTATTCTTTTTAAATATTATTAGTTTACAGGCTATAATCTCTATTAAATTAATAATAACTACACTATGTATAGTTATATTTAATTAAATAAAAAAAATATAAAAAAAATTAGGTATTCGCCTAATATCTCTTTTTACCCTATATAATTATATTAATTTATATATATTAAGCGCCTCTCACGGTAATATAAATAGATAATTAATTAAGTTTTTTTCTTCTTATTTTCCTTATTTTAGCAGTCAGAATCCGCCAGAATTCTATTATTCAGGTATTGTAAAAGGGGTCTGCAGCTGTAATCCTACAACGGGAGACAATCCGGCAATGCGAGATATAGTAGACCACGTAATCAACCACACAATAACGCGCTGAATAGCAGGATCTCGGCAGATCCTGACTGCCAGCGCAGTTGATAGGTAAGATCTCAGTAGATCTTAACAGGTGGATTACCGGTGTAATACCTAAATGATAGGATCCCGGCGGATCCTAGCTACTAGTGTAGTTAATAGGTAAGATCTCGGTAGATCTTAACAGGCGGATTACCGGTATAATGCCTGAATAATAGAATCCTGGCGGATCCTGGCTGCTAAGATAGGAAAAATAAGAAGAGAAAAACTTGATTAATTGTCTATCTACACTGCCGTGAGAGGCGCTTTAATATATACGAGCCGGTGTGGCTGTGCAGGGCGAAAAGGGATGTCAGGCGAATGCCTGACCCCTTTTACAGTATTATACCGGTAATTCGCCTATTAAGATCTACCAAGATCTTACCTATTAACTACGCTAGTAGCCAGGATCCGCCGGGATCTTATTATTTAGGTATTACACCGGTAATCCGCCTGTTAAGATCTACCGAGATCTTACCTATTAATTACGCTGGCACCCAGGATCCGCCGGAATCCTATTATTTAATCAGGATCTACCAAGATCCTGCTATTCAGCGCGTTGTTATGTGGTTAATTACATGGTCTACTATATCTCGCATTACCGGATTGTCTCCCGTTGTAGGATTACAGCTGCAGACCCCTTTTACAATATAAGGCTGAATACACGGCTGTATCTCTAGCGGGTAAGGAAGCTATTTAGCTTATATAATTACTTAAGTTAATAAATATTAGAGGTGTATGGCTAATAACACTATTTACTAACTCTAAATTAATACTAAAACTTATTAAAAACGTATTATTTTATACACGCAGTAAGCATATTAACGTGAAAGTGTATTAAATTTATAATATAATTTAGCGAGGGAATATATAGCTCTGTTATATTTCTACGGAAGATATAATAGCGAATACTTTGACTAAACCGCTTGGGAAGCTGAAGTTTACGTGTTTTATTATATAATTAAGAATTATTTAGCGGTACTTTACTAAAAGCCTTATAACGCAGTATTACAGGGGTATATTAATATAAATCGACTGTAATTATTATATTAATCGGAACCCTGAGTCTCCATAATCCAGTATATTAATATCTTAATTCCCGAGATCCGTAGACTTAGTAAAAATAACTAATATATGATATCAGTTAACCCTGTAATAAAGTTATAGAGAAGATAATACAGAGGTCTACAGGCAGGTCTATGATCACCTAATATCAGGTATAAATATAGCCTGCAAGTACCTATTCTTTAGTTATTAGATAGAGATAACAAGAACCTTCTTTACAAGTCTTTTGCATCATAAAACTCTAGTAGGATTCAACAAAAATATATAAAATAGATCGTCCGTAATTATTACTATAGATATTTAGATAAGCCAGGCCCCCGTCAGCCTTAATAAAGCTCAGCTATAGAAAGAAAATATACTATTATAGTACAAATCTAAGAAGACCGCCCCCGGTCGAAATTACTAGCCATCTTAACTAGAGCTAATACTTAGCGGGTTATATAATTACACGATCTTCTATCTTCTTACTATCTTAAGATCCTATTATAGCTCTTTGAGCTATATCTTATCTATTTATCTATATATAACTCGACCCTGTACTAATCTAGTACCAGTTACCCAGGAGCCTGCCTGTTTGCCTACCTGTTACTAGCTCTACCACCCCTGCCAGCCTGCACCTTGACAATATGTATTAGGATTAGAGAAAATATAAAACTTTATAGCCGGGTCTAGTTACAGCCGTTAAATTATCTACTTATAAATTAATCTCTAAAAATCTTTAATAGCCGCGGTTAGATAAATTAAATAATAAATTTAAAAATAAGTCTCTAGGCATCAGGGATAGATAGTATACTAATAAAATTTATAAATCTATATATAATAAAAACTATAGTAAATAAAGAGATCTATTCTATAAAAAATTAGAGATAATAATAAATCGGCTTAATTATTAATAATAAAAGAAATATATTAAAAGAAACCAACCGTGGCCCCGGTATAATATATATATATATATATATATATTCGTATAGGGGCGAAGAAGAACTATCTTAAATAATTAGCAGCTTACTAAGACTAATTCTAATTAATCTATAACTTTCCTATTAACTCTATAATTTTCTATTTTTAGATTATCGTCCTAGAATCTCTAGGAATAGAATTCGGTAGTTAAATAACTAACTAGTAAAATTAGAAAATTATATCTTCTCTATAGTAGAAAGAACTAAATTTATTATCTAGCTTCTCGTCTTATTTTTTTAGTTAGTCACTTTCCCTTTTACCACGCACCCACTCGGACGGGAACACGCATAACCGGCTAATCAGCGGGCGAGTAAATCAAACGCGGGTAAGATACGGCCGCTCATAGAGTGTAGGAGCTTGCTGGGATCTATGTAGCTGAGATCAAGCGTCGACAGGCTGAAGGCCCCTATCTGGTTGGAGGATACTCAGTCGGCGGGGTAGTAGCTTTCGAGGCTGTACGACAACTTCTTAAAAGCGGTGAGAAGGTCGAAAGGCTATTTTTGATCGATTCTTTCTGTCCTTGCCTTGGGACATGGATGCCGGACAGCCTTGTCGATTTTTTAGACTGCATTGGCTGTACTGGCGACAAGGATGGAGTCGAAGAAAATGACAGAGGCCAGCTTATAAGATCAGAGCATTTTACTATGGCAAGACAGTAACTAAAGAGATATAAACCGTCCAAGCTGCTAGGTCCAAATCACTGTTAGGCCGTGTTTCTGTCCGTAAAGGATGGTGTGGATCGGCAGGACGCGGTGGCTAGACCACCGGTCCCACATGAATGTCAGAGCATGGCGAACTGGCTCCTAGATGATAGGCAGGACGATGGCTGTTTTGGATGGGACGAACTTCTAAGCAACGTGATGGTGATCCACGTCGACGGAAGCCACTTCTCTATGATGAAGCCCCACAAAGTAAGCAAATTGATTTCCAATTGGTATCTTAAATCTTGGTACTAAATTAGGAGAATAGATCAAGAAGTGGGGCTCGCAATTCGCCCAACTACTCGAGGCTTAGCCGACGAAAGGATGCATGGCAATGTATCCATATTTGGCGAGCTCGATGTTCTTTCTATCCATTTATGATAACGTTACTGGGAGAAATATCATGTTGGGTAGCGGCTGTGGGTAGAAGGTCTAAAATTTCAATAAATAAGCTCCGTGCTCTAGACTAAATAAATGCCCGGCTCTACTAAAAGCCCTTGCGTGTTCAACACCAGTAGCTTTGGAGAAACAGGGTAAACCGTCACCTTTACATTCGGAATAACATGCAGAGTCTGACCCCGAACCAAACTGTCCCCCGAGCTTTTATTAGCAACATTCTGCTCTGGTCAGTCTTTTCCAATCTTGGCGAGTTACGAACAGTAAACATACCACTATTTTAAGGTGGCAAGGCGTCCATCCCGTTTAAAAGCACACAAAGATACGAGTATATCGCAATGTATTGAAGCAGGCCCGCGGCTCCGACTTTCCCAAACACCTTCTCAGCTCTGTTCGAATTCTCCTCCGACAGCGGTCCACGACTACCCGCCAGCTCTCGACCCACGTCAAAGGCCACCTCCTCCGCCTGATCGAGGGCATGTTCACCCGTGGGTTTGACTCCGGCCGCGATCAACTCAACCTGGGTCTCACTGAGGCCCACGACTTTGCCGACGGCCATATGCGCGTAGCGTTCGTACTTCGCCTGGAAGACACTCCCCGTGGCGAGTATGGCGGTCTCCCGGGTCCTAGCCGGCAGGCCCGGGATTTTGGACATTTCTTCAAACATCCCAAAGTATGGCTTGATAAGATTGGGCGTGTACATGAGAATCCCAAATGGACCGATTAACGCGCCAGTTTCGTCTTTGTACTGAAATACATTTACCCCTTTTTTGTTAGCCAGACAGTCTTCGACGTACTGGTAAGCTTTTTGGGCCTCTCCGCTCATTTCCGAGGGGTGGTCCGGTTTGGAGCTTGATAAACGCAATGCATTCAGAGTGATGTCTTTTATGGCTGATAGGCTTGTGTTGGAAATATATACATGTGTGAGTATGCGATGTTCGGGCGATTTCTGACGTCACGATTTTCCCTTCGGAAATCGGGATCGGTTGGAGTATCGCATCCAGGAAGACGAAGGTTTTAGGCTGCGTCACGGCGGATGTATCGGCTTTGATTGACACGGAAGAGGTCATGATATCATTTTTGCTCCGTTGCTTCTTATTGATAAAGCTGCCATGCCTCTGTCAATCTTGTAAATAACACATACACGCTCGATAAACCATGGCCCAGTACAGGACAAAAGATCTTCCTGAAGCTCATGACCCTTCTGCATATGTCCGACTGCACGCTTTCTCTGGCGGACGTATGGCCACACCTGCATGTTTTGTCATTAAAGGCCTCCGTGGGGCCTGCACATATAACTCGTGGCGGAATTTGATCCTTCACGAACCGTCAGGGACCAAGCTGTGGTTTGATTTGGGACTTTCAGACGTACAATCCCCATCCACAGGATAGAATGGTGAGTTAGCTAATAGAAGCAGGATCTCTCCCAATACCCGCCCCAGACGCAGAGGTATGAGCAGACGGCGTTCCAGGCTCAAGCTGCGGAGACCAATATTCAAGACGACGCATTGTCTGCTGGCGTGGATCCCAAAGACGTAAAGTATATCATCGCGAGGTAAGCCACTAGTAAAACTCAAGGCCCTTTATCTTGTATGTAGCTAATCCAGTCTACTGCAAGCCATTCGCACTGGGATCATACTTACCCCGTAGGGTCATATTTCCAGAACGCGAAGCTCCTCTGCGGACCCGGCACGTTGAAGCTGACAGCCAAATCCTGGCCAGACTACCCGGACAGTGGCTTCGACGGTCGAATATGGAATCCTGAGAAATCGGAGCTCCCGATCGAGGAGTTTCCAGATCCACGGGAGGAGCCTGAAAAGTGGCGCCGAGTCGGACCGTTCCAGCATGGGTATGACTTCTTCGGGGATGGGAGCTTTTGGATCATCCATGCCCCCGGACACTGCGTTGGGAATTTGATTGCACTGGCTCGGACCAGAAGTAAGCATGGGGAGCGGCGCTGGGTGCTGCTGGGTGGTGACTGTATGCATTCATACCATTTTCTGCAGTTCCCCAATGCCCCGTTTGGAGATGGGATCGAGGTGATGCCGACCGGCATGCTCCATGCGGACGTGGAAGAGGCAAGAAAGGTGATCGAGTCGGTTTCATCCCTGAAAACTGTGTATGGATCGGAGTTGTTTGTGTGGCCAGCTCATGTTGAGAATTTGGAGGGTATATGGGAGTTGGAAAGTTAAAGTAAAGATTTTTCACTGGACTTGGGGTAGCAGCTTCATCGATTTTATTGCATTCTCTTATTCCTGCCCTTCCCATCTGTTTGTAAACCAACGCACGACACACAGCGAGGTTTGCATCGCCTGATCGATGCCCCGGAGAGTGGGCCAGATATTCCTGTGGGATCCGTCGTTGGATTTCCACCAGGTTGGTGGGGGCTATTCAGGGCAGCCGCGGTGTATGAGTCCCCTCCGATCTGGTATCCGAATTCGGCCGACCCGGTTTAGCCTGGCTGTTCTAGATCCTTTGGTGGAGACACCAATGCTGTGTACAGAGTAGTATGAACGGGTGTGGCCTGACACTCGCAGGGGCTCGGCCTCGCCGTGCCGATGTCTCTTGTGGACCAAAGTGGACGGGGAAATGATCAGAACATGGCCAGTATTAAAACAAATCCAAACGAAAATTAAATTCAAAGATCCAGCACAAACCCCGTGGCACCGTGATACAAATGTCGGGTCGGGGCGGACCGGTTACACTTGGATCAATCGATGGGAAGACCGGGTGACGCAAGAAATCATTCTTAGGGTGCGGCGCAGCTGAATCGCAGGTAAGCACGGAATTCGCCATAGATTAAATCTCGTGAGCTGGTGGACCCTTGTAACTCTCACCAGCCAGTGAGGGAGCGGGCCCGATGTTCGCTTGCAGGGCTATACGTCAAATTAGATACCCTTTTATGGGCCATGGGCAGGGCTAAAACCATCCCAGGAGGTTTGACTCGTTCCCATAAAAGCAAACAGACCCATCCCTCGGCCTCGCCTCCCGTTTCGAGCCTGGACTGTGTTTGAACGCCTGGATAACCTGCTAAATTATAACTCGCCGACATTGATACCCTATTGAGTGGCCCATCCGCATGGATAAAGCCCTTCCTCCCCCACCGGCGATGGTCAATGATATCAGGCATGCCGAACGGCAGGAGCTATATACAGACCTGAAGAAACGCGTCGAATACCTTCGTGCGTTCCTGAACTTCACTGGTGGTGAGTTCTGGCCCCAATCGCCCATAGACTCGGAGGAAAGAAGGACAAAGTGTCCTTCCTGGCTTACGATCCCATATAGATGACGTCGAAAACCTAAATCGGGGAGCGAAGTACCTGAAGGCAGCCATTCCGACCCTCGCCCATCGGCTCTACGAAAAGATGCTCCAGTTCGACCTGACCGCGCGTGCATTGCGCACCAGAAATACCTCGTCGGAGGCCCAGATCGATGACCTGTTCACTATTGATAGCCCACATGTGCAGCGGAGGAAGATCTTTTGGAAATGGTATCTAACGCGATTATGTTCGGATCCTTCTCAACCGGGTTTCTGGGAGTATTTGGATAAAGTAGGGTGAGTGGTCCGGTGAAGTCGCCAACATTGGCCCTTTAGCTTGGTTCTAATGGAGCACTCCGTCCATGTACAGGAAGATGCATACCGGGAAAGTGCTGATGCACCCACTGAATATCGAGTTCATGCACATGAACGTCTGCCTGGGGTACCTGCAAGACCTCTTCTTCGAGACCATCTCCAATCATCCGGATATGACGATTCAGTTTCGCCTCTCCCTCATCCGATCCCTGAACAAGATGTTGTGCATCCAAAATGATTTGATATCGCGATATTATGTCCGGGACGGGCAGGAGTTCACCGAGACAGGCACAACGCCTGAACATGACGACAATTCGAACAACAAGGAGTCACTGCAGCAGACGCCAACGACGACGGAAGAGAAACGACCGATCGGAGGCAACCCGCCCACGCGAGAGAAAGACGAAGAATCCATGAACGTCTCAATCCCGGAATCGACTCCGTCCGACATCCAATACATCAGCGATAGCCTCAGCGCCCCAGGCAGCCGAGGGAATACAGAGCTGAGACGGGTCCGGAGCCCGTCAGAGACCGCCTCGACACTGTCGACGGCTTCATCGATCGAAAGCGTTCAACGGGCCACTGTCGTCTCCGCAGTTCCTATCTCACCTGGCATGGTCTCGCCCTTCGCACTCCATGATTCGACGCAGGCCTTCGAGACCAAGATCTGGTCGGGGAAGAAGAATCGCCTGGGGCGAGGGAGACCGGGGTACTGAGATAGGCACATGCATCTAGGATACTGCATATCATGGTTCCGATCGTTCCTCCAGGGTGTAGGAGCTCGGGGACCACAGCTGGATCCAACCCCCCCACCATCCATCTTCTCCTTCCCTAGTTATTGGAGCTACTTGTCCAAGATTTGGAAGGCGGGCAGTCCCGGCTCCAGCGGCATGGAAGATTGGCGTTGGCAGCTCGCCTGAATGCTGTGAATAAGGCACACCATACCTAGTTTACTAAAATCATATCTGAACTTGGAAACCGGTCTTTCTGCGCGAATTAAAATCTCGAGATGCTTCCACTAGACCCGGCTGCTGGTGGATCACCATGAAGGGTCTGTAATCTTAAGTCCCCTGGAGCTGGTTTCAATTACACTGGAGTGTCTCCAGCCACACCTGACTGTCCAAAACTTGCCGGGTGATATGCCCGGTGTTTTGATGGGGATCCTACGGCGCAGACGGGTGGTTGATCAGGCAAATGCCGCCTTTCAAGCATTCTGTCGATTGTCTTTGACCAACGACTGTAACCAAGTGCTTGTGCGTCTCTTATGCCTCTTGTCGGAGACTCAACAGGAGCGACATGCGGTATCCCAAACAGGAAGCCAATCACCAGTGGTGCAAGATAGAGGTCTACTCCATGACCTGCAATCTACGGGGCAACGAGCCACTGTGTCAGGTCATTGACATTGGGACCGGTGACACGGTGATCTTTAGTGGTCCCTTTGGAACGTCCATCTATGGAAAGCATTTTCGAGAGTCAATGAGTTACTGCGCAACACATTCAAGCGGGTGGTGGTCCGAGTGGCAGTCCGCGGAGTACCGAGATGGTATTCTATTAGCGTTATTTTGCTAACCACTTCAAGGTCCAAACAACGCAACACCATTGGCATCGTCACAGGCCTGGACTGGCTATGCATGGGTATGGAGGTCACCTTTGTCTCTCCCTCGCTCTACTTTAGCACCTTCACGTGGGTAAACAAGGCGTGGCCTGAACAGACATAGCTGTTCGGCATCGAAAGTTACATGCCGATCGACGATATCGAGAGGTCACTGTTCCGTGTTAATTTGGACCCGTATGGAAGTATCCTTTCCCCGCATGGGGAGTGCAAAGGGGAATGTGCTGGGATTGATCCGACTTCGCACTCCGATATCAAGGCGAAGGTGGCCCGGACCTGGGCTCCTCCTCATGGTAGCATGGAGGTATTCAGCCTCGTCGATACCAACACCTTGACGGTGACTTTGTTTCTGGCCACTCGGCCGCCCATTGTAATGATGCTATGTGGCAGTGAGGGAGGGGTTTAAAGTATATTACTCTGTTCCTACGATTGGAAATCCCTTACCTTTTATCGTGACACTGCCCTGCGAGGGGGCACTTTGGTCTTGGAGCAGATGCCTCGGGTCGACCGGTTCCGTGTAGGGCTCACGAGACAACCGAGTGAAAGTAAGCCAGATACAGGTGAACCGCACCATGGAAGCTATTATAAAGCGACTCTCGTAACAATAGCCTTGTATACGGACTCTATTCTGCATTAGATCAGGTTGATTGTCCATCAATTTGTGACACATCTTACACAATACTTCGGTATGATGTAATAGTTATATTGTTGTAATATAGAACTGCTAGACCGCCAAACTGCTTTCAATTGTTGGACGTTGGGCATTTCCAATTCTGCTAAAGACATTCATTATACTCTATTATATGTGGGCTCGCGTCTACAGAGTAAAGTGAAGGTCCACCCGTCCTGGGCCCTTTGAACTCCACAATCGATACCGAATCCTCTATTAGACCCACAGGGAGCAAATATTATAGCGAAGGGGAAACTTCGGTGAATATAATAGCGTGCTCTCTGGAACTACAACCATTGGGTCGTCAATTCAGACAACGTGCCACCGTTATTCCAGTAGATTAGGCCAGGGCCGAATAATTAAGTTACGTTACCCTACGGGGAAGTCTGTTCATCGGAATTGTGCCGGACGACAATCACCGTGATGTTCGTGTCGGTCGGACTGGATGAGAAGTCAAGCTCTACATGCGGCAGGTTGCAACTCGATCATATAACGGCTTTTTGGGTATAGGTTGTCCAAGATAGGCAATCCTCCATACGTACAATAATACTCCGTACTCCGTACGGATTTGAGATTCACTTTGGCAAGACCTCTTTTTTTATATTAAGCCATGATCAGCAAGCCCTAAGGATTATGACTACGGGGAACTTGAGGTATTTTTCAAAGTTTGTGCATCGAAGGATGCTAAAACTGCACATCGTGTCCTTAAAGGAGAAATCGATACCCATTCGGAATGAAACAGTCCACATAATAGGATCCAGGGGATAATATTCGAATCTTGCATATGCTCGGCTTTTAAGTGGAGGCCTTTTCTCTTTAAATTGAACCGTCCTCCTTATGAAGATCATATAAAGCAAGGCAACAGCACCCAAATGAAATATTGGACATCTCATCATCTGGCCACAATCAACAGCCCTAGCTTGGCGAGAGCCATCCGGTTAATCTTTTCTCCATAGATCACTTGAGCCGGTCCACTTCACATAATGAAGGGGCTCAGTATCCTGGCTGTTCTTGCCTCGGCAGCGTTGGGCCTGGCCGATACCTGCTCAGTCGGTAAACAATGCCAGTGCCTGTTTGCGGATGGTTCACACTGCTGTGTGTATGGCTCTGTAAGCGGGATGGACTCCCTTTTATACAAACCAACCCACTAACATCGTCTTAGAATGCCATGACGGGCGATGACTATGACTGCACCCGGTTGTGTTCGGGCGCCTCCCGGATGCTCCAAAGCGGAGAATCCGAACCGGCCAAGTGCAATGCGGACGGTGCCTTTTCCTGTGCCTCGATCTTCACGGTCCAGACCCGTACACCGTGCTACAATAACAACCAGGTATAACCCTAGAGATCCAACCTGAGGTTGTGCTGTCATTCGAGACGCAAATGCTGACTCTTCTTTAGACTCCCTAACGTCAGCAGGAACTGGAACGGGTCTCGTGGTGCATATCTGTTTCCAACAAATCCTGTTACTTCGATTGAGCACAGTTTGGGACCGTTCGCCTTCTTTTACCGGTGAGGTGGTATGGATTCTGTATGTTACTTTATGGTTCACGAGGTAACAATTGTCCACGAATCCAAGAATTGCACTCGTCCCCGAGTAGTTATGAAGTCCGATGTACGGGTCCTTCTCCATGGTTTGGAACCCCGTGTAATTCACTTGTAGCTCAATGCATTGCGACTGTCGTCCCTGCACTCTGTATGTAAATTGTGCGACAGTCGCCTGAGGCACCCGTGGAGGCCTGGCGGTGGTGCTAGTCCCGATGGGGCAGTTCGCAGTCAGCTGACCCACTAAGCCAATTCGGGCCAGCCCCCATGCAACATCCAACACAGCCTGACAAGTTGAGATACTGGCTGAAAGGAAGGACATCGGAGTAGGTCAGCCAGCCAGCATGTCCACGCTGACCGCCAAGCGCAGGCGTGCGAGAAAGGCATGCATCCCGTGCCATCAGCGCAAGCGAAAATGCGACACCAGGCAACCTTGTGGCATGTGCACCACCTACGGATACGACTGCCGGTACGCCGACAACATCCCACGTGTAGCCACGCACGCCAGTCTCGACGGCGACACTCGACTGGCCCGTTTATCCTCTGCAGGCCGCAGTCTAGGCCGCAGTCCGAACGGCGAGCCTCATATGGACCCAGGCCGCCCCGAAGGCGACGGCTCGTTGACGAAGACTCCCCCCGTCGTGGCCGGCGCGACACCGGGCATCTTCGACGAGCAGAAATCTAGATACTCCGGCGCGTCGGCTGCGATGGCATTTCCGCATATTCTCGGCGTGGCTCTCGGGTCTGACTGCCCTCCGAAGATGCGCTCGTTCGCCTACAACTTTGGCATTCGCCCGGAGGAGGCATCCACTTCTCACTGCTTTCTGGGAGACCTCATTGCGCAAGAAGACTTGGCCTTCTTCTCGAGTACGTACTTCTCAGTATTGGGCCCCATCGCCGACGTGATGGACTCCAGAATCTATGCCCAGCGATGTCGGGATTATTACCGGAGTCCGGGCGGCAACGCGGTCGTCTTTGCCGCCGTGGCCGCCGGCGTCGCTGCTCTCGGATCCTTTCTATCTCCCAACCGTCATCCGCGGGAGTCTGATCTGGTGCAGTACGCCAAAACTATCCTAGAGGATCCAGCGTCCATGCGTTGGCACGGTGTCGACCACGTCGTGGCATGGGGTATGCGGGTGTTATACCTACGGGCCACGACTCGGCCCAGCAATGCGTGGATTGCTTCGTGCACGCAGATGCATCTCTGCGAGGCGATAGGGCTGCACGAGGAAGACAACGTCAAGAAGATAGCGTCGGCTGCCGGCGCTGCTGTCCTTGGACATGACGCAGACCGGTTGAGAAGAATTTTCTGGATCTCGTGGGCCGGGCATAACATGCTGTCCTATGAGTACGACCGTTCACCCGTGTCGTTTCGGGCCGTCACTTGCCAGGCTCTCCTGCCGGCACCAGGGTCCGTTGCCGATCAGTTTGTACGCCTGATCCAGGTCATTCCGTCGCCCAACTCCCCATACCAGCTCAAATTACAGGCTCCCATTCCGAGTGTGGAGCTATGTGAGCGTGTCAGAGCGCTGGACGAGGTTCAGTTTACCCACCCGTTTCTGACGGTGACCAAGGCGGACATCGCGTTTTGCTTCTATCGACGCCTTTACTATCTCAAGGTCCACATCCCGGACGACATCATTCAGCTTGTCATTGCCAGCGGTAACGCCGCAGTGGAGGCGGCCGAGCAACAGGCTAGCCAAGGCCGTCTGTTCTGGAACGTCATTGGCAGCGTCTTCCAGTATACCTGCATCCTGCTGGCCATTGATACGCCGGCGGCCTCCTCCCACGTCGGTGCTGCGTTCAAGGGCTTGGAAAACCTTGTCAAGGCTGCTGATACTGGACTGACGCGTGAGGCGTTATCGATGGCACGGCACCTACTCAGCCTCAATATCGCCAAGAAGCGAATGGACCTTGCTCGGCTAGAAGCTGTCGAAGGGAGCTATGAGTTCCTTCAGGCGCAGCCGGCATCCAAGGCCGACGCCATAGTGCCGGACATGGATTGGGGGGTGGACTGGGATCAATTCTTCATCGAGCCGTATCTAACCATGTTCGGCCCTTGCGTCTAGGTACCTATAGGGGCTCAGGGGTCGTTGGATGCCACCTCACTCCAGCCAGCGGTAATTCTGTATGTTCGTTACCTAATCATTATCAAACAGCCGCGTAGTAATCCGAGGTGACTCCCTAGCGGACGGCCCCGCGAGACCTTGAGAGCGCGATTCCACCGTAGAATGAAGAGCTGTGCGGCGTTGGGAGCGGCGGTTGCGGGCTTGGCTGCGGTGATGTGCGGGCTTATCGGCCTCGCCGCAGCCGGTTCGTCCGGCGCTTATCTCCGACGATCTATGATCTATACGAGGAGGTTGGCGTCTTATGTCCGGGGCGGTACAGTTCGTTCGGAGCCCTGATAAGGTATAAATAGAGGGATATTTCCTGCGACGGATTGACCAATTTTCCCTGTCCACAAATACCGCAAGCGTCTCTTTCCACCAGACCACAGCGATCTACTCACAATGAGCAAGTACGCCAAGGATCAGCCTAACGGCTTCAAAAATGCCATCGAGCGAGTGGCCATTGTTGGCGTAAGGAAGTCCCTGAAAGGCACCCCTGTGTACCGCAAGATTAACAATCATCCTTAGGCTGGAGGGACCGTTGGATCCCATATCGCCAACGCGCTGCTAGAGACCGGCAGACACACAGTCACGGCCCTTTCCCGCAAAAACAGCGGCAACAAACTCCCCAAGGGCGTTCTAGTCGCCCCCGTCGACTACGACGACGAGGCCACCATCGTTGCCGCCCTCAAGGGCCAGCAATTCCTGATCATCACCATGGCCCCCACCGCGCCCCGTGACGCCCACAGCAAGCTCGTCCAGGCGGCTGCCAAGGCCGGCATCCCCTACATCATGCCCAACGGCTATGGCGGCGACATCGAGAACGTTAAATTCGGCGAGGAGACAATGCTGGGCCCCGTGGCCAAGGCCGGCAGGGACGAGATCGAGAGTCTCGGCATGCAGTGGATCACCGTGTGCTGTGGGTTTTGGTACGATTACAGTTTGGCCGGCGGCGATACGCGCTTTGGGTTCGACTTTGACCGGCGTTCCCTCACGATGTACGATGATGGCAACACCAAGAACTCGACGTCAACGTTATCGCAGGTTGGGCGCGCCGTGGCCAAGGTCTTAAGCCTCAACGAGCTGCCCGAGGACGAACACGACACGAGCCTGACTCTGGCGACGTTCCTTAACAAGGGTGTATACATCAAGAGCTTTGTGGTCAGTCAGAACGATATGTTTGAGAGCGTCAAGCGCGTCACCGGCACCACCGACGCCGACTGGACGATCACCCACGAGGATACGAAGAAACGGTACGAGGATGGCCTGGCGCAAGTGAAGGTGGGCAACATGGCTGGTTTTAGCAAGATGCTCTATGCCAGGGCGTTTTACCCCAATGATCCTAACGATCTGTCGGCCAAGGCGCAGAATGATCTGCTTGGATTGCCAGCTGAGAGCCTGGATGAGTGTACCAAGGTTGGAATCGAGCTGGTCAAGGAGCTGCAGCTTCGCGTGGAGCGGATGGCGTCCTAGGCAACGGTAGACACATGTATAGCATTTGAATAATTGACACTTCCGTATTCTGCATATTAGCGCAATATTCTCTCTAGCGCGACGTCTGTATTCAAGTCTTCTGCCCCATGCAATGGTTTGGGTTACATCTCGCCCGTGAATACTTCTGAATGCAGCGAACTCGCCAAGCAACGGAAGCCGATGGAAGCGCAACAATGGCTGCGCGCCGGAAATAGTAACTTTGGGGATGAGGAGGCGTCATTAAGTCCTCACATTGACAGCTCTCGCAAGTCTTTATCTGCGTTGAAGGGCAGTGGTACCACGGTTCCCAGCAAGTGTGGACTTGCAGTACTTGACTCTCGCTGGATCAATAATGATATCAGTAAATGCCCCTTTAATTTGCCCGTTCTATGGCCAAGTGATCAAATCTCCCAGTACTTCTTCCAATGCCATGCACACCTAACCCATGCAAGCATGAATAGCTGCCCTACTGATAACAAGGCCCCGACCAGCTCCGTAGTCGAGCGTACAGTCTCGGATCTCATTGCGCTTGCAGGCGGGTACAAAGCATACAACCAACTGCTTTTGTCCTATTTTGCCCCAGACCTGAGAAGGATTACGAAGGATGTTCTCCGTGATCCCGAATGCGACCAGGAATGTGTTTTGCTGGTCATCGCGAGACAATGCCACCGCCACGCAACGTCAAAGGACGGCTCCTTGAACTGCGCTCGCTATTTCGGTGCGCGTGTCGGATCTGAACCAGATCAACCACTAGCCAGGGAGGAATACTCACCAGGTTGTACGAACTTGGCCTCCCTTCTCGCGCTTGACGCGTCTCCTGGTGCACGGTTTCCCCCGATCTGGGCGCGTGAACCCCATCGACAAAGACTTGAGTGGATGTGGGTGGTTCTCTGGACAGAAATCCTCAGGAACAGCCCCGGGCCGGTTTTATTCGATCCACTCGCAAGTACGCTGTTCAAATCTTTCGACTTCCACTTGGATAGAATACCACGTTACCTCTTTCGGACATTCGACCCTAGGAGCTTTGGACGGAGTGATGAAGACGTGGTGGCCTCGCCGGCCAGCGAAACTGGAACGTTGAGCAGCCGAATTGATATACTTAGCCAGCACGAGAGCTTTGCCATGTCCGTGGTAGACAGGCACATGAATCCATGGAGGGTGAAGAATTACGAGAGCCAGAAGCCGGATAATTTGATGTCTTGGACATCGTCCTTACTCTATGCCATTCAGTACGCCTTTTACCGACGTCATCACCACGGCTGCCGGTCGGAAGACATCAAAATCTGCATTGTCGATACGGAGATGTTCCCCCGGGGACAGTTCATCCATGCGAAGCGGCTGCTCCAGGCATATTATAAGTACGTCAAACGGGCTGATCTGAGGCAATTCTTCGACCTCCGTCTCCTGGTCTACATCTATCAGAATGGAGAGTACCTGTCCCAGGGTACGCTCAATCACAACGGACGCTCGCGTGTGGTTTCCTTGGCTGAGCTGGAGAAGGGCGGTTTGTATTCCTTGTATCCGGAGTTTGCAGACTGTCGTCGGCACGCAAAATGGGCAGTAACCACGGCATATCTGCGCAGCCTCTGGGGGAGCCAGCAAGTCTCAACAAACACGGAGCTTGAGGTGGCGCTGGCGTTAGCACGGAGCTGCTTCGCTGGTTTTAGAGTGTTGGATATTGCGGTTATTATCTTGTGCTTTAAGAGCCGTGTCCTGGAGTGGGAGTGTGGTTAGTTCTTTGTACCCGTGAGATTCATTTACTCGCGTCTCTACTCACCAGTTATTGGCAGGCAATGAAGACTCTCGGGGCTTCCTCAAAGGCCTGCCGGAGTGGGGGCGCAAGCCACAGGAGGTTCAGCAATACCTCGTCGCATTGCAAGCACTGGATTCCCATCTCCGAGTCGCCAAAGAAAAGTCGGCGACAACCCCTGGCCTATATCAACCCTCGGACGAGCTGGACAAGCAGCTGATCCAGGCACTTCGTGGCTGTTTCAAGGTGGAGCCATATGAGGTGCAATAGCGACAGTGATAATCTTGAAGAACTGGCCGCCAGAAACGGCGTACATCCTGATCGTTATATTCCAGCAGGGGGCTTGTTTGCATATATTCTGGTATTTCTTTCTTTACGTTTGGCAAACCCAGCATGTACAACTTTTAAAGACGGGCAGTCCCCCGACCTTGATCGTCATATCGGGCTATACGGTTCAGCCTGGTCGATTTAGATATAAGGAATTCAAACGCCACGCCTCATAAACCGACACGCAATCTACGGTAGATGCCGCTGGGTTCCGAGCAGAAAGGTCAAGGTCACTCCAACTGCCAGTCCCAGCCCTTCGAGAGAATACGCCCCATCACGGCGTCATCCCCGGCCTTTCGTGTCAGATAAGCACAAATCACAGGGCCCTCGACAAGTGCGCGGCACCGTACCCACCAGATCAACCGACCTGCCCGCTCGTACCACAAAGCCAGCAGTAACAAGGCTACGGGGTCCCTGGCGCACAGCAAGTTGATGAAGCAGGGCTGCATCCGAGATATAAAGACGAGGGCATGGAAGCGAGCCAGCGGTGCCTCGGCATTTTCGGGGTAGAGCACGCGAAGGAAGATAAACGCTCCATGGTAGGGGTTTGTATCAGGCATCCAGGGGGCAGAGGAAGAAGAGTGAAGGCCGCAGAGATGGTAAAGATCTGACAAGACTCCATTGGCGGGGAGAGACAGCTGGTTAGGATCGCAGAAAGCACCGATTCCGTCTGGTGCATTTGATCGCTGGGAGTACATGAAGAGATACTCCTCCAACATGTCGCCAAAGAGGCTGTCGGGCCGCAGGGGATCTGTGAATTTCCAGAGTGCCATTTTCCTCCGGCTCATCTGCAGCCAATCCAGATCTGCCTCGGTAGAAGGCCAGCAAACTTCTCTGGAGGTCATTGGCACCGAGGTAACGGCTAGGATCCCCAGCAAGGTGGCAGTGGCCCAGATGGTATCGCGATCGTCGGCTTGGATGGGGTGGGAGAGTCGCCGACTGAAGAGAGAACTGCTACGCGACGCATGGTAAAATTGACGAGTGCCGGGGGCAGTTAGGGTTTGGCAGCCCAAGTATCTGTCATGGACGTCGGTGAAAGCCAGGATCGCGTGCATCAGGTACGGGCTCTACAATCAATCCCCCGGATCAGCCTTCATACTCCCTCGGCGGTTAGGTCGCTTCTGCCACTCACCCTCATGGCCAGCTGCACCAGTGACTTCGGAGGAACGTTGACAGCCGTTCCGATTGTGCGGCGTTCAAATCGCACGAGGCTAGCCAGGGATCGTGCGTCCAACTCGATTGACGCGCAGGTATCTGCTACCACGGGGGCCGGTATCTTGAGCTCCTGGGGAAGCTGCAAGTCCGGCGAAGGCCCGGCGTAGTCACAAAGGACTCCGTACGAACGGCACTTGGCGCATCGGGGCCGTGTTTCGTCACACTACCGATCATGCTTATCAGGTCCGGATCGTTCAGGATGGGGGTAGGTAGGACTGTGACCGTACTTTGACTCGCCGCAGCTTGCAATTGCGACAGCCGAGCCGGGATTTGCGGTGAGCGCGACGCTGTCGCAGGCCGTTCAAGCCAGGTGAATGCATCTCTGAGGAGCCTGGACGTAGTTGGGCGTGGTTGGAGTGGGTTGGAGTGAGAAACGACGGTCGCGCGAGATCGACATGAACCGTTAGTAACACAGCCCCAGACGCTGTCAGACGAAGTCAGACTTAACCCGGCGTCGTATTCGAGGCTGCCAAGAGGCGCCACGCGGAGATCCGGCGTCATGCAGGCTTAACTCCGTGATCTACGCGGAGTATACTTGGTATACTTGGTGTTGGCATACTTCCATCCCAGGATTCCTAGCTATCGTGGACCATGCCGTGGTTCGTATATCGAATCCCCTGATTTGCTGCGTGGCAGGCGAAGAATGATATCGCCATCGCAGGATGCCATTGTGCCCTTTGAACTATGCCCTCCTAAGAGCCGGGAGAGGGAGCAATGGGATTATAAAAGGCCTCGGTGTCCCGGGTCAAAGTGGTCGAACGGCAATCTCCAAGCAAACCAAGTTTCTATTTCTCGCATTCTTCCGGCGTCTTTGGCCATACACATTACCTCTACGTTCAACCCCATTATGGCCTCCTCCGACTTTCCGCAGCCTGCCTCCTTCACCAAAACCTGGCATTCCACGCCGTACCCGTTCATATCCCCCAGTCGCCCGGCGCTGTCCGCAGCGGGCAAGAACGTCGTGATCACTGGCGGAGCGACGGGCATCGGACAGGCCATCGCCGTGGCCTTTGCGCAGGCTGAGGCCAAATCCGTTGCCATCCTGGGGCGACGCCTGGACAAGTTGCAGGCGGCGGCGGCGGCCATCTCGGCGGCTTCACCCACGCAATCGACCGAAGTGGTCTTCGAGGCGGCCGACGTGCTAGACCGCCACTCGATCGATGCCGCTCTGCAGTCCGTCGCGACAAAGGTGGGCAATGTTGACGTGCTCGTCCTCAACGCGGGCGTGCTGGGCCAGCCAGGCCCGACGATGGCCTTGACGGCGGACAACCTGTCCCAGGCGTTCGCAGCGAACGCCCTGGGTCCTCTGAATACCATTCATGCCTTTCGGCCTCACGCCGGGGTCAATCCGATCCTGCTGAACACCACCACGTGCCTGATTCACATGGCTCCCGTGGCCGGGCTGGCCCCCTACTCGGTCAGCAAGGGGGCTGGAGTCAAGCTGCTGGATCACTTCGCCGCCGAGAATCCCGAACTGCGCCTTGTTCACGTCCAGCCGGGGTGGGTGGCCACCGACATGAATGGGAACCAGCCCGAGGCTCCCGACGTAGGTATGTATCCTTCCTCTGCCGCCATGCTGCCCCCGTCGCTGACTTCCACTAGCCGAGCTGCCCGGTCAGTTCTTTGTTTGGCTGGCCTCGCCCGAAGCCTCGTTCCTCAACGGTCGATTTGTCTGGGCGAACTGGGATGCGCAGGAGCTGTTGGAGCGGGCTGAGGAGATCAAGGGCTCGAAACTGTTGACGGTGGGGTTGGAGGGGCTGTAGAGGATACTATGTATGTAGACAGACTGGTTGTACCCTGGTTTCTATTATGCAAGGAACCTGCTGACCTGAGTTCGTTGAATATATATACATTCAGGAAGTTTCGAGGAACGCTACACTCGTAGCACGACAGCAAGGCCAACTTTAACACACGAGTTGTGCTGTTAGGCCGCTCAGGAATACTGGCAAGAGAGTGCAAAGCCACACAAAACAAGACAGCAATACACCAGAGTTCCCACGATAACGACTCCAGAGTAAGCCAGAGGGGAGGTCGTTGCCCGGGAGACGCCACCTTCGTTCTTCCGTCAGCCCAAGACGATCGGAATCAAATGTTCGGTGATCTCCAGCTCGCCCGTCGTCTCGTGCAAATATCGTGCGCAGACGAGCCTCCCCTGTCCGACCTGCTCCGTCACCGCCAGCACGACGTCGCAGAATCGAGCGGCCTCCGACACGTCTTCACATCGCATCTCCGCCGCAGCTCCGGAGCGCATCGCCGTCCTCGCAGTCTCTTCTTCCCGCCGACGGACTCCCTCGACAAACTGGGCCATCAGGGCAGGCTCCCACATGCCTTCCTGACAGGGATAGCGGTGTAACAGCGAGATGGCCTTCCGTCGTATCTCGGACTGGCGACATTTCAGCGCGGTGAGATAGAGAGCCGGGATCAGGCCGGAATCGAGCACAAACGTGGGCGCCGAGACGAGCGACGAGGGTTCTGAGCAAGCGGCACCTGCGGTGAACCTGCCGCAGAGGTCGACAACGCGTTGGAAGATGGCATTGAACCGGTCGCATCGAATTTCGCGGTCGTTGTGGCTGGTGGCGAGGTGAAGAAACACGGAATGGTATCGAATGTCCAGAAGAATTGTCGCCCGGCAGTCGTGCGAGCGAAGACGGAGGTGTCGAAAGGTAGCATGCCAATGGACCAAGCTGGCTTGGAGTGCTTCGATACGCGCGACGCAGGAGGCACTCTGGGAGGGTGGAAGCTTCCTGATGCCGGCGAACTCGGCGCAACACTGCCAGACGGCATCCGGCCGACGGTGGCGGCAGGACCGTCGACTGAGGTCCAACAGTCCCCCGCGCAGATGGTGCGCCGTGCTGAAAAGACGATCCAGAAAGTGGCGGGCCTCGGAAATGTCCTGGAAGGAGGATGGCAGGAGAAGGTCCGGTCCGTGGCCGTCCTGCCGCGAGGCCATGTGGAACGCCGGTGCTCGCTCACCAAACGCGGTCGAATCCAGGTCTAACCGGGCGAAGATCTCCGTCAGCTGCTCTACGCCGGTCGGCCGTCGTCGGGGGACGAGCAGACTCGGGGGGTCGCTGCCCCTGGCCCGACGAACCTGGCTCGGTATGCCCCCCAGGACGCGAAGGCCGTTCCGGAGATGCACCAAGGCGCCCACTCGGTTGCCCTGGAGCATCTCCAGACAAACGAAGAGCAGGCAGGCCACGAGGGCGATTTCTGGGGCCTGTCGATCTTCGACGAGCGGTGCCAGTCGCCTGCGTAGCTGGCGGATGCCCCTGACGTACTGTGCGAGCGCGAAAGTGACGTGCGACTGGGGGAGATCCGGGAGTCGCAGCGACGGGCTTCTGCCTCGAGTGCTGCGATGCATGGTTCCCACGGCCACGGCCGCATGCATGACGGCGGACTCTCGATGGGCCAGCTGCAGGACGAGCTGCTGCCAGAACGCAGAGCCAAAACACCCTGCTGCCTCGCGGCTCGTGTGGTCGCGGAAGTATACAAAGCCCTGGGCCTCGGCCTGGGTGAGACGGGGAGTGCCGGCCACCATCGCCCTGGCCGACCGCAGGGGGGGCGAGGAGGCACGAGGCAGCAAGGCGTGTTTGCCCCCGTGGCCCCAGACCTCGTATCCATCGCACGTCCTTCCGGTCGACGAACACCGGTTACAGCTGGGCCGTGCTTCGTCACACTTGACCCGGCGGATTCTGAATAAGAGTGGTCAGCACGCCGGACTGCGCACGGAGGAGATGCTGTACATGCCGACAGGTTTTGCAGCCCGTTCTCGATCGAGGGCCGGTCGGTCTGACCATGATGGCGAGGTGGGACTGTGGGAGGGTTGTTGCATCCTCGCTGTCGAGACGGACGATCAACGGGGGAGGTCATCCTGCCGGCTGCCTGGGTGCCTGAGTGCCTGGGAGCATGTGACCTGCTTGAATGCCGGCCGCTGATTGGTCGGCAAGCGAGCGGACCAATCAGCGTCGACGTTGTCTGTTGGTGGTTGTATAGGTAGTACCTCCAGGGCTAGAGACGTCAGAAGTGAACGATAGATGA
The DNA here is from genome assembly GCA_002215965.1 of Aspergillus persii. Taxonomy (NCBI): domain Eukaryota; kingdom Fungi; phylum Ascomycota; class Eurotiomycetes; order Eurotiales; family Aspergillaceae; genus Aspergillus; species Aspergillus persii. The sequence continues at coordinate 4,570,977 of NGZO01000004.1, read as the reverse complement.
ACTACAGATGAACTAAAAATATACCAAGGGCAGACCTATAAGAACCCCGTTGCTCGCCCTCTTCGTCCTCCTCTTCCGTATCATCTTGTCCACCCACTCTCCATATACCACTCTTCTGTCTGCCGTGGCACCTCTCAACATGGCCCTCCCTATCCGAATGATTCATATCCACTACCGCGGCAAGTTCCTCCATCTACTCGACTCCGATGACCAGACGCCCCTCTACCGCGTCAAGGTAGGGCCGCATTCGCCGCAGATGGAGTTGTTTCCGGTGGACCTTGCCCACACGCCGTCCCATCCCCGGGCGTCGTCCGCGGCGAGCACCGCCGCTCTGCCGATCTGCACCGCGGCGTTCAAGGCCGTCAGCCTGCAAGTGATGCTCACCATTCATGACCGCGCGGTGCCGCTCCAGAGAGAGAGCCTCCTGACGAGGGTCTACCGTTTCCACAGTCCTTACGCCAACGTGGAACTGACGTGGAAGGCGGACGGAGCCCTGACCGGCGACTACCAGCTCATCGCCTCCCATGGTGCTGTGGTTGCGCGCTTCCATAATCGACTGTTTTCCAACCAGGAGGTCGGGACCCTGGAGCTGGTCGGGGAGTTGGAGGACAGACTTCGCGACGAGATCGTCATTAGCGGGCTGGCGATGCTGGCCATGGTTCAGAGCCTGAATCTGGCGGGCATGGTACTGGTCGGAGGAAGTGTCAATTGATCCGATAGTTTGACTTTGTTAATGAAATGTACCGGTGTTGCTTTTGCATGGGACCTGGGCAAGCCACCGTCATCGTTGAATCACGGTGACGAAGCCAACGGCCGTAAAGTTCCACCCCCAAGTATTTAAGGACAATCAATCTCCCAGCTATGCTAGTATCTATTCCGCAAATAATACTCCAACTCCTCAGCATGGCTGCAATAGGATCTCTCTCGCCAACGAACAATGGTGACCTACTCTACTGTGAACTGTGCGGCAACGGTATTGGCGGCGACGACATACACCTCCCAGATTGTCAGTACTTGAACATGATCTCCAATGAGAGCGATAACTGGCGCGAGGAGGCAAGTAGGAGCGGCTTCGAGGAAGGCCGTTGTACCGATTTGACGACGGTTTATTTCTCGCTGCCCTGGATGTGGGCGTGCTTTCACCGAGCCAGTGAGGAAACCCTTTGTCCCCTGGCATTGCAGCAAGGCTGATGATAACATTTCCTGGCAGTCATTCATACAGACTCAAACCTAAACCGCAGCTTCCAATTGACCGGGGTAGGGCTGGGGGGGTTTGAAAGTCGGGACCGGGTTCGACTCCCCATGCAATGCGACGACATGGTGCTGGGCAATCCCACCCTTGCGCCGCACTGTCACGTCGAGGCCTATATAAAACCACGCTACTGTACTCCGCCCAGCCCCGTTGCCTACTCCATGCACGAGCGATGCTGGACATTAATGACTCACCTCGTCGATGAGCGTTTGATCAGGGCGCATTTAGCGGAGTTCTGTCAGGCCCTGTCTCAGACCCGAGACCGGCTCATGCGCCGTCGTTACGACATGCCGCGCCGACCATACCAGGATGTAGATATTCCTCCTCCTTGGCGTCGTTCATACGGCCAATCCTGCGTTCAGCGCAATCGGGACCTTGTCGCAAGGTATACCAGGCGGCTCCCGTGCTCGGCAAAGAAGTATTGCCTACGCGATCCATTCAAAGTACCCGAGGTCTGGACGGCGATTCTTCGCGAGAAGAAGCGATGGGCGTTCGATCAGCGGAGGGCGCAAGGCAGGTCAAAGGGTAAAATCTCTCTCCGGCCGGTGGCCCCAAGGCAGAGCGCTGGCCCTTGGGGAAGAATTCTACGGTCATTCTGGAGGAATGTCGCATCTCGCCTACCCCCCGAGTTGATTATGGTAATCGTTGACTATCTGCGCACCTCTAGAGAAGTGCGTCTTCTGATGTGGGCCGTTCATGAATGGGTTCCTTCTCTCCCAGCCTTCTACTGGCGACGGCTGTTTATCCGCGACAAGATGCTGGAAGACAAAGAGACTCGGGTGCCCGGTCCTGATGAGTGTCACTGGCGCCGCTTGTACTATGACATCGATAGCCTGACGGAAACTTCTCACGGCCTGCGCAATCGGCGGCGTATCTTGGCTATCCTGGAAAGAACGAGGGTGGTTTTCCTGGCGCAGCTATGAATACGCTCCCCGCATCAGAGGAAATGTAGACATTGCACGTCGAGGGAATCAAAGTACCCATTCTAAAATACCCGGCAGTCCTTCGATTGCTGGTCGAGCGGAAACCACCAGTAACCCGCCCGTCGCGGACGGGAACTTTCATGTCGGTCACAAAGAGTCCTTCTCTATGGATCTTTCCCGTCCTGCTCTAGACACGTCTCTACCGGCCGGGCTCTCCGGTTGGGCTGGAGGCCTGGGATGCAACCGGCACGATCCATCAAGAACCGGAATCTTGACGTTGAATGTATTTATAAAAACTCCCCACAATCTAGGTACATCTGGTCTCCTTGCAGTTCCTCCTTGGACACGCTGCACTGTCGAGGCCCAAATCCAACATGGAGGCCAATTCGGCTCCTGTGATTCCCGTCTGGGTCATCGTCCCCATCCCACGCGAGTGGGTCTCGAAGCTTCACCTGTATGTTCTTATTTTGCAGGCCCTATCGGAGCGTAACTTTGAGATAGTCACACGCCAGAATCAGATTTGCCAGCAGGAGTTCGATTGCCAGTATGTCATTCGCGTTGACGCTCGAGGCAACATCCCTATTTTCAAGCAACGGCCGAGGGTTCTACAAAATGCCGAACAGGCAATTCACGACCTCTATAAGCATGCCCTCGATAAGGAGGCAGACAGCCAGCAGTCTCATGCACCACGGGGAAGATATCGGCCATATCGGCCACCCACCCACGGGCGATAACCGCCGAACTGCTTGCTGTCACCGTAGTTGAGGGCCTTGAAATTGTGGCTTGGTACGGAGTAGTTTCACAAATCATCCTTTGGCGTTGAAATCAACTGGTTGTCCTGGCACTCTTCATCTGTTCCCATCTTGCTCAAGTGACCCTGTAGACCCCGTTCAACAATCATGGGTATAGTAAGTAGATTGTGCAATACAATCCTGGTTTACTGGAGTCTCACCGTAGCTAGCGCCGATTGCTGTCAGGTTCGTTGCTCGGCATCCTCCTGGCTGCTGATGCTGCACGCCCTCTAGTACGCTCCGAAAGATGATGGCAAAAGCAGAGGATGGATATCCCCGAGTCAACGTGCACAAGACTGCGATTATAAGTACGTACATTCACATTTCATTGACTATGATCAATATTGCCACGCCTGTTGTGTAAGTCTCACGCAGCTTGACGAATCTTCTCTTGCGGTGACTGTGTCACATAAACACAATTGGGGGATATTCATACAAAAACATCGGTATGTCTGAACGGAGACGTGTTGCTGTCCACTGCCCCTTGGACACTCTGCATCGGCGCCATGTTGATCTATTTCGCAAATCGCTATTGACCATCCCGACGGACGAGCATCCTCAGGGCCAGGCCGACGGTATTACGGCTAAAATCTTGCCTAAGGGGGAAAATACCGACGACGACTACTCTTTGGTGTTGGTGGTGGAATGCGAGGCCCCTGTCAAGGCCGAATTGAACAACCCTGAGCTACGCCGCGCCGCCTTTGGAGAGGCTCGCCGGTTCGTCACCCAAATTCTGAACGAGGCCGTGCGGCAAGAGGAACAGGCTGTCCAGCAAGGAATGCATGAGAGTCTGGCGATAGCTATTGCGGAGTTCTGGTGAGCATTGTCCTGTCGTTCGAGGACCTAGGCAGCAACTGACTGTCGTCTCAAGGTAGCTAAATCGGCGACTCAGCACTGAGCCGAGGTTCAAAATGGGATGGCAATTCTTTCACGTATTATGCGCAAGATCAAGTAGAAATGTAACAATGTATCGGTAGAATGTTGGGGTTGTTGGCGGCGGAGATGATTGTCGCTGAGCCTCGTTCTGTACTCGAGGAGTCCGTCTAGTCCATTTCAAGGCCACCAGATATTTGTGTCAGTAGATTGTCAAGGGCATTCCCTAAAGGGATCAAAATGCCGACGAAGGATCCCTCCGAGTCATGCCGAATGCAACTCGATGGGGAGCTTCGTATTCAGAAGACTGGCAGACCAATGGCATCGTATTGCAGGATCCCATCGTCTCCCGTAATGAACAGGTTCACGGAGGCCGAAGAGCCTGGCAGGACGTAAGGGAATCAGCCAGCGGTGGCCAGGTAGAGAACCAGGACAACGGACGCATTTGTGGTCGAAGACACGGCGTCAAAGTACCACCAGTCGTAGGCTGAACTGTTCAACAAGCCTACCTTGGGAGCATCGAAGGCCTCGTCCGAAACATACTGAATGGAGACGTCTCCATTGACGATCTCGTCGGAGAAATTGTAGAACTTAGCCTGCGCCGGGACCACGAGAGCTGCTGCAACCGCATTGCGGAATCGCATCCTGTCGGTTGAAGCTTGTGCCAAGGAGACAAGGAGGCAAGAGAATCGTGCCGCATTTCTGCAAGATAAAAGGAATTGCTGGTGCCTACACTGCCTCGTCCGACCCTGGTTTTACCTCATTTTAGCGTCGGGTCATTATTCTGACTGCCCCCTGCGGCATCCCCCACGAGGCAGGCCGAGATCCAAGGATGCATACAAGGATAGCCTCACGAGGAGGAGCAGGAAGGGCCTTCCGGTATGAGACGGGTGACTTGATCAGTTACCAAGCTAGCCCCCTGGCCACCAACGCCCGATCCCAACCAATTCCTAGGGCGAACACCAAAAATAGATGCAATGCACAAAGCATAAAGAAGAAGCACACACAGGGATAGGGGTGCAACGAACGTGAGCCAAAGATGTCAGCAGAGACAAAGAAACTCTCAGATTAATAATAAACCATGACCCATCTCCAGCTACCGCTACTGGTCGTCAATAATAGAAAGAGATATCAATGCCCCAATTAGGTATATTAATTATTACGGAAGGGCTACGTATATCCGACATTTACTTGTGCTTGTTGCGCTTTCCCTGGGACGTGTTGCTGAGGTACACCTCGATCTGTAAAAACAAATCAACGTTAGAGATCTCCCATACAAAGGGGAGGATAAACCTGAAGCATACCGTGTTCGTCATCTTGTGCTCAACATCTTTGCAGCAGAGACAAGCAATAATGCCGACAATACCAAATGCCATGGAGACCATCGTCACTACGCTGGATAATAATCAGCATCTGCGGATGGAGCAAGGGAACGAAGACAGTAAAGCGATTCTTACAAAACGGCCTTGCAAGTAACATGCTTGTTGGCATCGACGGCGGCAGCGGCCACCGTGGCACCGAAGAACTGAGCTAATGTAGACGGGGAGGAAGACATCGCCGTCAGCAGATCAGGGACCTTCGCCTCGTCCAGGCCAGCAGCAGTGACGGCGGCTGGAACTAGCTTCGGAGTCCATTCAGAGAGGGTATTATTGTAGACGGTGTTGTAGACCGTGGTGGCCACTGTTTGTTTATCTGCGTCAGCGAATTTGCCTGAACGACACGTTTATTAGCAAGAGAGGAACACTAACCTGCTCCTGCAGCAAAACGAATAGCCCCTGAAATCCCACCGCTGACGCCCAGGTTCTTCTGCTCCACACCCATCTGCGTGATCGCGATGCTCAGATAAAGCCCCCAGCCAAATCCGGCCTGGGATAAGAACATAAAGGCGATCATGGTGCCCTTATTGTCGGGTGTAGCCATTCCCAACAGGGATCCGAATAGAACCATAACAAAGACGGACCCGGTCAGCTGCCATTGCCAATTCCGCAGCTTTCGTCCCAGGACGGACAGAAGGAATGCACCAAAGGCAATCGCCAGCCCCTGAGGCAGGGTTAGCACGATGGCGTACCTCCAGTCCTGGCCGCCGTTCGTGTAGAGTACAGTTATCATCTGCGGCCAGATAATGCTTGACGAGTAGTAGAACATATTGACCACGCCCAGGGCGACCGCGGGCGCTGTGAAATCTCGGCCGTAGGAGCTGGTGAACACGTATGTCGGGGTTAAGGGGAACTTCAGGTTCCCGAATGTCTCCCAGACTGCGAAGGCGACCAAGACTGCAAACCCCACGACGAGACAAGCGACTACGTGCGCATCGTTGGAGTCATAGACGCCGGCCCACACAATCCCTAGCAATAAAGGCACAATGCCGCCCATGAACAGTATGCCACCTTCATAGCCGTATTAGTCGAGGAGAATGGACCGAAAGGAGGGTGGACATACCGATATAATCAAGGGACCTAAATGCTTCACTGTAGGAGACTCCGATACTGCGCACGATTAGTTCTGGAAGTTCACACATGAGGGAGAGCATACGGATGGGCTGGGGGGAAGTAGAGCAGAAGCAACCCCACAAAGGAGAGGCCTTGAAAGATGGCAACGGCCCAGAAGTTCCAAGCCCAAGTGCCAAACTCGAAGCCAAATCGAGCTGTGACGGGGGCCACAATCACCGCAATGTACACCGTGAAGTCGGCAATGACGACTCCAATATGCCGCCACTTGTTCGGAAGAAGCTCGGGCAAGGCGAAAGCGGCCATCTAAGAGTTGGTTGGAAATGTGCCATCAGCGTGGCTGTCCATGAGACCTCAGTAGGAAGGATATACCTGGCAGTTGGCCGCGCCAAAGCCGGAGACGGCAAAGCCTGCGATGATTTGGTTGGTGTTCTTTGCAGAGGCGACAATAATATGCCCGATCGTGCAAACCTGGGCTGGTGTTAACTAGAGACTTGCCCCTTCATCTCTTCGACCAGTCTACTTACAAGGTTGCCTCCGACGAGGAACCATCGCCGACCCAGCAGATCAGTGTTGGAACCGCTGCAAGAAGGTTAGCTGCATAACGGCGCGATTTCCATCGGTCACGGCCAAACTGACAAGACCATGAAAGAGCAGGTGATAGCAATAGTCCAGGCCTGAATGATGCAAATTCCAGCGTAGCAGTCAGCAGCGATTCACGCACATGGAAACCAAGGGTAAACACCCACCGGAATGTACCAAATATAACCCGAAGGGTTTCCCAAGTCGGCTGAAACCGTCATTCCAATGGCCGACATCACCGGCACTGGCCAGAAGGACAGGCCATATCCGCAGGAGAGGATCTAACATGACAAGGTTAACCTCGCAACACGGACTGAAGGACTTGCATAAATATAGGCATACACAGGAGACGATCCATGTCTTCAGCGTCACAACCGGCTCCGTGTCCTCCTGCCCGTCGCTGGCAATGCTCGTCTCGACAGTCAATTCCGACTGCGGCAAGGTGTCCTGGGCTGGAAGGCCGCCACCCTTTTCAATTTCTACCGCCATATTTTGGCTGGAACACGAGCAGCGTGGATGGTTGTCAAGGATGATTTCGATGCCAGTGGCGGAATTTGAAAGATGTGAGCAGGGACACCGAAGCCAGAGGATTTGTTAGTCTTAACAATCCACTCACTAGTCGATGTTGGCCGGCTGATACGCTACACATTACCGGCAGGTCGTCTGCAATTTTCCATCCTCACGACCGACAACGCAGAAAAATCAAGCCATAGTCGAAGGGGATTGACTTGAATTAGCGCCATCAAGAGAAACTGTCCAAGAAACTAATTCCTGGTGGTGTCAGGCCTGGGTCTCCACTGCGGCACGCAACTGCAGGATCAGTTGGCCGTGGAATCAGGCCTTGCGTTTGTTTGGAGCAATGCAGACCCCGGCTTCCTTCGACATGCATGGCGGTGGAGAACCGGAGCATGTGCGTGCCATTTCTCGTGTCATTATCATCCCTGCTTCTCCTTCACCTTACGTATCTTGAATCGCATCTCCGACGCGCAATTGCTTGATATACCGACGTTCAATATGACAGAGCAAAACACCCGGGTTGCTATTGTGACCGGAGCCACGGTAAGATTGCTCTCCCCTCCCATTTAATATGCACAATTACTTCTGACCGGTGCTGTTGTGATAGTCTGGCATCGGCATTGAGCTGGCCAAGGACCTCTATGCACGTGGTTGGACGGTAGCATGCGTTGGACGCCGTGATGAAGCCGGGAATGAATTGGTGAACAGACTTGGAGACAGAGCGCGCTTCTTCCAAGCGGACATGAGCAACTACCAGAGTCTGGCCTCTATGTATCGGTGTGTTTTCCAGCTTTACGGCAGGATCGATGCCGTCTGCGCCAACGCCGGCGTGGTTGACGCCTCTTCGATCTACCAATTGACTCGTCGCGGAGCAGAGGTCGACGAGGTTCCCCCGGAGCCAGACCTTTCATGCACAGACATTAATTACAAGGGTGTCATCTACGCCACCGTGCTGGCGACGCACTTCATGCGCCATAACCAGCCTTGCGCCGGTGGGAGGATCGTGGTGACCGGCAGCATTGGCGGCGTTTTCCCCCACCATTCCTATCCTGAGTACTGCGGTACAAAGGCGGCCGTGGACCAGTTTGTGCGCGGTGCAGCGCCTCTGCTGAAAGCGAAGGATAACATCTACATTAACTGCGTCCTACCGGGCATCGTCGCAACCCCAATAGTGCCCCGTGAAATGATCGAGGCGGTTTCCGCGGAATGGTGAGCGACTACTGACCGTCGTGAACTAGCAAGTATGCATGCTAACGGTATGTGTCGGTATAGTTTGACCCCCGTCCAGACGGTCCTTGATGCATATCAGGTCTTTCTAGAGGATGAGACGGGCATGACAGGCGAGCTGCTTGAATGCTCGGCAGACAAGAAGATCTTCTACCAACTCCCACCCCTGGGCAATGGGCATGTCACCAAGCGCGCAACCACTGTGTGGGAGCCCCTGTTCCGCCAGATGCACGGCGAGGATTCCCAGCTGCCGGAGGCCATTCCGTGAGAGGAAAGACAGAGTCAGATAGATAGTGTGGTGGAACCAATGCACGCTTCTGGGGTCCCCTAACTATTCCTTTGAATAGTAAATGCCCATTACTCCACAGACAATTTCACATTTGAGAAGTTGTGGACGTCACCAGAGAAAAACACCGTTAGTAGTGGATCGGCATTGGCAACTCCCCCGTGGATCTGTGGCAGCTTCTGCAATCCATCCGCTGGCGGCCGTCCAGCAAGAAAGGTAACCTTACCGACGGAGGAAGGCCCTCGAGGGGCCCCTGTCCGCCTGTAGGAAATCGTAGGATTCTTTCCGATGCTAGTCGGTGGGGGGGGGGGAAAGAGGGTCTCTATCCATTTATCACACTTGGCGCTCCACTGCGGTTGAGCAACGAAGTCGGAACTGACTCCGTAAAGCGGGGAGCTAAGAATAAGGATTCCAAATTGAAATTGCCTTGCTACGGATACTTGGCTCGCCAACCAACTTGGATCGCCGAGGCGTTCCAGAGATCTATTGGACACAGGGCTCTTCTCGACTTCACGTTGCCCGACTTCTCGTGGTCTCGGACATGTCAAACGTCCGACTGACTCCAACACAACCCTAAGGCCGTTGATCCGCTGGATGATCCCTGCGCTACTGGCCTTCCTGTGCATTAGCAGCCTTCCTTCGTTTATTTTCCTGCGACCAAATGCCGGGCAAAGTCCGAAACAGCCAAGGGATTCTCGGCACGAGTCGAGCCATGATCAACTTAACGGACTCCTATCTCTTGCCTGTCTGGGACAGCGTTCCTTTAATCCGTGTCCTTAGTGCTCATAATCATGGGCTGATGGATGTCTCTCGGTCTTCTATCGGTGGGTGGATTTGGCCTATGATCTGTCAATGCAAAGGCCGTGCCGCCGTGGACTGTACTCTGTAGTAGTGTACTCCGTAGTCGTAGATACTACCAGAGCGTCGGTGGACGAATCTCCAGCATTCCACTCCAATTCGGTTTAGATGGTCCATGCACATGTTGAGCTCTGGGGATCACGCTTCAATTCTTCGTGTCTACTGAGTAATTGAATGGAGCATACTCCGTACTGTTGCATTGTGGAGTCGGATACCCGTACGAGGGTCCCTCTCGCTCGAGTCTCACCCATTGATCACTCCCCCCACCTGGTTCTCCAGCTCGGTGGCGCCCATCACCTCCTTCATCTCACTGTCACAAAACTCGGGCTGTTCGCGGAAGTAATAATTCGAGCCGGACAGCTCCACCGCACGGCCGGCAGCGTCGTGGACGCGAATTCCACCGGCATCGACCATCTCCGCGCCATCGATCAACAGAGTCACTACCTCAGCAATCCTCTCCACGGGGATGAATCGGTCTGCCGGGAAATTGGACCACCCTTGCGCATCAACTAGGTTTGTTTTCACAATTCCGGGACAGATCGCATTGACCCGGATGCCGTCCTGGGCGAACGGGCGGGCTACGGAGCGCATGAAGCCCAGGACGCCGTCTAATAAACAACAGGGATCTCTCGGTCAGACAACAGACGACGGGCTCGGGATACTTTGGGAACAAAGGGTACTGTACATACGCTTGGACGCCGTGTAAATGGGCGAATAATGCGAGGGGTAGAGTCCGCCACAGCTGGACGTCATGACCAGGGAAGCTCCCTTCCCTCCATGAGGGGACAGGCGGAAGTAATAAGCGGCAAGCACTGTCGTGTAGATCACTCCGTTCAGGTTCACTTGAATGGTGCGTAGATCGGGTTCCGCGACGCCTCCGGATGGTCCTGCAGTGGCCTCGTAGAAGTTGGTCCGCTCAATGATGCCAGCGTTGGCGAACACGAAGTCCAAGCGGTTGCCACTGTCTGAGAAGATCCTTTCAAATGTACGAGACAGATTGCCGTAGTTGCTAGTATCAGCACGGTGAAAAGAGGTATTTGGAAGTTCTTTGAGCACATTGGATCTTCGTTCCTCGTTGATATCGAGCACGTGTACTTTCCAATCGCGCCGTTGTGCCAGGGCACTGGCAACCGCCAAGCCCATACCACTGGCTACGTCCCCCAAGGAGTTAGTTTGTGGCTTTCATGCACGATGGTAGAGAATTGACCAGTAGGGAAGAGGGGGATGCGACTGACCTCCCCCGGTAATAACAGCGACTTGCATTCTGGGGATATTTGTGCGGGATCAATTGATGCTCATCCACCCGGGATAGAGACAGGTCAACAGCAGATGTTAAATCCTACAAGACAGGATGCATCTCCGACACCATCCCGGCTATGCTTCTTTTTACGTCCTGTTCCTGCGGACCGGATCCCCTGCCTGGTAGAACGGTCTGGGAAGTGGAGCTGTTTCTCCTTGGTCTGGTGTCATTGCAATCTAGAAAATCATTCCAGTCCACTTGAGCTGGCCAAGAATCGATGACAGTACCGTTCCCAATAATAGCGAACCCCTGGCCCTTATAGCTTATGCTGAGCTGTCCTGCAGACCTGTTTCTTTCCGCGTGGAGGGGATGAAACGCTTATGGGCCAGGGAGGATTCGACGACAGTCAACTACTGGCTCCACCTTGGCTACATAGTAGTAGACAGCAGTTGCTCCGCGGCCAAGAAAAAGCCTTTGTTTTTTATTTTTTTTTCTTCTTCTTCTTTCTTTCTTTTTTCGTTTGTTCAAGGAAGCCAGACGCTAGCATCAGAGTCCAACTCCACTCTCCTCGTCATTCATACTCAGTAGGGGATCATGAGATGAAGCGGATGCCAGCCGTCCGCTAAAATTCTGGAATGACATGTAACAAATAAAAATCCAAAATGATACAAGAACATTAAAAAGGGTTCCTGCTGTTAGGTACCGATGTGGTCCTAGGCCAAGTCCTCCTTGAGAGATCTGCGTGTGCTGTCAAAGGAATGGGATGTTGTTGCTAACAGCCGTCTTAAGGTCCCTCCGTTTGATCCTTCTAGCTAACGGGTTTGACGCACTGCAAATCTTAATCCTGGATTCTTTCACTCGTATTTAGAAGGCTAGTCTATCCACCAGAGCTTTTCTGAAGATTTCTCTGGCCAACTAAAAGGAGGTCTGCCCCTAGAAAAGACTGGAACGTCCTGCAGGAACACCTGAGAAGGGGCCCTCGAGAATCTTCCTCTCTCTGTCTTCTGCTGGCGGCGTGGCGCATTCGACCCTTTTCGACTTTCCAGCATGGCCGCCGACAGTTTGACTGTCGAGACGTTTCTTGAGTATGCACTTGGCATGTGCTTCCTCCTTCTGCGACTCTATGCCCGGATCAAGTATGTCGGTTTGCGATACTTAGGCCTAAGCGATGCCCTTGCGATCATGGCCATGGTATGATCTTATCACAGCACATAGGCAGGGTGGTTGTTTCGTTCCTGACGACTTCCTTTGCAGATCTTCTGGACGATGCAGACCGTGATCATCCATCTCCTTAGTATGAGAGTAGCCTTTCCTTTGGCTTGCGGGAAACCCCCACTGACAATATTAAGGCATTTACGGCAACAATATCGGGCTCAACGAGCAGACTGCCATGCAGGTCCCTGAGACCAAAGTGGCCGATATGATCCTTGGTTCCAAGCTTGCCTTTATGAATTGGATGTGGTATCTTTGTTACATTTGGTGTCTGAAAGGAGTGCTCTTGTGTCTGTATCATAAGATGACGTATGGCTGCTTCTTCCCCTTTGGGTCTCTTCTGCTATGATGAACTAACTTGTTCAGTGACGGGACCTCATGGCATCGCTTAGTTCATGCAGCTGCGGCCCTTTGTGTTGTCACTTGGTTGGCATGTATGTTAACGCATATCTGTGTCTGTACGCCCATCCCCCGAAACTGGCAGATCAAGCCCTATCCAGGAGGTAACAGTTATCGATGTTCTAAGAGCCCGTGATCGATGCTAACTTATGTCGTCCAGATAACTGCACGCTTCGAAAGCCCAACTATGTTGTGATCGCGGTGCTCAACGTGATGTAAGATATGCGGACTTGCCCTGCGGGCTCGCCATGGGCCGTGCTAACTCGTTGCAGCTCCGACCTCGCGTGTCTCATTATTCCGATTCCAATCCTCGCCAAGCTCCAAATCCCTTTTGCGCGCAAGCTAGTCCTGGTTGTGATGTTCTCTTCCGGCTTCTTCATCATGATCTGCACCATTCTTCGTGCCTACTACTCGCTGAAGAGTATCTCGACGCTCGCCATCGCTCTTGGCTGGGCCGATCGAGAATGCTTCGTCGCTGCCATCGTCGCATCGCTGCCCGGCATCAAACCACTCTTCCGAAATACTGCCTGGTTCGATTCGACGAACCGCGGGAAATCGTCCGGAAAGCCGACTGGTGCGTACGCCTCGTTCGGGTCCAAATTGCCCGGCACCAACAAGACGTACGTCTCGTCTTTTGGAAAAGACACGGATCGCTTCGAGTTGATTGATCGTCAGGAGAAGAACTTGGCGACGCAACAGTCTTCGGCTGGCGAGAGCGTCGAGCAAATACTGCCACCGGACGAATCGCACGATCCCCAACGCATCACCTTTACAAGAGAATATATCCTGGAAGAGGGCCGGGCGAGTCCAGGCCCTGGGAATAGATAGGCTGCCCTCCAACCAGGAGGTCTGCTGTCCACTATAAAAATTCAGGCGCTTATCAGTTGTTTGTGTTCTAATGCCATGCTTAATTCGACTTGACTGTCTTTGGAAGAGTTCATGTACGACCCTTTATTTTGGCTTCTTTTCGGATCTATACACACGACTTCAATGAATGTAAAATGTCCTTTTGTTCGGGTCATGGGAGGGTAGCGTTATTCAAGTCGAAGGCCATTTCTCGGGCAATTGAGGGTCCATGGTTGCTCAAGTAATCATTCTTCTTTGGCCTTTCGAGCTTTGTAGGCCCAAAAGTACAGGAAGGGGTAAATGGTCTCCGGCAAAAGAGACAGGACAATAATGCCTACGCTCCACGGTGACGCCACATATCCCCAATTCTGCGGCACATTCAAGTAGCGCCAAATGAAGACACCATATGCGGTGAAGCATCCCAGGTATCGAGTGATCCTAACATTCGTGAGTCACGGGGTATTCGCTTGTCGATCCCCAACACTTACCACATTTCCAGAGAATGTCCTTGGGTGTCGTGGTTCTTCCAGAGAGAGTACACGCAAGTCCACCCGATCGGAAATTGAAGCAAGATGCCCGTCCAGTACGCCGTGACCTGCTCGCGTTCGTCCGGGTACAATCCGGTCAGCAACTTCAACCCCAGCACTGCAAGGGCACAGCCCAGAAGCATGTTGCGCGCCAACGGCCACCTCTGATGGGGGGCATGTGCATGTCGGATTGCAATCGCGGTGAAGACAATGTCCATTTCAAACCAAATCAAGAATGCCAGCTTCTCGAAAGCAGTCGAGGTCGTTGTGAATGCATAGAACAGTTCGTATGCCATAGTCAGGCACCTGATTCCTCGTCAGCGTGAAGGCCCCGGCCGGGCGCGATTCAACCTACAAGAACTGAATGCCCCCGACACTGGAGCCCGGATAAGTTTTGTCGCTATAGGTTCGGATCATGCAGCAGAAGTAACAGAGCGCATACAACACGCCGCAGGATATGATCAGTCCATCCTGCACAAACAGGTAACTCTCGGGGGGATCGAAGCGCAGGTCCGACGGTTGCACGACGAGATGACGGACACTCCGAGCCAGCTCAAATGTCGACATGGTGGCCGGAGTCATTAATACTGTAATTGAGGCGAGGTCGAGGGGGTGATGGAGCTGATCGAAGGTTGTTGGGGAACGATGCGAGTCGGCTGGCCGCGGAGAAGAATTCCCACGATGACATCAGCTGCTGGGGGCGAGCAGGTCATCTGCGCTCTGGGGCAATCGCCAAGAGCCTGTAGCTTACTTCGCATCACCGGCGGAGTATAAAGGCCCGGTCGCGTCACACGCAAGGAGCGATAGCCTTGATAGTTCTCATTGTATACAGCTATACTTCTACCTGAGTGTCTACTTGCAGGCTGTCCCAGCATCTCCTGTCTACGCTGCAGGGTGGGAGGACGGTGGATGCTTGGCCGACTGTTCCCGTTTCAAGCTCTCCAGCATATCCAGTTGCGATCGAGTCTTGACAATCTCATGATCCAATTCCTCGATCGAGGCAATGTAATACCGCAAGCGCAGAATCGCCGCCGAGATGATGACCAGGCCCAGAGCTACGAGAGGAGACCACTGGCCAACCTGCTGGACGTTCTCCTGCGGTGGCCCGTCGTTGTGAATGTACCATTCGATCCAGACCACAAAGGCAATCACCGTGAAAGGGCTGGCCACGACGCTCAATGCAAAAGCCACTAGGACGAGCATGTCGATCACGGGGAAAACCCAAAGCCGCAATAATCGGGGGTAGAAGAGTTGATAAACACGTAGGAACTTGGGAAGACCGAGCCTGGACTCCGTTCCTGCCAACACCTGGCGGACTTCAACCCGCGACCGTCGAAGATCGCTCTTGATGCCCGAGTATATGGATTTTCTTTCCGCCCAGATGACGGAGGCGTGAAGCGACGGAATCCGGGAGGGATAGGTGAGGACCTGGAATATCATGAGGGTAAAATTGAGGCCCACCGAGAGGGAGATCAGAGCATAGACGTAGCCCTTGGAATAGGTGACCTTACTCCAGAGCCCTCGCTGCGAGGTGTCACTGAGCCCGTCAATGGCCACGCTGCCCTCAAGAGCGGTCTGTTGCCGCAGTACCTGACTGGTGTTAAAGCATGGATAAAAGCAGACACTATCGAGTTCTTGCAGGCGTGAAGAATTTCCGAAGAGGCCCCAGACGGTGTCGTTCCAGTTAGAAGCCCAGAGCTTGGACTGCCAGCCATCGCTAGAGATCTTGTCGGGCGCCGGAACCCACGGGGTGCAAAACATGTATTGCGTGGGTGTTCTCTCCAACACTGGCCAGTATACCAGGGCGCAGACGGTGCCCGCCAGCATCATCAAATTCCACAAGAAAATCACGGCGTACTTGGAGCGCTTGTATTGCAGGCTGCGAGACCAACACTGCAGGGGCAGAAAGACCAGGTACCCCGTCACCACGATGGCCAGTACCGCGTCGCCGTCCAGATCCTGGGCGGACGGGCGGACGGCCACCTGGGTCTCGTTGGTCACAATCGATGGGAAGTCGTCCTCCAGAGCCGTACCATTCGACACGAAGGGGACCGAGACCGTCGTCGCGGCGGGGACGGCATGGCGACTGGCCACCAAGATAAAGGACTGGATGGCCGCCGTTCCCGCGTACGTGGCGGCAGTCCCGAGAAACACGTCGGCGAGCCATCCTCGCCAACGGGTCGCGCAGGAAGCGAACAGAAGAGCATAAAACAGATATCGGGGGCAGCTGTTGTAGACGGTGCTGATGGGATAAGTGCACAGCGCTTCCTGGGCCACAAATAATGGCAGACTATCGTTGGTGGCCATCGACAGCCTCACGGGATGAGCAGAGTTCAGCGAGGACGGGGATTTCAGGCAGGGGAGAGCATCATGCGCAAAATGGGGCCCAGGCGCTCATTAGGCCGGTGCTCGATGGGGAGTCGCTGACGTTATTGACTTCCAGGCAGCCGAGTTGCCACCGTTCCAGACGGGACGGGGCAGCGAGTGGATGACTCGACGGGGAGGTTCCATGGTAAGAGTGGAGGAAATACGATACGATCGATTAGTGTCTGCATTGTTGTCTGTTGACGTTGACTGATGGTTGAGCATGACAGAATCCAGATGAAGCCCGGTCGACGGCGGACGGCAGGAGAGCCGGGCGTCATGTGACGGGTCAGGTGGCGACTATACAAACAGTGCATACACCCTGCCTCAGGCCGCCTCCCTCTCTTCCCTTTCTTCTTCTTCCTTTCCTTTCCTTTCCTTCTTCCTTTCCTTCTTCTTCTCTTGCATCCTTCCGCATCTCCATCGACGCCCCCCCCCCCCCCCCCCCCCCCCCGGATTGTCTGTCGCTCCTTTACGAGCGTGTAAATCCAACCCTCTCCACCATCCCCATTGCACCAGCTCGAGACTCGATCATGTTTTATGCGGAACAGCTGTACAGTTCGTCCTCCCAACGCCTGCATTCTCGACACCTCCCTCACACTGGCTTGACCGAGGGTCGAGGTTTAATGGTAATCCACACGTCTCTCCAGAATCCAACCCCCCCCTTGATCAAGAATTCGGGCGCGGGCTTATCGCTGGCCACGTTGGGTTTATAGTGCCGGAAGAACTACCAGGAATGCAGCGTCAGCTCGACGTTTGGAACGACCAGAACTACCCCCTCGGGCTTACCTGCAGCGGCCCCTTGAACAATTCCATCATTGCGATATCTTTTCCTAGACAGGCCCGGGCTCCGTAACCGAACGTGAACAGATATTTGTTGAACAGCTTCGAGCTGTCGGGGTCCAGCCACCGTTCCGGTCGGAACTCGTCCGCGTCCTCGCCAAACAACCCCTGATCGCGATGCATGATCCACGGGTTGCCCGAGATCTCCGTCCCCGCCGGTGCGAACCGACCGAACAGATCCATCCCGGGCTCCGACACGAAGCGAGGAAAGATGTTGGGCGCGGGTGGATTCAATCGCAGGGTCTCGCGCACGCAAGCCACATAATACGGTAAACGCTCGATCACCTCGTCATACTGCGGAACCGGGTCGCTGAGCAGGCCCTTGCGTGCCACGTCGTCGATTTCCGCCATCATGCGATCGTAGATTCCCGGGTTCACAAGCAGATACCGCATGAGCGCCTGGAAGACGGTCCCGGTAGTGTCGGCTCCGGCGAGCAACACCAGCAGAACCTCCGCCTTAATATATTCCAACTCCAAGGGCTTGCCGTCTTCGGTGCGGGCCTCGACAAACGTTTGCAGCAGGTCGACCCGTCCGATATCCTTGCCTTGTTCGATGTCTTGGAGGCGTTGGCTGATCAGCTTGTCGCGGAAGCGCATCAGAACCCCTATCCCCGAGTCATCCTGCGGAGTCGCCACGATGTATTTCTTCAGGAAGGTGGTCTTGATCCAACTGGTGAAGGGGTGCAAGCGCGCTAGGAATCCAAATGCGGGCAATCCGTCATGAAAACCTTGGATGAGGCCTCCAACGTCTTCGCCCTTTTCCACGAAGCCGAAGGGAGCGCCGAAGCCGATCTCACTGATCACGTCGTATGCGAAGTATCTGATGGCGTACCGCGGGTTAGCCGACATCAAATCCTGGGAAATCTTGCGCTTGTACGTACACGGCCCACCAGGAGAAGTCAAAGCTGTGCCCCGTCTTGACGAAATTTTCGTTCATTTTCTGAAGCCAATCTCGGATCCGCATGTCGACCAACGGCTCCATCTTTTTCACGTTGGTGAAGCTGTACTGCGCCGTGTCAACAGAGAAGTGGGGGGAGGGGGGTCTGAACACGGCGACGAGGGTCGCATACCGGGCCCGCGATGTGCTTTCGAAATGCAGCATGGGTCTTGTGGGATCGCATGTTGAACAGCGACTCGGTTTCCCCGAATGTTCCCGTAATGTAGTGCCCAGTTTTGTCGGCATTGCGATGATAGATGTCGGGCAGCTTCTTAGGGTCACTGACCAGGAGCAGAGTGGGAGTGATTCGGACGACCGGTCCTGCGATGAAGAATCAGCCCTGACTCCGTTTTCTCCGAGTCGCCTGCAGGGACGCACACCACGCACCGTATTTCTTTGTCAGTGCCGAGACGGTCGGCAGCTCCGTTTCATTCAGGTTGTGCCAGGTGATCCATAGTCGAGTGACGGTTCCCCAGAACGGCCCTGGGAACACTGACAGCGGGTGGAAGAACCGGTAGTAGACAATTTGATAGAGGAACCGGAGAGCAGCGTAGCCCAGCGTGCTGAGGACGACGTTGAGCAGAGTCACTCGGCACCAGATATCGTCCACGAAGCCCATATTGTCGCAATTCGGGGGAGCAGACGCTGTCTGCTCCGCCAGGGAGCGTGGGCGAGCGCCATTATTATTAAAACCGGTCTCCCGCGCACAATCCCCCGTCACAATTACTACTACCTCACAGACTCAGGTTTCCCCTCTCCTGACACTACTAATAATCAGCTAAACCGACTTGGCGAATGGCAGGACTGGGAAAATAATCGTCGCCCGGGGCGCTTCTTCCACCCTCTTCTCCTTGCCTTCAAGAGGGTAACGATAGTCGGCACGCTATTCGACCTGAATGCGAGGAGGCAGCTACTCCGTACAGAGTAAGGTGCTCGAGACGTTTCGTTTCGCCCGCCTTTCTGTCGCAGGCCGTTGCGTTCTCTCTAGCCTTGGAAGCTAGTTTGACGCTAGGAAGAGAATGGAGACAGCGTGCGACTTTGTTTGGCAGGTCGTCTGTGAGCCGTCGACGCCGTTGCGGCGGACGATCCACTGGACGTTGCGACGGAGCCAGAAAGTTGGCCGACCAAGAGACCGACTGATTTGCCTTCGTATCCAGTATCCACTATCCACAAGTCATGGACTCGGCTACGCAGCATCGGTGTTTGACGCTGGTACTTTTGGCATTGCCGCTGGGCTATCAGCGGAGTTGCAGCCGTCCGCGATCGTCGGTGTCAGCGCGTTAGCTTTCATCTCTTGTCCCAGTCCATCCATCACTGGAGGCACTCGGGGTAATAGGTGATTCCTCGGCGCATCCGCAGGAATGTGTCTGATCAAAAATATATACATGTAATGGAGTGGGCAAATCCCGCAACTGGGAAATGTGATTTTGCTCGCAGAAGACCATCAAACTGCCCTCCGATCACATATGATTCTATTATTCTATCTTCACCAGGCAATTCCAGCCTGCTCGCTGCCTTCGTGGCATTTCCATCTTTCGCTGGTGAACTAAGACCTGTCGTGGGTCTACGAGCAGCGCTTTACCATTAGAGAGGGCCACGTACCCCCATTGAACACCCTGCTCTGTACGGAGTGGTAGACTAGGAAATTTTGGATAGCCTCCGGGCAACGGGAAGATTTCCATGAACCCGATCTAACTATAGAAATGACCATCTGTGGGTGACTCCATCCTCCAGGACGCATCTTGACGATCGCGATAGGTGGAATCAGTGCGAGCACCCGAGTTCTTCAGGGGCTTGTGCTTCCCCGAGGTCTGAACAGAGTGACTAACTGTTTGTTCCCATGATCTGGAGAGCGATCCCCAGTGACAAATGCCTACTCAGTCGCTCGAGAGTCAAGACAGAGGTAGGTTTGGAATAATAATAAAGGAGAAAACCGAGGACGAGAAAGACCGGGGGGAAAAGAAAATGTCCTGCGAAGATTGGCAGGAGAATCAACCACCCGACACGGTCCCCAAGGAAGGAAGATCTACGTATTCATTTACCAACATGTGAGTCCATGGTTTGTTCTCTAAAGATCTCTCATCGTAATTAGCCGCGGGTCTAGAAGTACCGGATGAAAGGCCCTACAAGTGGCTCGTCATGTCGAGAGCGAAATCCCCGCGTCGCAGCCCTGAAACATCCTTTGCTTTTGGCGGAAGGGATTGCTATTCATGCGGTTTGCCACTCTGTCCTGCGCTGGTGCCAGAGTATTGCTGGGTTGGAACAACCCGGACTCTCACAAGAGCCGTTCGCCTCCCTTTCTATCTATCGCGTTGCATTGCATCAATCGCGCGCTTGCCCATGGTCGCTGACAACAGCCGGGGAGATAGAGTTGACCTGTCATATTGTGAAAGCCTGGACCGGACGAAGTGGAGATTACATGGATGTCGTTAATGATTTAATCCCAATCGCCAGACTAGCCTTGGCTCCTTGTATCACATTTCCCTTTTCTTCTAGCCTGCCGACGGTCGATCTCTAGCGACTGGAGAAAATTAGTCAAAGCCCTCCCTTTGGAGAAACAGGTTTGTTCATCCTTGTCGCTCTCCACCGTATCCCGGGAACTCGATGTGCATCCCTAGGGGGTTAGATCTATCCCGAGATTCCACCATGCATGGACGTCCACCTTCAGCATATATAGGCCAGGCTCATCGGGTGAACACTGGCTTTTGGATTTCGTTCACTTTGAATCTGCGGTGCGGTCTCTTGACCTCTATGGAGTGAAACCAGCGCCGTTGAATGGAGAGAGAGGAACAGCCAAACAGCCCACGACTATTCCCTCTCAGCCGCTCCGTCTTTGAAACCCCCTGGTGCCTCTCTTCATAGCCCAGTCTAGTACTCCCCCGAGGGCTTAGGATGGCCTCGCACTCGCAAGGGCCGGTGGTGGCCGGGGTCGCGATCGGATTCCTGGCCCTGACTGTCGTCGTTCTGTCGCTGCGACTGTTTTCTCGCATTGTTGTGTTGGGGAAGATGGGCATTGATGACTGTAAGTCTCTTTTGCGTTTGCTTTTGGCGTCTCCTAGAAATTCCACCATGCTAATGCAGACGTTTGATAGACCTCATCATTGGCGCCTGCGTAAGACTGACTGACGTCCGATTTTCGAACGATGAGCAGCTGACATTTTCTAGCTCTTCTCGTGGGCATTCTCGGCGGTTACCGTTGTCGGTAGGTCTGCATCATAGCTTACCATATGGGGTCTTTTGGAGGCTAACAAGGAATTTAGCGGTAAAGAATGGATTGGGATCCCACCTTGAAGATGTTGACCCCAATCTTCTTCAAACCTACGCTTTTGTATGCCTTGCAGAGTCCAATCCTCGGGGTCTACACGCTCTAACCTAAGACCAGGTTGTTTGGTTAAGCTCGATGTTCTATTTGAGCACGCTGGGCTTCATCAAGTCCTCAGTCTGTGTTTTCTACACCCGCTTGGGCGATCGGTGCCTCACGCGCTTGTCCTTGATGATGCTGGTAGTGTTAATTGCGCAGGCGCTCTCCTTTGTCTTGACGGCTGCGTTCCAGTGCAATCCCATTCCCAAAGCATGGAACGCGACATTGCCGGGACATTGCGTCCAGATTAACGTTTTCTACCTAGCCAATGCAGCACTTAACATTCTCACTGATCTTATGACTTACACTTTACCCGCGCGCGTTATTTTCCGACTGCAAATGCCCTTGAAGCAGAAGGTTGCATTGGCGTTCACTCTGTGCCTAGGTCTTTTGTGAGTATTGCGTATCCTCATGCAGTAACATACATATATATATATCTAACCGTCTACGCCCAAAGTGCTTGCGTTTCCTCTATTATACGTATAACCTATATTCCTGCCATGCTCACCTCACCCGATACGACCTACGCCATCAGCGGTGCCATGTACTGGTCGGTGATCGAGATCAACGTCGGAATCTTCGCATCTTCCATTCCTTCCTTCAAAGCTATCGCGTCGCGCTTCCTTCCTCGGCTCATTGGCGAGTATTCTGCGGGCAAAGGATACTGGTCGGGGAGTGGGAAGAAATACGGATCGGGGTTCTCCAAAGTGCGCGACAAGGGAATTGCGCTCGAAAGTCATCCAGACAAACATCCCGACGGAGACCAGATGGTCGGTACGGAAATCCATGGCCCGTTTGGGAGCAGGTCTAGTCAGGACCGGATTATCATTCCTCAAGGCCGGATTCACACGCAAACGGACATTGAAACGAGTGTGGAAGAATGCCCGGCAATTAGCTCGCCTTCATCACATGAACGACGCTTATAAGGTCGTCTAAACCGTCGTTTTAGCCCAAGATATCCATCATTTGGGCATGCTTCAATCCTTTCGAATGAGCTTTCCGACTGTAGAAATATAATTTCCAGCCTGAGGGCAACTTTGTCCCCCATGTTCTTGTCGCACTTTTGGTATGAGACCAGTGCTATAAAGACTCGCTTTAATTGGCTTTTTGATCCACCAACATACCACGACATGGACTCCATGGTTTCTGGAATTATTTGCCGTCTGTGGCCCTGTCCAGTGGATGATACCACCACATCCACCATTCGTACCTCAATGTGATCATGCCTGACACGTAGAATAGAAATGCGCCGGGCTACAATCGCATCACGTATGCTCCATTCGTAACAGTCGCTGATACCTGGTTACCTGGTTATGATCTGTTCTTGCTCATTCTCCGGTCATAAGGTGGTGCCCAGCCAACTTAATAGCAGCATGGAGTGTGACGACCACAAGACATGACAGCCAGGAGAACTGGCCGGCATATCATCTCTCGGGGGTCAATTCCCCGAGCCATCCCCACCGCCCCCGCCTCCGCAGCAGGTGAGAAATGAGGGGATACGGGCCTTGAAGTTATCGAAGCCAGCTGGTTCTCCCCAGCTCCTGCGCTGCTTGGGCTCCTTCCGACAGCGATATAGATAAATGCACTCTGCTACCGCTTGAGACACTTTTTCTCAACCCGTCCGTAGAACCAAGATGTCAAAGCAGCCGAGGAGTTCATCGAGTATCAGAGCCATCCGGAGAAACTTGAAAGTGTGGGCCAGGATGTCTTGTATCAGGCGTACGCATCCAAGAGTGCCGAATGGCACGAACGGATGACGCGCCAGTTACTGCGCAAGGTGGACCTACACCTGCTATCGTTTCTGATTCTAATGTATCCCTTGAACTTTCTCGACCGAAAGTAAGACCCACTTGCTGAACAAGATGCGGGGGGTGTCGCTGAAGAATACAGTAGGTAATCTTGCCCAGGCTCGGATCGGCGCTAGGTTCTTTGGCATGTTCCTATATGTGTCCCCGCCACGTTTTTCTTCGCCCCTGTTTGTGTCAAGTCCTCCTATTCAACGACAGAATGCGTTTCAGCCTACCGAATCATTATCGCCTGGGTCGCTAACTCCTTCCCCCGACCGTTGATCAAGCGTTCTGCCGCCATTGTCATCTCCAATAAGGTCGGCAATACGGCCTCGATCTATGATAGCTGCATGTGGCCTTCCTCTTCTGGGCCTCGGTGCATCCAATGTCGCTTTTCTAGTAGCCGTCGTGACGTTTATTATTCACATCGTACATGTACGATGAATCAAAAATTGGATGGCGAGGAGGACCCCAGCAATGAAGTAGCGGGCGACAGCGACAGGCCGGTGAGGTTCATATTCTTTAGGTATAGAAGCGTATATGGCACAAGTAGTGAATCATGGAACACTACAAGTGCGTCCAGCCAGAAAGCTAGCCACTGCCACTGATACAAAGGTGAAGTCTAAATTCCTGCTCTGGGGTCAAGCAGGAAGTAAATTTCGCAGCCCGGATTCTGTAAAGAAACACGTCTATTGTTTCTGCTCAGTAGCTATTTGTACTCAAAATATATCAGATGAAGATCACACCGCCACCGCCACCACCACTACAGTGCCCCAAGCCCCCTACTACCAAAATGGTGCGCACTGATCCTGAGGAACTTACTATGGGAAATTTCAGCTCGAACGGCCTCTACATACAAGTTGAAGTGACCCTGGTGGGTTACGCCCGTGACCGGGCCGATGGCGGAGCATCTTATCTGATTATCTCATCTGATAAGAGATCCGCTCGGCTGGACAGCCAATCACCGGCCAGAGACCCTGGCGAAGTGCTAAAAAGGCGAATGCCCAAAATCAAAATCTCCACCGATCAGGTCAGACGGCAGTGGAACATCCCATAATAGGCTGCAACAGGCCACAATACGGTCTGCTAGCCGGCGCACATCCGAGAACCCCCCCGTGTCATGTCACCCTTCCCCTTCCTCCCCTCTCGCCTCCCTGCCAACACTTTGACCAAGCTACTCGCTCCCAGCTGTAATGAAATGAACCTATAGCGCTGGACGCTGAGGCAACGAACCCCTTTATTACTGGAGAGAATCTCAATCATGAGCGTCCTGCTCAGAGGTTTGCGCCGTAGATCCCAACAGTCCTGGAAAGGGATCGTCCGGACAGTGCGAGCCTATGTTGTTGAAACAGACCCACGCGATGACTACGAGCCGATTCTAGGGTCCCTCCCAGACGAGGAGACAGACCGCCGGGCACATGGAGTCGCAGAGATTGAGGCACTAGCCACGGTGTGGTCAACGAGGACGCTGTACACGGGATACGCTCTGTATGAAACTGCAGCGCACGACACGTGAGGCGGTACTAATGGTCCCAGGGTCTTTTTGATCTTCTTCGTCAACTCCTTCCAGCAGGAGACCACTGGCAGCTTATCGCCCTACGCCTTTTCTGCCTTCACCGATCATTCCCTCATTTCAACCACCAATGTGCTGACCAGTATTGTTGGCGGGGTAGCGCGCCTGCCTATTGCCATGATGATTGATATCTGGGGGCGACCAGAGGGATTTGGGGTGACTGTGGCACTATGCACCATCGGTAGGTATTTTCCACGATTGTCGAGAGCTACCCTTACTCACTAAATGCAGGGCTTATGCTTATGGCGGCTTGTCGAAATATCGAGACCTACGTAGCGGCTCAGGTAAGTTGAAAATGTGTATGCTGAGCTCCGTCTAATTAGCTCTAACCAGCTTCTAGATCATTTACTGGCTGGGCTACAATGGAATGGACTACGTCCTCCATGTGTTTTTATCCGATACTACCGACCTTGTTAACCGAGCTTTCGTCTACGGAGTGGCTGGAACCCCTTACATCGTCACGACCTTCCTCGGTCCGGCTGCTGCTCAACAATTCTACACACAAGGGGCCTTGTGGTGGGGGTTCGGAATTTTCGCCATCATCACTCCAATCGTGACCGCTCCTCTTTTAGCACTTCTTTGGAATGCACGGCGCAAGGCACGAGCAGATGGGTTGATCCAAAAGGAAGATAGTGGGCGGACCTGGCTTCAGTCTGCGCAACATTATTTTACTCAGTTCGACAGTCCGTATTCCCCAGAAGACTACAGGTACCTAGACACAGAAACTGATATGTGCAGCAATCGGGTTGGTCTTGATTACGGCGGCCTTTGTGCTGATCCTCTTACCTTTAACACTCACCTCATCCCATGATATCATGTGGAGCTCATCGTTGGCCGATCGATGGAAATCACCGGATATTCTTGCCATGTTATTCATCGGATGCGCCTGTGTTGTCGGCTTCGTATACTGGGAACGCCTCGGGGCATCGGTCTGCTTTGTGCCCTTTAGTCGCCTGAAGGATAGGACACTTCTTGGTGCTTGTATACTGTCTGCGACGATGTTTGCCAGTTTCTAGTAAGCCCCAGAGTTCGCCACTTGCTGATATGGTGGACTTGTGAAACTGACTGAGTTAGTTCGTGGGATTTATACCTTTCATCCTATCTGCAAGTGGTGTTCAACACCAGCATCAGAGATACGGGCTATATATACAATATTTATACGATCGGAACCTGCTTCTGGTCTGTACCTTTAGGATTGTATGCTTTCCCACCCTCTTAAAATCACACCAAGCTGACGATCATTAGGTTCATCCGGCGAGTTGGCCGACTCAAATGGATCGCACTTGCCGCCATGCCGCTGACATTCCTCGGGACGGGGCTGATGCTCCATTTCCGGTCTCCAGACAGCCACATCGGATCCGTGATTATGTGCGAAGTATTCAAAGCCATCTCGGGAGGCACCTTGGTGATCTGTCAGCAGATGGCCGCCATGGCTACCGGAGGGCACGAAACCATCGCCGTCTCGTTTGCACTGGTCGGGCTATTCTCGAAGATTGGCTCTGGCGTCGGCTCGGCCATTTCCGGTGCCATTTGGACCAGCACAGTACCTCGCTATCTACGGGATGCTCTACCGGACGACAAAAAGCACATGGCAGCGCAATTATACGGCTCAATTGCCACGGTCCTGGAGTACCCGATTGGAACCCCCGAGCGAGATGCTACCATTTACGCGTACGGAGTTGCTCAGAAACGAATGTTAATTGCTGGCATTTCGATCCTTCCAGTTGCTGTATTTGCCATTTTGATGTGGGAGGATATTCGACTAAAGAAGACAAGGCAGGTTAGAGGAAATGTGTTCTAGATTACTGATACCCAGCGCCTGTTGTGATTGTACACCTTCATGCATAATTCTCGGTTTATAGAGCCAACTTATATACCCAAGAAGACAGCATAGATTCAGTCCGCAATTTCAGTTATTCCAGTATAGTTAAGGGTATCGCTGATATTGCTATCGCCATCATCCTCCTTCGTGTTCTTGGTCAAGGTCTCACCTGCATCTTGTAGACCGAGATGTAAAGTCAAAGGCTGCAAGAAAGCGGGCAGCGTCTGATCCAACTTGTCAATAAGTAGAGGAAGAAATCTGGCCCGTCCGCCGGGCAATCGCTCGACAAGCGATGACAGATGCTTCAAGTAGTCCTGAGGGCCTAACTCGAAACCCGAAGAGCGCAGTCCTGCAGAAGACAGGCAAGCCATAACATCTATAAGGGTACAGGTGACTTCAAATATCTTCTCGATCTATCCGGGTCAACAGTGCTGTTGAGGGGAATAGGAGCGAAGCTTACCAGCCCAATCCCGTGGGTCTCCATACTCTCTCTGGACAGTTTCCACGTCGCCATCGCCAGATCCCTTGCAATCTGCAGGGGGTACCGAAAATTCAGACTCGGATGGCTTGGCGCGCTCGACAGATATCCGGCTGTAGTCGCCATCTGCCACACCACCGTGCGAAGCCATTGCTGAGATACGCGAAGATCGGCCAGGACGACGTCGGGGAGGTCCGAGTCGGGAGGCACTGCTCGCTGGATATGTTCTTCGAGACCGACCAGGGCATCTCGCTCCAGCACGGTGCCGGAGCCGTTCCAGCCATCCAAAAAGGTTTGGTCAAACGGACGATAGAGATCGGCAAGACAGGAGAATCCATACTCAAAAGGGTCAGAAGAGAGGCCAGGAATTGGACTCCCTGCGGTTACTTGTAGCGTTATGGGCCGACGGCGTCGGAGAGCATGGGCTCTGTCTTTTGTTAGATTCCGAATGAATCGCAGGCAAAGATATAACTACCGTTCCGATACCAGCAGGAGCCAAAAAAGCCGACTCGAGGATGACGCCAAGCTATCCTGGCCGGTTACGCCCGATGAATCCATCATGTCGGCTGTATAGAGCGTCGTCGCCTCGCGAAGGAAATAATACGCATGCCGCTGATGCGCCAGGCCGATATGGCATCCATATAGCAGGAAGGAAGTAATGATGCCTTGCTGGATGGGTGAAGCAAATGGATCCCAATGGCGACGAGCGACCGTGGCTTCCTCCAGCAGGGCGTATGCCTGGTCTGACGAGGAAGGCTGGGTGGAATGATAGCCGGTTTGGATCAGGACGAACGCACAGAATGCCACTACCAGGCAGTACGAGGACCCACATTCATGGATTCGATCGGCATGGCGCTGGAAAGCGTCGCGCGTCAAGATAGGCACGGTGCCCAGCATCCGCGCGAAGAAATAGTCGGCACAATCCCGGACGAGACTGGGATCCAGCAGCCCGGGGGTCTTCGTCCATGTCCATTCCCCGGCCGCCGGAGCGAGAGAATGGGGGCCCTCTTCCACTCTCTGCAACTCCGTCAGGACGTTGGCCGACGCCCCTTGTCGGCCTTTCTTCCGTTGGATTCCGGACGAGCGACAGGCGACCCCGACCGACCGACACGGGCTGCAGGGCCGGTGAGCGGTGCATTTCACTTTGCGCCGACGGCAGGCGTCGCATGCTGGCTGGAGGGATCGGGGCATTCTGAGCCATGAACATTGTACACTGTGTGCATGTGGAGTTCAGGGCCGAACAGGCCGGCGGTTGTACGGAGTAGACGTGGATTGCCGGAGGCGTGGGGGTGACCGTAGAATATTAGTAAGTAGATAGTGGATAACTATGATATAGAGATCTGTTATATACCTAGACGGTCTAATGAAAGAAATCTTACAGAATGAATACATATATCATCTACTATCAATCCTACTTGAGAACTCCATCTTCATCGCTAATGCAATACACCCTCTTCGCAATGGATGTCACACCTAATGGAAAACATGGAACCCCAGCCACCACAGAACTTTGGTAGAATTACCTAATCTATAATCTATCTAACTAACTATTCCGGAACCCTTCTGTTTTGCACGGCCTTGTTACATTCGGCGTCGAAATTTGAGCTCCATTCTAGATAGACATGTGCGAAGTTATTTGACAACCGCAGGAGGCCCCAAAGAACAGTTGAGAAATGATTCGTAAATACTTCCTGGCCGAGGTCTGTAAACCTAGCTGAGGATGCCTGTATCTCATCCACGGGCCTCTCTATGGTCCTCTCGCACCTCCACGTCCAGCCCTTCGTACGGATCCACCACCGTCTCGGAGAACTTGCGTGCCGACACCCGCTGGGTAAACAAGACGTCCAACTCCTCGTAGGTGCGCCCCCTGGGTTCGGGGACGCGAAAGAACGACCAGCATAGACAGACCAGGCAGGTCCCCGCCCAGAAATAAGCACATCGGGCACCCCAATCCCACGCGGTCGTATTGAGCTGGTAGTTCGTCAACACGTTGACCACGATGTTGCTGACGTTGTACCCTACGCGGGCCAGGACAATGGTTTTGGCCTTCAGACGTGTCGAGGACAGTTCCGACACCAATGAATAGGTCACTGGCCCTATGGTGAGGTCGTAACAGACCGTAAAAACGATTAGCATGGCTCCGATCGCCCATTTTGCCGCATTGTTCGCCTCCGGCGCGAAGGACAAGCTTCCCGTGATGAGCAGCAACGCAACAAGGCCGGACAGACCGGCCAGATGCAAAGTACGTCTGCCAGCGATCGACATCAAGAACCAGGAGCCTAATGTACCAAGCACCCCCAGTCCATATTGTGCAAGCGACAGGTTGAAGGAGTGCACGGGCGGCAGTCCGGCCTGCACACAGAAGTAGGCAAAATATCCCATCAAGTTCTGCCCGCACAGCGTCTGCACCAACCAAACGCCGCAAACTACCTCGGTGCGTCGCAGGTTGACGCCGCGGAAGCAGTCGGTGTATCGGGTTCCCTCTGTCACGGTTCTCTCCAACTCGTTGGTATGTTGGATCATGGCGATGGTGGCGTCGACGTCGAAGGAAGGGTCGTTTCGCGAAGTCAAGCGCCGCAGGGCCTTCTTTGCCCCGTCGATCTCACCTCGACGGACGTGCCACCAGGGGGACTCCGGTGCGAGAAGACAGCCGAGAAGAATAGGCAAAGGCCAGGCCCACTGCACGGCAAAGGGAATCCGATATGCCCACTGGTCCTCGCGCTGGATGGACCCTCGATTGACTCCCACCGCGACAAACTGGCCCATCACCCAACACATGTTGATAAAGGTGGTCAGGTAAGGTCGCAACACGACGGGGCACACTTCTGAGGCGTACGCGGCCGGCAGTGTTTGGAAGATGCCCCATGGTATACCGGCGAGGATCTCGGCAGCCAGCAGCATCTGGATGTTCACGGCGAAGAAGAAGATGAAAATAACTCCATTAATTGCCATGAGAGCAGAAACCATCGTCCAACGGTACCCCAGGCGCTCGGAGACAAGACCATTTATCAGCAACCCGATCACCTCGCCGACCCGGGCCCCGTTGGAGAGAGCCGATTGCCAGGAGGCCGGCACCGTCCACGACCCATCCGGGGCAAGAATACCGAACTTGCGGTTGAAGGCTGGTGAGGCGTACATCGATCCTAGCAGGGCCAGGTCGTATCCCTCCATGATCAGCGTGGACGACAAGAGTACCGACCAACCGACTGCCTTAGGGTATAGACGGATAGCCTGCCATAAGGTCATGGCCTGTTCTTGCTGGGCGGCCTCCTTGCCATGCACCAGTGAGGATTTGTGCATGCCATCGTGTCCTGTTTCTGCGGCCATTGCGAAAAGACAGCCGGTTTTGCAGCATGCATTCTGCAGGCGAAAAAAAAGGCCGGGGTAGCCGGGAAGACGAAGCAATATTTATCTCTGCGCAAAACAACCGATTATGGCAATCCATTCCCCCGCAAAAATTACAGGAGGGAAAAGTCTGGGGATGGGCAAACCCAATCGGATTGTTCACGGCGCCTTGTCGGCCTCGAGTCGGCCGCAAGACGGAGGCAAGGCGGCGTCTGTCCGGAGTCTGGTGGGGCGTCGGCATTCTAGCATTTCCTGGATTTAAAAGTGCCAGGACGTACAGTGTTGGTTTTCGTATTTCCTTTCACTCTGTTAGAGAAAGCCTTGGTCAGCCATCATGGGATCCTGCGCTGAATCAACTGTCCCAACCGGGCGGAACAATTGGTGGAAAGAAGCCACAGTCTATCAAGTAACGCACATCCATTTATTCGCAATGGCATTTGTCTAACAATCCTAGGTCTATCCCGCTTCTTTTAAAGACTCCAATGGCGATGGTTGGGGGGATATCGCTGGGGTCATTGAGAAAATTCCCTATCTCCATTCGCTAGGAGTCGACGTCGTCTGGCTTTCTCCTATGTACGACTCACCCATGCACGATATGGGCTATGATGTCTCCGACTACGAGAAGGTGCTGCCGGTCTATGGCACGGTAGAAGATGTGGAGAGACTGGTCCAAGCCTGCCACGAGCGCGGCATGAAGCTCCTGCTCGATCTCGTTATCAATCACACCAGCGATCAGCACCAGTGGTTTCGGGAGAGTCGCAGTAGCAAGGACAACGCGAAGCGTGACTGGTATTTCTGGCGGCCCCCAAGGTATGACAAGCAGGGTAGCCGTCAACCTCCCTCCAACTATCGCGGATACTTTGCAGGGAGTACATGTTCGTGGCAAGCATTTCCCGTTTATATTCGACGTCACTAACAAGCTACAGGGACTTGGGACGAGCACACGGAAGAGTATTATCTGCATCTTTATGCCAAGGAGCAGCCAGATCTAAACTGGGACAATGAAGCCACTCGGAAAGCGATCTATGACAGCGCCATCCGATTCTGGCTGGACAAGGGCATCGATGGATTCCGTGTGGACACTGTCAACAAGTACAGCAAACACACCGATTTCCCCGACGCGCCCATCACAGATCCCAACAGCGACATTCAGCCTGCCGTGCAAATGTGGTGCAACGGGCCTCGTATCCACGAGTTCATCCGTGAGATGCACGACGATGTGCTGCAGCCTTACGGTGACGTGGTGACGATCGGTGAGCTGGCTAACACCCCGAACCCTCACGATGTCCTGCAATATGTCGGTGCATCGGCACAGGAACTAAGTATGGTCTTCCACCTGGACATCGGACACATCGGTATGGGGAATAGTCTGGAAGACAAGTACATCTTCCATCCCTGGAAGTTGACCCAGATGAAGTCTATTGTATCTAAGTGGCAATCGTTCATTGAGGGTACTGATGGCTGGACGACTGCCTTCTGCGAGAATCACGACAACGGACGCTCCGTATCACGGTTTGGCAACGACGCACCGGAGTATCGTGCTCGCTCGGCTACGATGCTAGCGATCATGATGGTTGCCATGACCGGCACGCTGTTCCTCTATCAGGGCCAAGAGATCGGGATGATCAACGCACCTCGCGACTGGTCTGTCGAGGAGTACAAGGATATCGAGGGCCGAGGGTATTACCGAGAGGCCGAAGGAAATCCTGGGCGCCAAATGCAGATTATGGATGGACTGCGCATCCTTGCCCGTGATCATGCGCGCCTGCCCATGCAGTGGGATGCTTCACCACATGCAGGATTTACCAGGGGGACGCCATGGATGCGGGCGCACGATCTGTATCCGGAGATCAACGTAGAGCGCCAGGAGAGAGATCCCAACAGTGTGCTTTCATTCTGGAAAGAGTTGCTGCAACTGCGCAAGGAGCACCGAGATCTCTTCATTCATGGGGCATTTGAGGCGGTGGACTTTGACAATCAGCAGACGTTCTCTTTCATCAAGTCCAGAGGCGAGAAGAAGGCCCTTGTGGTGTTGAACTTCACCGACTCAAAGCAGTCGTTGGAGGCATCCATAGCTGGAATGAGATTGTTGGTAAGTAACTATTCAGGCGCAGACTCGGCTCCATCGCAGGCATTGTCGGGTTCACTCCAGCCGTATGAAGGCAGGATTTATCTCAGCTTCTAGACTTGGAGCTCGCAGAATGATACTGTTTCCGTGTAATTCCCTGTCCAGCGAATACGAGAGCTCATTAAACCTGATGCAACGCGAGTGCTTAAACGGAGGGAAGAGAAGATCTGCCCCCACGAGTTATTTTTATCCTTGATTAATTACCTGAGGGCTCGATTCGTATCGGGGACACGAGGGGCCGTGGTGCGCCTTCATATCTGAAGAATCAGTACTTTAGAGGCCACCTACCATACCCCGGAGTGCCTTCAGCATCGCTCACACCGTGTAGCGATACGAGGAAATAGACAAACCTCACGACCAACCTTGATTCCTCGGCGTCATTCATTCCTTTGAACCTTGGGGAGTCCTCTGATTAGCGCTCCAGTGTCCTCGTGTTTGCCGACTTGGCAGTGCCGCAGATTGGCCGATCCTCGAGACGGTTTTGACTTAGTCCAGGAACAGGGCGATCCTTACGCCTTGTAGCATTGATCATCTGGATTTTGCACCAATGATCCCCTCGAGTCTGAGCAGATGGGGGCGTAACCGAGGGCCGCTCCGTAATAGCCTCGCGATTCTGCATCTATCCCAGCCTGCAACGAGCGTCTGTGATTGAATAAATCCCCCCCGATGGGGCTAAACGTCGTATTCAGGACTATCCATCTCTCTAGCCGACCTTTGCCCCGGTCTCTATTGCAGGTCTTGCATTAACGCAATGCATGGCTGGGCTGACGTTAGTTCTCCTGACTGAAACATCAACTTAGAGAAACCCTTATATAGAGCGTCTTCCTCACCTCCTCACCTCCAAAACACTGCTTCTATCCACTACGCCAGATCGTGTATTCCCCATCCATCACCATGAAATTCAACGCCCTCGCCGTCGCTGTGACACTCACTGGCCTGGCCCAAGCCAGCCCCGGCGCTAAGCTGGCCACTCGTGCCGATACCGTGCAAGGCTTTGACATCTCAAACCACCAAAGCTCGGTCGATTTTGCGGCCGCCTACAAAGACGGTGCTCGCTTCGTTTACATCAAGGTTAGATCACCGTCGCGTCTGCCAAGACTCATCTAACAGGACCTCCAGGCCAGCGAAGGCACCGACTTCAAAGATCCCGTCTTCAATTCGCACTATCAAGGCGCCACCAAGGCCAAATTCCTCCGCGGTGGCTACCACTTTGCCCTACCCAACAAGTCCTCCGCCTCTGAGCAAGTCAAATTCTTCATTAAAAACGGCGGTGGCTGGAGCAAGGATGACATCACACTGCCCGGCATGCTCGACATCGAGTATAACCCGTACGGTGCGACTTGCTACGGTCTCAGCCACTCGGCCATGGTCGCATGGGTGAAGGAGTTCGTCGACACCTACCACGACGAGGTCGGCGTGTATCCCTTGCTGTATACCAACCTGGACTGGTGGACTCAGTGCACCGGGAACGCAGGCGGATTCGGCGACAAGACTCCTCTGGTTCTAGCGGCGTACAGCAGCTCGGCACCGTCGAACATCCCTGGCGACTGGCCCACCTACACCATCTGGCAGAACTCGGACAGCTATAAGTACGGCGGTGACTCGGATATCTTCAACGGGTCGGAGGAACAGTTGTTGAAGATTGCACGAGCTGAATAGACGGTTTGCGCAGTTGGTGTAAGATGTCGGTGGTTCTAATTCGACGGAAATGAGTTCAGTGAGCCATTTTATGATGTACTCGCCATAGGCATATATTACTTCTTTACTATATGAACGCGTAGGACTTTTAGGTTCATTCTCCCTGTGGACACAAATAACATTGCGTGATAGGTTACCCTCCGAGTCGGTCAGAGAGCGACGCAAGGGACAGGGGCAATGGCATAACAATTATTTAGCTTCACCATCGCACCGCCTGCCCAAGAGATAATTGATTCCAGTTGTCCAAAAGCAGGCAAAATCCCCTAATCAGTGCAGTGAATCTTCTCGCGTCCTGCAGGAACAAGAACGAAGACTCGGTGAGACTGGATGATGTCATGGTGATTCTCCGGCCAGGACGCTTTCGGTCTTCATCCTTTGTTCTCCTGGAAATTTTGGCCTAGACTGGTCTAGCACCAACCTTTTGCTCACCCAGTCTGATTCCATTTCACATTTCAAACCCCGTTCCCGTTCCATCCCAGATTTCCAAAGGCCACCCCTCGCCAAGATCGTCAGATGCGGAGATTTCGCTCATTTCCTGCAGCAGTAGTGCAGGGAGAACCGCATGGATGACCTGTCACTCGCACACATCCCATCTCCGACCCCTGCAGCCTGACTCTGACCTGCTTTGGGCCGAGAAAAACAGCGGTCAGCCGAGATCTTCCTGTTCTCGTCTCCCGTCCGACTCGACTTGGCATGGCGTGATAAACACCGGTCTGGACTTCGTGACAGGGATTCGAAAGTCACTGTGAAGTCACTGTGACTGGGATGCCACTGACTTTGGGCCCAAGAGGACCAGCCGTGGCTGACAATTTGGCCGGTGATGCAAATGCTTCGGGTTTAGGCCGTGGCTTAGGATCATCACCCGATCAGGCTGAGATGTAACTGTCGTGAGGGGCATGGGAGATTTTTATTAACTTGGCCGGCAGTAGGAATACATACATGCACGAGTAAGGCAGGGGACGGGCTAGGACCAGACAATGTGAACCACGGGACATGGGATAACAGTCTCTAAACTCTGGCCTGTAGGAGTACTGAGTATGTGAATGTGCTGAACAAACTGAGGCAGACAAGGCACCCAGGCACGGTCGTACGATGAGTCAGCAGGCACATGAGCGGCTGCCCCTTTGGGAATGCAGCCCTAACATCCCCCCTTCGTGGGCACGGCAGACAACATGTATCTTACATTCACAGTGTTTATCCGTACCCAGAAGCACCTCCTAGCAGGGCACATTCATATAAGCCCACATCACCCATGGGTGCCGTTGCCCCGCCCATGAGAGCAGCCTTCATATGACCTCATGCTCCACCACTCCCTGATCCGCCCATGATCTCGGGGATCAAGGGATGCAGATGGCTCCACTAACTAGCACCGCCAAGATAAGCCCAACAGTCTCTTGTCTGCCGTGAATTGCGGGGTTCACCGTACCCAAGAGCGGCTGCAAAATCACGCCAAGTGCCATGGCAGTGAACAATACCTGTGCGGGGGTTTTATCGCCTTCACTCTGGTGGAACTGCAATTGGGCGCCATTCTCCCTGGGTCTGGGGGATAAATAGAAGGGTATGCTGCCGAATGCCCTTACAGGCCCCTTCTCATTGCTCCCTTGTATACATTGGTGGAAGTGCCCTTTATAGAAGCTTGACTTATCATCACGTCACTATTGAACAGGATGCGTTTGTTTGCTTTCCACTACTTCTTCTTCTTGTTGGGCCTGGGACTATCGGCTCAGAGCACCACTGCGCCCTATAAGATCAAGCCACCTCCTCTTGATACGCCCTGGACAGAGGACGTTGGTATCGATGCATGGCCTGAGTATCCGCGCCCACAATTGCAGCGCCATAGATGGCGCAATCTCAATGGTTTGTGGCAGTATCGACGAGCTGAGAACTTAAATGCAGTGTCCAATCCTCCTTTTGGGCAGGCTCTCTCCAATGAGGTTCTCATTCCCTCCTGTCTGGAGAGTGGCCTTTCTGGTTGGTCCTCCCCGTTTCTTTGCCATCTGCAACCAGAGGCTGACCTCTGTACAGGCATCCAGGGCAAAAATACCTTCTACTCTTGGTTCACCAGAAAGTTTACCGTGCCCAAGTCCTGGAGCGACGAGCATGTGCTGCTGCATTTTGGGGCCGTTGACTACGAAGCCACCGTATTCGTCAATGGAAAGCAGGCTGGCTTCCATCGGGGTGGATACTTTCATTTCTCAGTGGACATCACCGCCCACGTCGACTTTGACAGTGAGAATGAGCTGTGCGTCGAATCCACCGAATTGACAATTTCTGAAAATGACGAGCATTTGTTGACTATCACAGCCTGGTCTTCGTACATGACCCCACAGACCAAGCAGGACATGTTATCCCGATGGGCAAGCAGACCTTGAATCCCTCACACATCTTTTACACCCCTTGTAGCGGCATCTGGCAGAGCGTGTGGATCGAACCTGCCCCAGCAAACCACATTGTGCGATTGGACCTGGACGCGAACATGGATGGTCAAGGTGAGTCGAATGCAAGAACGGTTGCCTATCTGTATGCATGCTGAAGCAACAATCAGTCAACGTCACCGTGCATAGCGCCACGGGCAATGCAACTGCCGTCAAGGTCGCCGTGCATGAGGATGACAACGAGCTGACCTTCCACCGCGGCACCTCCGACAAGCCATTCCAATTCGAGGTGGGCGAAGTCAACTTGTGGAGTCCAGGCTCGCCGAAGCTTTATAACGTCACCGTGCAGATGGGCGATGACGAGATCACCAGCTACACGGGCTTCCGCACCATCTCCAAGGGCAAGGTCAACGGAGTTTGGCGGCCCTTACTGAACGGCGAGTTCACTTTCATGTTCGGGACTCTCGACCAGGGATACTGGCCGGATGGAATATACACCCCCCCCAGTCGCAAGGCGATGGTGTACGACTTAGAAGTCTTGAAGGATCTGGGCTTCAACATGCTGCGGAAGCACGTGAGTTGGTGTAGGCTGGCATGTCGTTTAGTTTAAAGCTGATGGGCGACAGATTAAAATTGAGTCTGACCTCTTCTATCGTGCGTGTGACGAGATCGGAATCCTTGTGATCCAGGACATGCCTTCTCCTCGCCCCCTGCAGTCGAAAACCGACGCCGCCTGCAACAGTATCACCATTCTTCCCTATGGCCCAGCTCAGCAGGAGTTCACGCGCCAATTGGAGCTGATGGTGAACCAATTCAAGAGTCATCCCAGTATTGTCACATGGGTGAGTTGTATTATTGTATAACCTTCCACGCGGTTTAGCACATCTGACGTGGCCAGGTCATCTATAACGAAGGCTGGGGGCAACTCATCGAGGGATATCCTGAGTTCGCCCTCACCGAGCGCGTTAAACAGTTAGATCCCAGTCGACTTGTTATTGCCACATCAGGGTGGATTGACCACGGTGCTGGCGACTTCAGCGCAAGTATCCCTTATATCCTAGAACGAGGGCAGAGGGGCTGACCGATTTAGGACAACCATCACTATGCGAACCCTCAATGCGGAACCCCCTTCTACTCCCTGCAGTCTCGACCGTATGATCCCAGTCGTATCGCTATCCAAGGCGAATTTGGTGGCATCGGCCATAACGTTTCTATTGAAAAGTGAGTAGTTTCTCCTTTGCCGGGACCCTGTGATAACTAATCGCCGTGCAGTCTCTGGAACAACCAAAAAGCCATCAACGCCATCAACGAGACATACGAGATCGACGAGACCATCGACGCATGGAACTACCGCAGCCACATCTTGCTGTCGGAGCTGCAGGATCAAGTGCGCCGGTTTGATTGCAGCGGGGGTGTATGGACGCAGACCACCGACGTCGAGGGCGAGGTCAATGGGCTAATGACCTACGACCGTCGCATCAAGCGTGTGGATAAGGAGCAGTGGAAAGACGATATCCAGGGGCTCTATGATGCGGCCGAGAAACGGAGAAACGCGTCATGACTGAGTAGACGATCCAACCCCGATGTTGGATGTGATCACTATCTTTATGTTGGCACTCGCCACATAGAAGATGAGCACATATTACTTACTTAATGGTACCATTTTTTAAGTTTGATTGAAAGAGATCGACTTGCTGGTCGACAGATTATGGCCTCTAATTCACCGGACCTCCTTTAAAAAATGGCGTATCATTTTCCACCGCCACAGAACTGAATCCCAATTATTCACTTAGACCAGCAAACCGCACACATCGCTTAAACAGCCAGTTGTGGCATCTTCGATCCTATAACTGTGAAAGGATCATCAAACTTCAAGCTCCAGAGATGTCAGAAAAGGCTCACCAATCGAAATACGGGCGCCGTGGCCTTGATCTAGACTCTGAGCCCCCTCATGGTACTCGGAGAGAGGAAGGACTCTGTAGGAGGACTCCATTAAGATCAACCAG
Organism: Aspergillus persii; assembly: GCA_002215965.1. Taxonomy (NCBI): domain Eukaryota; kingdom Fungi; phylum Ascomycota; class Eurotiomycetes; order Eurotiales; family Aspergillaceae; genus Aspergillus; species Aspergillus persii. The sequence continues at coordinate 4,532,281 of NGZO01000004.1, read as the reverse complement.
GTCCAGGAGGGATGTAGAGTATGCAGGTGGTGGCCATGGTCATGTATCATGTAAACAATGATAAGCCGGATCTCAAGGTCGTTTAGTGACGGCAGTATGGGGAGCACCGTCAGCCAAGACCATAAGTTTTGTAATTAGACGACGCCCTCTGTCGTACGTGCAGACCTGTCATGAATGGCTGAATGAATTCGCTCTCATTGCCGATGTTCTACTCGCCCCCAAGATGGCTAACGCCACTTACTCAAGCCCAGGAAACCAATTATACTGGAACGACCGGAAAATATTTCAGACATGGGAGACCCTCCGTCCTCCTTGAAATTAATCAGCACGACGACTGCAACCTCCAACACCACGCGATGCAACTTCACTGCGGCGTAAACCACGTCCGGGAAGGATCAACGACGCCGAGCCCTAAATCCCCGCAGGAATAGCCAACGAATCTGGAGTGCAGCCCGGGGGGTGGAGAGGCCCATGCGGGGATCTTCATCGAATCAGTCTCGCGATTCCGTTCTTGTTGGGCCGCAGATTGGTGGAATCATGTCTTCCTTGCACCTGGCGTTGGTTAAGCACCGGTGGCGGCCGCCATGCAGTGGGAGGCGTCCATAGGTTCGCAACGCCATGGACCGATGAAGGAATGCCCAGGATGGGGATCCATCTGGCCTCAACAGGGTATGCAACACGTCAGGAGAGATGGTTCTGTCGAGTCACGATGCGAGCTGATGGTCTGAGACGGAGGGGAAGGTTGTCTGTCGCATGGCCCTCCCCAGACCCAGCCAACGGTATATAGCCCGATCTCCCAGATCTTTCCCCGCCTCCTTTCTCCTGCCCTTCGTCCTGCTTTTTTGCCTGTCCTAGGTTCCTTTTTGTGGTGGTCCAAATCACGCTGGCCCAGCCATGATTATCGGCAACATCTATGTGATCGCCGGCGTCGCCGTGGTCGGCGGCGCCCTCTTCGGTTTCGATATCTCATCCATGTCAGCCCAGCTAAACGAGAACTCATACAAATGTTACTTCAACCAGGGTCCCGATGGACCGCCCTACAACGACAAGGACGACTGCTCCGGTCCCGAGTCTCTCGTGCAGGGGGGCATCACGGCCGCGATGGCCGCCGGCTCTTGGCTCGGCGCTCTCATCTCCGGTTTCCTGTCCGATCGGATTGGTCGCAAGTCCTCCATCATGGTCGGTTGTATTATCTGGTCGGCATTGCTTATTCCAGAGTAGGCCCGCTTTCGTACTGATAGGATGCAGGATCATCGGCTCCGCCATCATGTGCGCGTCCCAGAATATCGGTATGCTGGTGGCAGCCCGTGTCATTAACGGCTTCGCGGTGGGTATTGAATCTGCTCAAGTGCCAGTGTACATCAGTGAGCAAGCACCTCCGTCCAAGCGAGGCCGGCTCGTGGGGATCCAGCAGTAAGTCCTCCTGGGAATTCTATTGCCGTCTCCCCCTTTTCCCGGTCTTTCTTCGAACAGGAAAGAGCATCTCTAACCGGAGTCCATGTCTCGTTGGGTCACAGGTGGGCGATCACCTGGGGCATCCTTATTATGTTCTAGTAAGTCTGGCCTTTCCGACAGACTGTGGGAATATGCTGACCGCACGTAGTATCTCCTACGGTTGCTCCTATATCGGGGGACGCTCCTCCTCCACATACAACCCTGCGGCGTGGCGCGTTCCTTGGGCACTCCAGATGGTCCCGGCCATCTTCCTGTTCTGCGGGATGCTTTTGTTGCCCGAGTCGCCTCGTTGGCTGGCGCGCAAGGATCGCTGGGAAGAATGTCATCGCGTGCTGGCCCTGGTGCACGCCAAGGGCGATATGAACCACCCGTTCATCGCGCTCGAGTTAGAGGACATTCGAAGAATGTGCGAACTGGAAAGTCAGTTCAAGAATGTCACTTACTTCGATCTCTTCAAGCCCGATATGGTCAACCGTACCATGATCGGCCTGTTCACGCAGATCTGGTCTCAGCTGACCGGAATGAATGTCATGAGTGCGTGCATTGAGCTCCCTGGACTTCCCGGTTTCTCATCCTTTACCTTCGCTGCGATACTAACGGAGAACAGTGTACTACATCACCTACGTCTTCGCGATGGCCGGTTACTCCGGCGATTCCAATCTCCTCGCCTCCTCCATCCAATACATCATCAACGTGTTCATGACCCTACCAGCGCTTATCTGGATTGACAAATGGGGTCGGCGTCCGACGCTGCTCGTCGGCGCCGTTCTCATGTCCACGTGGATGTACGCCAACGCGGGCATCATGGCCGTCCACGGCGAGGTGGTGGAGGGCGGCATCAAGGGCGTTGCGCAGCAGTCCATGCGTCTCTCCGGCTCCGGAGCGAAGGGCCTGATCGCATGTACCTACCTTTTCGTCGCCTCCTACGCTCCAACCTGGGGGCCTGCCTCGTGGGTGTATCCTCCGGAGCTATTCCCTCTGCGTCTGCGAGGCAAAGGCGTGGCGCTGGCGACGTCGGGCAACTGGGCGTTTAACACGGCGCTGGGACTGTTCACGCCGCCAGCCTTCGCCAACATCCGATGGCAGACATATATCATCTTCGGAGTCTTCAACACCGCCATGTTTATCCACGTGTTCTTCCTGTTCCCGGAGACGGCAGGCAAGACGCTGGAGGAGACGGAGGCGATGTTTGAAGACCCGAACGGCATCCGGTATATCGGTACGCCGGCTTGGAAGACTCGCATCACAACGCACCGTGTACAGCAGCTGGAACGGGGCGAGATGGACGCGAAAGGACAGCCGCAGGCTGAAAGCTCTCCGCCTGTGACAGCCAGGGCGACCGATCAGGGGGTGGCACGCGATGACAAGGCCGTGGCGTAGATTGTGTATATTGTAGGAAGTCCGTTCGTGGAGGATCAGGAGTTGGTAGATGTTAGTTCCAGAGGGGAGGGGGGGGTCCTACACGAGGGAGTAGAGAGATGAAAATGATGATGATGAAGATGCATTTCATTTACCACAATTGAAGACAGTAGAAATCACGTGAACATGCATTACCCGTGGCTGACTCAGCGCGCATAGTGCCGTCGTAGCATAAGGCAACAAACAAATCAAAGCAAACATACACAGCAAACATCCCCGTGACTGCGCTCTCTTTTCTCTCCTTCATTTCCTTCCGTCTCTCCCTCTCCCCTTCCTCCTCTCCTTTTCATCGACTCAAAACACTCGCGACACTCGCCCCGTTGCCCAATCTCCGGTTGATGATAAACTCGGCCTGCGATCGTACCGTATTCAGCGCAGGCATATCCTCCCGCGTGATGCTCCACCCTTGAGCCCGTGCCTCATTCAGGAACTGCATCAGCATGATACTATCCGCGAAGGTCTCGATGGGCGCCTCGACATCGATGTCTTCCTCGGCTAGTCCGGTCACCGCCGCCCAACAGCCCGCGATGTCCTTGGTCAAGTCGCTCGAGAGGCGCGCTTTCTTGAGAGTCGCTAACCGTCGCACATGATCCAACACCAGCCCCTGCAGCACCTTTCTTTGGATCTTACCAGTCGCAGTCGTCGGAAAGTTGTCGCGCTTGAGGTCGGATCGTACGTCCAGGATCATGGTAGGAGAGAAGGCACGGCCGAGTTGATTCACCACGACAGCTTGGAGCCTTTTCACCGGCACCGTCCCCGGCTTCCTTTGTCGCACGATTGCGGCGGGCACTTCGCCGGCGACGGGGTCCGGAACTCCCACCACGGCGACATCGTCGATCTCAGGGATCGCCGCCAAGCACTCTTCGATGGCCAGAGGTGAGATGTTCTCGCCTCCGCGGATAATGATGTCGTCGTACCTCCCGAATACATACACGCGGCCCTCGCTATCGATGTATCCCTGATCCCCCATCACCTTCCATCTTATTCCATTCTCCTCATAAAACTCTAGACTCTCATTATCGCCGATGCTGAGGTATCCATTGATTACTCCGGGCCCTCCTTGGTGTATCTCCCCCGCTTTCCCACGAGGCAAGGGGGTTCGCGAACCCGGCTCACACACGCGCACATGGACTCGTTCGGAGTCTATCTCGGCGACCGGGATGGGACCCCGGATCCTATTCACACGCTCTTCGTCAACCTGCTTAATCGGAGTCACTACGGCCTCGGTTGCCCCGTAGCCCACAAATATCATCTCCGGCTTCAACGACTTCGCCATCGTAACCGTCTCCGGCGTTACGACGGCGCCCCCGGTGATTATCGCGAACGGTCGAGAACGTTGCCCCTCTCCGGCCGTCGAGACTTGCAATCTCAGTGCTTGTAACATCGACGGGACGCAAGGAAGATACACTTTTCGGCTCGCTTGTACTGCTTGCAAAGTGGCCCTGGGGTCGAAACAGTGGCTAGGGACGATCAACCTGCCGGCGGCCAGCCAAAAAGCCAGGTTCAGGAAGATGCCGTAGATGTGGAAGTTGGGAAGCTGCTGGCATAGCGAGGATTCGGCATCGAGCTGCAAGGGCCGACAGACCTGCGATGCAGTGCAGAGGGTGACGGACGTGTGGGGGCACAGCTTCGGTAACGCGGTGGTGCCGCTGGTGGCTAGAATCAAAATGGTATCGCCCGGCTGCAAGTGAGCACCGTCGATGCTCTCGTCCGAACACGTCTCCTTCCCCGCCATTATGCTTTCCAGAGGCCTCCAACCTGCAGGCATCGAATCATTGTCGGCCACTGCCGGAACCAGATAGGCGGAGACCGGTAGCTTCTTCCCCGTCTGGGCCAGGGTCTCCTGGACCTTTCGGGCCTTGTCCGGGGTCGACACGAAAACGGCAGCGGCATCGATGCTTCGAATAAGGTGCGAGGCAACGGCAGACTGACCGAGGACCCGCGGATCAAGCGGTACGAATCGGCAGCCCATGCGCACGCTGGTCCAGAAGAGCAGCGCCCACTCCGCCTGGTTGTCAAGGAAAGCCACGATCGAGCAGCCGGGCCGAACGCCGTCGGCGCTCAAGCGTGAAGCCAGCCAGTTGCTGCCATAACGGAGGTTTGAATAGGTCCAACTCAGATGCCGCGCCTCGCTCGAGGTGCTTCCGTCACCGAGACCCAGGCGATCCGTTTGCCCGGGGGACTGCACGGCGACGTGATCCGGATACCTGGCCACGACTGCGTCGAACAGACGGCCCAGGGGCTTTGCCTCGATGGGGTGGCTGGACATGGCTGAAGCGGGAAACGAAGGGGACGACATCCACGCAGGACTTGCCGGGAGAGAATGAATGAGGGGGGGGGCTGTCAGATCCCCCGGACGGTAACGGGCCATGTCGGCATGCATCCCCGAGGGCCAGGGGTCTTTCGGTGACGTTGACAGGCCGGATTCCAGGCGGCGGAGTCTATCTAGGGCTGGCAGCCTGGTCAGCTTAGGTGAGCCACAGGTCGCCTCGTGATATCCCGCCATGCAGAGAACTCCTACGCGCGCCAGCACAGGGGATACGAAGCGACATGCAACGCATTGGTCTAGCGCACTACTACCGACAGCCCAGCAGTACCCGGACTCTTCCCCGGTGGTGCATATCAAGCTGAAGGTCAGCGCTAGACGGACGGCGTACCTCTGGATCCGTGCGATGGCTGGGGTGGGCGAGCTCACTCTACGACAGTACCTGCGTGGGGAGTATCTACCCCGATACTACATATGATATCGGCTATACAGTAGGTACGTATACTGTACGGCGTTACCTTAGGTATGCCTTACGATAGACCCTTACGATAGAAGGCTGGCCACGTGCCCCGCCCTTCTGCTGATCCCCACGGGCCAGTCGATTCTGCACGCGGTTTTCTGTATTCTGTATTCTGTATTCTGTGTTTTACCCGGGTACTGCGTAGGTAGTATGGTTATCGCCGCATCCAGTAGGACCACAACAATGCCAGAATCCGGTTCTTCACGGCCCACCCGTGCCTTCCCTCCGTGGAACCCGGGCGAACGAGAGGAACGAGACCGCGCTAGCCCGATCGGGTTCCCTGCGCCCAGGGTCCGATGGCGCGCTAACCCGATCAGTCAGCTCAGGTGTCCCTCAAACGGCATGGCGTGGTGTGCTGCAGCCAATCACCAGACGCCCTGGCCTGGTGGGTCAGGGCCCCGGGCGTCGCGGGGCGCTGATTGGCGGCGTGTCACTGCGGCGGGGGTCTCTGCAGCCAATCAGCGACGCCTCTCCCGTGACGGCCCAACCGAAAAGGGGGGAACCCCAGCCCGACCGGGAAAGCACGGCGACGATCGGCCACCGGGCCTCGTCACCTTCTCCTCCTTCGGACTTCTTTCTGACTCTTCGCTTTCTCTCATTCTCTCGGTCTTCCTTGATTCTGTTGGCTTCGCGCCTGGTCTTGCTCTTCTCTCCCCCTCCTCCTCTCTCCATGGCTTCCGTTCGTCTGGCTCCTTTGTTATCCCCCTCCTAGGTACCTCCTACCGGTCCCCTGACCATGTTCCCGCCTCTCTACGCCTGCCGTCCTGATTGTTGCCGCCGTGGGTGATGCCACCGCGCTTGGCTCACCATCACCGCCGTCCGTCCCCGGGGCTCGCCCCTCAACTATGTCTGGCCATCCGCTGAAGAAATTGCGCGATCTCTGGCGGCCTGTGATCCGTAGGTGCCTTCTTTGTCCTTCCGTCGCTGCCACGCTGACTTGCGGGGGGGTGTCTCTCTCTTCTCCGCCCGTCTAGACCGTCTCCCGTCGAACCGCTCCTCTGATGCCTCCCACCGTGGCCCGGCCAAGGACGCATGGCGTCCGTTCGCCTTGCGTCCCGTCTACCTCTGTCTCATTGCCGCCCTTATGCTCCTCGTCTTCGTCACCGTCGAGGCCCTGCGTCGCTACACCGACCAGTACGGAGGCCTCGTGTTGATGCAGGCCACCGACGACGTCTCCAGCGTGCAGTCCTTCGCCTACAACTACGTCCCCATCATCGTCGCCCTGGTCCTGGTCATCCTGTGGTCTTTCATCGACTTCGACGTCCTGCGGCTCGAACCGTACTTCCAGCTCTCCCGCCCCGAGGGTGCCCCCGCCTCCGTGCTCTTCATCAACTACAACTTCGGTCAAACGGTCATCACCCCCCTCACGTCCGCCAAGCGCGGCCATTGGGTCGTCCTGCTGGTGTCCTGCCTCAGCCTGCTGATCCGCATGATCCTGCCCGCCTTGCAGAGCACGCTGCTGGAATTGCGCGAGGTGACCGTCTACACCGACCAGGACATGAAGACCTGGCCCGCCCTGGTGGATCTGGACACCCAGGCCCGCTGGATCTCGAGTCAGGAGGATATCGGCTTCGACGCCTCGTCCGACTCGGCCTCGGACGACGGCAGTAGCCTGCGCCGCGGCCGCTCGTCCCGCTACGCCGTCGCGCCCGTGGAGATTCCGCCCGAAGACCGCCGCGAGACCACCGTCTGGACCGTCAACCAGACCGTGTATTGGGTGCAGTCCGCCTGCCACGACGTCTTCGCCAACGACAGCCTGACGGTCACCGTCAACCAGACCGACCCCCGCATGCCGCGTCTCCGGTGGGACGTGACCGGCGTCCGGCTCGACCACCTCGATGCCGCCTCGCGGGATTGCACCGTGGACTTCAGCTTCGACAGCATCTTCTTTCCGACCACCGATTTCTTGCAGGTCCGCTACTGGGAGCCCGTGCAACCCAACCGGACCCGGGAGGCGGACGACGGTCGGAGAGCCTTCGCGGCCCGCGGCTGCGATCCGTTCGATCTGTACGGCGTGCTGATCTCCGTCAATGCCACCGAGGCCGGCGCCGACTCCATCGCCCACCTGGGTCCGCAGTACACCTCCTCCGCCACCATGTTTGCCTGCAACCTCGACTACCGTCGAGCCGAGGCCGCCGTGTCCATGCACGCCAACAGCTCCATCACGGGCATCGAGGTCTACAACGAGACCGCCCGGTCGCTGAACCGCACCGAATTCAACGTCGACGAGTTCCGAGGCCTGCTGGCCCACCGCGCGCCCTACACGAGCGACATGATCTTCATGCAGTATAATCGGACCATGGGCGACCGCACCATCACCGAACTGCCCGTCGTGAGCCAGGACATGGGCGATATCGACCCGGTGCTCGTGCTCGACACGTCCACCGTCATGGACCAGGCCGAGTTCCAAAACAAGGTGGTGCGTGGGGCCCGCCAGACCTTCATCACGACCATGAGCCGCCTATTCAATCCCGACGTACCTCCGAGCGTGGTGCCGGCGCTGCGACTGTCGCGGCAGGTGGCCATCGCCGTGGTCGAATTCGCCGCCATGGGGTCCGAAATCATCCTGGCCTTGGGCGTGCTCATGACCCTGACCATGGTGTATTTCTACCGCACCCGCGACAACATCATGCAGAGCGACCCGGGGTCCATCGGCGCCATGTGTAGCATGGTGACCGACATTCTCAGCCCGACCAACCTCCTCGCCGATCCCGCCTCCGACTTTCACCAATTCTCGACGCGACAGCTCCGTATGCACCTGCGCAACTACCGACTCTACTGGCACGACGGGCCGATGGGACGACGGGTAGACATCGTGACCGCCGACGGTAGGTTTCCTCCTCCTTCCCATGCCCATCCCGTATGTTGTAATTTCTCCGTCGGGTCATTCTGATTAACCTCCCCCCCTTCCTCTTCCTCGCAGGCTCCCCCGTAAGCTTTGGCGATCAGATCCGGACCCGTTTCGATCCTCGACCGCACTTTCTTGTCATCCCCATCTTCATCGTCGAGTTCCTCCTCTTGGCCGCCGTCATCGCCGTCATGTCCCTTATCATCGCGTCCCTGGCCCACAAGGGCAGCTTCCAGCACCTGACCCAGTCGGATTCGAGCTTCTTCCAGGTTGTACTATCCTTTATGCCGTCCGTGGTGGCGTCGGCGGTCGGTGCCCTCTGCAACTCCATCCACCGGAACATCAGCATCCTCGAGCCGTGGGTCCACCTGCAGCGCGGCAAGGCCACGGCCAAGTCGTCCCTGTCGATGAACTACGCCGCGCAGAATCCGTGGGCCGTGCTGGTCAAAACCGTGCGCGACCGCAACCTTCTGCTGGGTCTTGTGTCGCTGGCCTGCGCCGCCAACACCATCCTCACGGTGGTGGCCGGCGGCCTCTTCGAACAACAACTGACCACCTCCTTTTTGCCCACCAAGAACCTGCTCACCAACTACAGCCAGTCCGTCTTTCACCAGACCGACTTTGCCGCCGATTTCACCGAGTACGACCTCATCCAGACCAGCATCACCAGCGGCGTGCCGATGCTGCCCTGGACGACCGCCAACTACTCGTTCGCCCCTCTCAAGGTCGTCAACCCCGACCCCGACGCCATGTACGCGGCGAGAACCCTGGGCATCGGCGCCGAGCTCGAATGCCGGCAGCTCTCCGTGGCCGACGACCTGGTGACCGACCGGGCGACGGGGTCTCGGGCCTGGCAATATCATCCGTTCCGCAATGCCAGCCGGCAATGCGTGGCCAGCATGGACCCGCTCACTGAAAACACGAAGGGCGTGGCCCTGTCGATCCACTTCCTCTCCCCCATGCCTGAAGACGACCGCGATCGGGACGAGTGCCAGACCACGACCACGGTGATCGTCGGGCGATGGAACTATACGGCCCACGCGCCGCCGACCGACTCGAACACGATCGCGCTGCAGTGCGAGCCGCGCGTGCGCATCAAGAAGTTCGACCTGACTTTCGATCAGAAGGGCCAGATCCGAGAGCATGACCCCGTCAACGACAGCGCCGTCACGCACGGGTCCATGTTCGACAACGCCACCGTCAGTCTGGGCCAGTTCAACAAGGTGTTTGCCGCCATCCCGCAGAGCTTCGTGGGCGGCGACCCCGACGCGCACGAGGGGCTCGTCTCGTCCTACGACTGGGCCGGTTTCCTGGTGGCACGGTTGTACAAGCAGCGGGAGTCGGCGCTGACGCCCCTGGTGGCCGACGACCTGACGCGCATGTCGCAGACGGTCTACCAGTGGGTCTACAGCACCTACTTCTCGCTGTGGCGCCGCAACTACCTGCAGCCGCTGGCCAATCCGCCCGTCGCGGACCACGCCACGGTCATCTACAACACCTGGGCCATGGTGCCCTCGGTGCCCTCGCTGGCCATCGCGCTGTTGATCATCGCCCTGGACACGCTAGTCGTGCTGGTGGTGTTTGGCACGCGCCGCGGGCGGTTCGAGGGGCCGCGCATCCCGCGGTCGATCGGGTCGGTGATCCCCTGGCTGGCCAACAGCCGCATGCGCGACGACCTCCGTGGCACCAACGGCTGGTCCACCCAGCGGCGCCGGGATTATCTCAACGGGTTGGACAAGCGATACGGGTTCCGCATGTTTCTGGGCGCGGACGGGCGCTGGCGTTACGCCGTGGACGAAGAACCCACCCCCGAGAAACCCCCGGCCCGTGAAGAAGAGCCCTCTGGCGGTGGGAAAACGGGCCCCGTAGAACTGCGCGAGTTGGACGAGTTGGACGAAACGGGACGACGCCTTTCATGATGAGACGAGATACGAACCCCTGTATTATATAATAAGAAGGAAAAGGGAATTTTTGGAACTGTATTGTACATAGATAGATACGTGGGACGTTTTATGGCGAATTGACTTTTGGATTTCTATCTTTGATCAACACGACGCACCAGCTCACTGCCTACACTTTCGCTCTCTCCCCCTGCGGCCTTCTCTCCATCCCCAGCCACCATGTCCGTCGCCTACCGACGAGAGCGGCGAGTCCGCTTGGAAGTGCCCTCGCCGAAGGGCTCCAGCGATCCGTCGGGCTTCTTGGGAGCCGGCGTCAGGTCCTTGCCCTTGTTGGGAGGCCCGCGGAAGTCACCGCCGTTGCAAGCGTCGTCCAGGGCGTTGCACTTGTCCTCCCAGATTTTGCACGACGCACCGCCCGTCGGCAACGTCGTTCCCCAGCAGGCCTTGCTCTGATCCCAGCACTTGGCCGAGGACTTGTTTCATGCCGCGTTAGTCTGGGTTTTCCCGCGGCCGATGAAGGAAGGACGGAAGAACTTACCTCCCAGCAGCCATTCTCGTCGTTGTAGGCGGGCACCTCGTAGCCGCACCAATCGTCGCGCACGAGGATGCATCCCTCCGGTTTGAGACCCTTGTCCTGCACCAGCTTGTCGTTCTGGCGCTTGGCCTTGCCGCCGGCTCCCTTCCACACCTCCGGGCCCACGCGAGGGTAGGGCAGCTTCATCGGCGACTCGTAGATGTTGAACGTCAGCGCTTCGTTGTTCAGGTCGTACGTGCCCTCGCCGAGCCGCACGCCCTCCGGCACCACGCCGTTCTCGCTGCCCTTCACGAACACCTGCGCGCAGCCGACGTAGAACTGCGGATCCGGGGGGTTGTCCTGGGTGGCGTGCAGCGCCAACAGTTCGGGGCGCACGAGGTAGTAGCCGCCCTTCAGGCCCTCGGGGATGCGCGCCGACAGCAGGCCGTTGTTGGCGATGAGCTTCTCGGTGCACCACTGGCCGGCGGACTCGTCGTAGCCGAGCTCCCAGATCTTGAACCAGCCGTCGCCGGCGGCGTTGTCGTCGGCGCTGGCGTCGTCGACGTGTTTCATGTACACGGCGCAGGGGCCCTTATGGCCGGGGTCGATAGAGCCCGGCTGCGAGCCGTCGGTCCACTCGCGGAATTCGAAGGTCAGCAACGAGGTCGCCTCGGCGGGACAGATCCGCTGGGCGCCTTTTTCGCCGTGGATACCTATATCCCGTAGTCTGGTCAGAATGCCGTCTTAGGGAAACCGGCAAGAAGGGGTCGAGTCCCTACCGCAGGCAATGTCCTTGCTGGCGACCGGCTCGATGGGATAAGTAGCGGTCTCCGCGTCCGGGTTCATACGCACGCAGACGCCGTCGCCCTGGTTGACACCATCGACGTACAGGTTGGTGAAGGTGGTGTGGCTGGCCACCAGGGGCACCAAGACCAGCAGGTGAGAGAGTTGAAAATGCATGATACAATCAAGCACACAGAAACACGGCATTCACAAACCACAGAGAATGAAGGTGACAAGCAACAAAAGGAGTGGAATCTGCGCAGCAGATATACAACGACGGAATAGCAAATAAAGGAGGGACTGTCTGCCTGCAACACAGAAAGAATACAAAAACGAAGGAGGGTGTAACTTTCTATCCCAACATTTGGTCCAGGGGCTCCCCGATGTTCAACCCGCTATATATACAGCTTCCTCCCCCCCCCAATCGGACTTGGTTCTCACTCGCCTTGAAGGAGAGAAAAGGGCCCGTCCTGTCCATTCGGATCCATGGGGCCTGATTCGCGATCCGTCGACCTTGGCAAATCGAGCGCGTCGACGGGCGCCAATCGCATGGGAAGGTCCTTTGTCAAACTGACCCGGGCGCCACAGGTGAGATGTGCGTTTCAAGTAAAGGGGGTCTCGCGTCTGGGGTTACCTCCGCAGGAATCAGATTGGAGATTGTCCGAATTCTCCGTGTGACCGCTTAGGTGCCCTGGAACGGTGGCGCTCGTGGCGGTTAACTCGTAGAATTAAAGGGCCGGCCATCTCATCATGCCAGGACTGGGCGAGTGTTGGTTTGTCCGGACTGAACGCCACCGAGGGGGGGGGAAGGGAATTTGTTGGGCAGAAGCAAAGTTTGTTCTTTCATTTTTGAGACTGCAGGCATCCACCGTGGAGGTGACCGTCTAATGAGGTGGTCCACGGCCGGTGGTGTTCGTGTGACGGTTAGGGAGCCTGTCATTTCATCGTGGTTTTCGATGTGTCTCGACTCTCGAACGCCAGCGAGTCAGCGACGCCGTGCCCAGTCCAGGCTGGGCTGGGCTCTGGCGGATCAAGTCGCCCTGGGCTAGGATCGGTTCCCGGGCATTGGTTAATATATAATAATATACTAAAGAGACTTAAGGTAGATTAAACTCAAGTAGCCTTTTCAACGACCAACCCTGGCTGCTCGCCGGTGATTGCATGTGCATTTCAATCTTATTCCATCGGTCTAAATCAGCCAGGGTCCTACAGGATGCATGCATTTACCTAATCACGAAATACTTTAACTAACTATGGATCGACCCCTCGAGTCAACAATCCCCTGCGTCCACCTATCGGATGCGCCGCATTCGAAGAGGCGCACCTGTCCACGCCGACGGAGTACTCTGAGTAAGATGAATGCTGTAAGCCTGTAACCCAAGAGAGGAGCGGGAGGCGAAGGCTCCGATCAGGCCGTGCGACTGTAGAGTCTGGGAGAGTATCGCAATGAATGGCAGGCCCTGCATTTGGGCCCGTTGGCAGGCATCTACTCCGTACTCTGGAGGTCGCTGCTCGGTCTACCTCCTGTTTACTCGGTTTACTCGGTTTACTCGGTTTACTCCGTTCTGCCCTCCCCGGCCGCCTCTCGGGATGTCCGAAAACAGCCTCCCTCGGGGCCACATTCTTCCATGCCGCAAGCAGCTGCCCCGTCGAGCCCTAGCCCTACTGCCTGCCGCATTCGGTGTGTTTAGCGGGTCGAAAACGGCAGTTCCGCGGTTGCCGCAGAGAGCAGGCGGTGTGCCGAGTCCGGGCACGTGAGGGCCCTGGCCGCCTGAGGCAGCATCCCCCGGCTCCCCGCACTTTCGAGTTTCTCCAGAAATTAAATTCACTGCGACTGCCGATGCATACCGTCATTGTCAACCATTCCTTAGTAGTTATCGGTGTATCTTGTGTGTTTATTTCCGTAGCCTGCCATATCAATGAAAGTCAATCCCGGTTTTGGTATAGGCTTTTGTCGTCTCGAAAAATCTACCGTTGCGAGCGCAGCAACTAAGATAACTACATACACACAAATATATAGAGAGAGAGAGAGATACATCATCCGTAGCGCTACTCTTAGTCCGGTCCTGAAACATCCCAGGTAGGAAGCCAGTTATCAGTTAAGCCAAAGATAGAATCCGCCAAAGCATAAACGAGATTGGCATTGTGATCGTTTCAAGACATTCCTACGTGGCACTGGCAGGGCGCTAGGTGCCCCTTACCTACCTGTAGGTAGATATAATAAGATCCCGCATGAGACACCCGTCTGTGCATCATTCCCACGCGAAATAAGATTAATCTAGAAGCATACGAAAGTCTACTCAACGGATCGTCGTCTACCCATCTCGATGACTTGCCTTAGCGTCTCCCTTGAGCGTTGAGGAACCCTGCCAGAACTCTGCTAGAACTGGATCTGCACTACAATGGCTGGCCCAGCGGCCCTCAAGAGAAGATCCCATGTCGCTCGCTACTCCGCCGACTCTCAAAGTCCACCGAAGCGGACGAGTGGAGTTGGTCAGACCTTGCATCGCTCCTCTGAAATGAAGCGCAGACCTACCGGGCAGGAGTCAAGATGATAAGAGTAGACTCGGTTGAGGCTGATCGCCATCCAGAACGGCCCTTGCCCAACCTTTTTAAGCAGAGCATCTTGCCTACCGACCTGCCGCCCCGTCTCCATGAACTCCTCCCGGTATCCAGCTCGCTTCCCCGTCCCGTCTCGTCTGCCGACAGACCTCCTCACGGCTGGCCGAGCGTCTTGGCTGTGACATGGCCCGGAAAAGTCCCGGGATGGGATGACCAAGTCAGCACGCACCTGAAGCCGATGACGAAAGGTATCCCCGCCAGCCGGGGTCGCCAAGCAATGCGGCCCATGGCGACGATCTCGGGGTCGGGTGCTTTCGGAGCAGCAGAGGACGGCACACCCGAAGCCGTACAGTTAAACGACAACTAGAGGAGGATCCGTACTCCGTACTGGTTAAGTTATGAGTAATGAGTATGTAAGGCTGTAAGCTCAAGGTTGTCTTCTAGCACTCCAGACCCCGGAGACGAGACGAGACGAGACGAGGCCGGAGAAAAACTCCCCAGCAGCGCGACGATCGCCATCTCCAGGGTTCGTACGCTTTACTCCGTACTAACTACCAACTAAGGTACTGGACACGAGGAAGGGGGACCGTCCACGTGGAGGGCATGTCCGACGCGAAGCGACGTGCGGTGAATTCTGCAATCTGGCGTACTCCGTACCGGTTCCTCTCTTTCTCTTTTCGGCGGGAGGGAGAAATTCTGATTTCTGACCCAAGATGGACGGAGATGAAACTGCGAGGGGGGGAAGAAGGCAGACGATCCAGTTTTTTTACGGCGTGCACAGATGCTGTGATTGGGGGAGGCACGTCGGCGGCGCAGGTTTAGGAATCCTAGCGTGGGAACCCCACGAATCATTTTGGGGCGAGGGACTGGGGAGGATTTTGATTAAAAGGTAAGAATTCGGCAGACATGCTTAGTTGAGAGGGACCGATTGCTTATTGCTAATTATTATTATTATTATTATTATTATTATTGCGAGGGGATTGCTACGATGCCGGACGGAGAAGGACCGGGTCCGAGAGAAGAGTTTTCCGACCGTGTCTGTTTAGTGAGTGTTGACAATTGACATGCATACTTTCTCCGTCGTCTCTAGTCGCTACTCCGTACCCCGTAGATACTCTGCCCTCCGGAGTATGGAGTACAGGAGTAAGGTAGTCTCTTCTCTCTCCGGCTAGTATAGACTCACGTGAGACCCGAGGGCAGGTGGCGCCGGGTGTCGGCGCTAACCGCAAGCGGCAGTCGTGGGCGGCACGTGGGCCGCGAAGCCCTCAGAAGTCAGACTTTTCAGCCGATCCATTGATGGTCCGACGCTGGGCTGACATTTGGGGATGCAGTAATAGTACTGCGGACTACTCTGTACGGGGATGTCGACGGCGAGACTCTTGTCCTCCGTCATCCCATGCAAAGCCGAGCGCTTCTCCGCACGGAGAACACGGGGTCAGGCGAGTAACAGACCGTCTGTTCGCCGGGTAGCCTGACCGAGCCCGGCCGGCGTTCCCCCGGGCCTCTTTCCCTGTTACCGGTTAGCAGTTCAGTACTGTAGCTGCTAGCTGTAGCGGGAGATGGGACGATGGCCTCATCGAAGGACTAAGAATTAATAAGGGACATTTTCATCTCGGTTGGGGCGTTCCAGCGGTCCAATTGCCACTCGTTACCACCAACCGCCAGCCGAGGCGCCCGGTGATTGGTGCTGACGGGGGCAACCCAAGAAGCTCGTGAAAAAACTTATCCCAGGGGCTAACCAGGATGAGACGACGGCCCCGTGTTGGCGCAGGTGCATGTGCAAGCGCGACCAGAGCGACCAGAGGCTGCTGGGGCCAAAGCTAGACAAGATCCGAGCTGGCGGCTTGGCTGCCACCGCCGTCAATGTCATGGACGTTACGCCGAGCGACAATGGGGCCTTGACTTTGAGGAGGGGGGGGGGGGAGGGGGGGTGGTTAAGGAAACGAACTCCGTCATTTCGGGACGCCGCAATGCTTCTCTAATCTCTACTCGTGTTTTCTGAGGCCGAGCGCAGCAGACCAGCTCCCAAGGCGCTTGGCGGCTCTCATCCCGCCCCCCCGCGGCTCCACCGGGTCGGCCAACCTTCCCCCGTGGCGTTCTTGGCGCCGGCGTGCAGACGCCGGAAGCGGCAAACCAGCCGAGGCTGCATGCGCGAACGTCGGGCGACTGATGTCATGCCAAGGACTTGGGGGGCACGGCGAGGGACTCTGGAGACCCTCTGCAGACCCTCTGGAGACCGCTGGAGTGGGCCTCGGAAGGCCCTCAGAGGGCGTCGCTGGCTGCTGCTGCCCCGGGTTGCGGAGATTTCGCCCAATCACACCCGGTGCCTTGGTGCCTTGGGTGCCTGGGGTTCAACTGGGGTTTACCGTTTACAGAAATTGATTTTGCCTTTCGAGTCGAGTTTTATTGGCTTTTGATTGGGTTTGGCTTGAGTTTTTCTTTTTTTTTTTATGCAAAAATTTTCTCCCCGAAGGCAAGTCTCCCGTCTGTCCGTTGACGGCCAACCAAGTTATATAAGACCCCCCCCCGTCTTCCCCATCTCAGATCGAGGATCTCTTCTTTCTCTCCGTACTTCTCTCCCTTCCCCTTCTCGCGGTCCTCATATACCTTCTCCGGCAATATGTGGACTACAACCTCTGGATTCCAGGGGCGGACGCTCCGGGTGGCCATCACCCTGACCGCCGTCATGGGTTTCTCTCTCTTCGGTTACAACCAGGGCATGATGTCCGGTCTGATCGCCGGTACGCAGTTCACCAAGACCTTCGGAGCCCTGCAGATGCCCGACAATGCCGACGATGCCACGAACCGACACATCAACGTCCTCCGTGGTGCCGTCACCGCCTGTTACGAGATCGGATGTTTCTTCGGCGCGCTCTTCTCCATGTTCTTCGGTGACCGTCTCGGTCGTACTCGTCTGATCGTCCTGGGTGCCTTCACCCTGGTCGTCGGTGCCGTCATCTCGACCGCCTCCTTTGGCGACCAATGGGGCCTGGGTCAGTTCGTGATCGGCCGCGTGGTGTCCGGCATCGGGAACGGCCTGAACACGGCCACCATCCCCGTCTGGCAGTCCGAGTGCTCCAGCTCGCACAACCGTGGTTTCCTCGTCTGCTTCGAGGGTGCCGTCATTGCCGTCGGCACCTTCGTCGCCTACTGGGTCGTCTTCGGTCTCTCCTACGTCGAGTCGACCGTGCAGTGGCGCTTCCCCGTCGCCCTGCAGGTCCTGTTCGCCCTCTTCGTCGCCCTCGGCGCATTCATGTTCCCCGAGTCTCCTCGCTGGATGGTGATGCGCGGATACGACAAGGAGGCCTGCGAGGTCATCGCCAAGCTGAAGGGCTCCACCCCCGATTCGGACGACGTGCTGACCGACTTCAACTTCATGAAGGCGGATGTCGAGAACTCGCGCGCCAGCGAGGCCGGCTGGGGCGCCCTCTTCACCGGCGGCAAGACCCAAGAGTTCCAGCGTATGATCATCGGTTGCTCCGGCCAGTTCTTCCAGCAGTTCACCGGCTGCAACGCCGCCATCTACTACTCCACCCTGCTGTTCGAGGACAACCTGGGTCTGAAGCACCGTATGGCTTTGATCATGGGTGGTGTCTTCGCCACCGTTTACGCCATCGCCACCATCCCCTCCTTCTTCATGATTGAGCGCGTCGGTCGTCGTAAGCTCTACCTGATCGGTTTCATGGGCCAGGGTCTCAGTTTCGTCATCACCTTCGCCTGTTTGATCAACGACACCGAGTCGAACACCAAGGGTGCCATCGTCGGTCTCTTCCTGTTCATCGTCTTCTTCGCCTTCACTCTGCTGCCTCTCCCCTGGATCTACCCCCCCGAGATCAACCCCCTGCGTACCCGTACCGCCGGTTGTGCCGCCTCCACCTGCACCAACTGGATCTGCAACTTCGCCGTCGTCATGTTCACCCCCCTCTTCGCCGCCACCAGCCCTTGGGGTGTCTACCTCTTCTTCGCCCTCATCAACTTCAGCGCCGTGCCCTTCGGCTGGTACTTCTACGTCGAGACCGCCGGTCGTGAGCTCGAGGAGATTGATATCATCTACGCTCGCGCCCACGTCGAGGGCAAGCGCCCCCACACCATCTCCAAGGATATGCCCAAGCTCTCCTTCGAGGAGATTGCCCAGCAAACCCGCGAGCTCGGCCTGGACAACGCCATCCCCCACCAAGCCCCCGAGAAGACCGAGCTCGGTCTCAGCAGCGGCAGCGGCAGCGGCCAAGATCTCCAGGAGGTTGGAGAGAAGAACTAGCTGCGTTTTCAAAAAAAAAAAACAACCGAAACGTGAGCAGATGTGGAATTAATGGGGGCTTTATGACAAGCCCTGACATTTGCAATGTGAAGCATGTTGCTATTTCATGTTGAAAGATTACTACTTTTTTTCTCCTATTTTTTTGGTTGAAACCGGTGTGGCTACCACCAACATACCCCTTTGCTTTTGGCCCACCGTTGCTGGTTTAGTAGATAGATATATATACTCCATGTTCGTTATAGAAACAGGCTATTCTATTGTGTTATATCTATGATAATTCATTATTTCTTTCTCTGACCCAAAAAATTTCTCCCCTTGCTCTTGTACAGCGCCATGCGAATGCAGAATTTTCGCATGCCAATCCTCCGTCTCCACCCGACCCGGGCCTTACCGCAGAATGCGCCGAAATCTGAGTGGACGCCCCTTGAAGGATGCAGCGATATATGGGAAGCCATTGCGGTATTATTGATCGCGAGCAGCAAGGGTCCTTCTTGGTCGCTGACCCGGTGTAATCCGGCTGCCTGAACTGGACCCAGGAGAGGTGTCTCATTTACGTGTCTGAGGGTTGCCGAGGTTCAACGATGTTCATTACGAGGCTTCTTATGTACATACTAACTAGTTAACTATGCTGAAATAATTATTAATCAGCTACCAAGCCCTCTTTGGTTTAGTTACTATGCAAAGCACCTACTCTGTAAGGTAACTAAATGATTACTTTATCTTTTGCTGCTTATTTGTTTCTATGACCGACCTGCCTAGTGAGAAAAGACCCATTGGCCCATGATATGAGTTGAAATGTACATTAAGGATTTCGAAATGGTCGGAATTAATCCGCCTGGGACACATAGTCGTTTGAATTATTTGAGACATGCTCTACAGGCCCGTTACATACCTTCGACATAATCCGTGCACAAAACAGTGGGTAGTACATATCACCATGACGCCTATCCCTGCTGTCACCATATCAGAGACGGAATCCGGATTTTGATTCCCCAAATATACTAATATAACGTAGGTTATCTCTATGAAAACTCTCAGGCGTGTACCCCGGTCTTGTGATCGGCTGGAAATAATTGACATATCTCTTTGGTTAACTTAGTCGCGTCATTTTAGAGTCAGCATAAAAGCCCATGTATTCCTTTACCTTGGTTTTCCAGTGTCAAGTCATGACCGAATGATCCATCGATGAGAAATCAGGGACCGAGCCACGAGAGCCAGGGCCCTGTAGGCCCTCCGGTTCCGAAGAGAAGCGCTGTTTAGACATTTAGCTTTACACCGCACAAGTAAAGCCCCGGTACAAATGTCAAAAGGCCCATCATAATTACAGGTGACTGTGCTTACTGAAAAGACAGCGGGTGCTATATCCAACACTTACCATGGCTCGGTAGGCGGCACGAGGACAGAGTATCCAAGGCCGTGTTCATACATCATAGCTACTTCACTCCTGCGCTCAAAGCTGGAGGTATAAAGTCCCGCATAGGACCACGTTAAAATCTCGTTCATTAAACCTACCTTCTTCTTTTATCAAATCTTTTATTTCTTCCATCCTGTTAATCTTACTTCGTATCAACTATCTCGATAGGATCAAGTTGAAAAATAAAGATGAGAGCGTTGTCGCTGGGAACCAGTTTAGTCCTGCTACTGGCAAGCAGTGCCTCCGCCAGGCCGGCTCCACAAACATGTCAGGCGGGCTGCTCCGCAGATGTAAAGGCCTGCTATTCCTCCGCAGGCGTTAAATGGGAAGCATCAATGGGAGCACGACTGGGAGCAGGAGTGCCACATCCTATAATTGCGTGCAACACCGCGTTCGGGGCCTGCCAGGCACGTTGTTCCGCCCCCGTGCCGACACCAATCCTATAAACAGGACCGTCTGCGCTTGGTCTTCTTACACCTACAATGTCAGTAGAACTACTGAAGTAAGGTGCGGGTTGTCTACAGAGGACTACCTGTTTGGTCGAATGAATGCTCCCAGCTCGGCGAGGGACTCTTGGACAGGTCCAAACCAAAACCATACCCTGTCCCGAACACCTATCTGTTGCCCTATTTCAGATGGCTGCAAGATTGATGCAGATGATATTACCCTTTAACTTGATTCGAAAACCTAATGACAAAATGCACTCAATTTCTTTTGCTCCAAGAATATAGTAGACGGCGCTAAATAAGTAGAGATCTAGGCTTACATGACCCGGTATATTCTGCACAACCTGAAAACTATAGACAGGGCTAGAAATGTACCACTATTCTCCTTAAACGCTCCTGCAAGATACGCTTCACAGTCAACCTATCAACTGATATAACACCAGCGATGCCCCACGGGTTACAGGGGCACGCAAGGGAACTTCACATCGTTCTGGGCTTTATATGATGCATAATAATGTGCCATTTTGGTGCAATCAACCTGTAGCCTTTAAGAGTTAAAGTAATTTTGTCATGGAGACTGTCTAAATGATACTGAATTAACAATTTCTGTGGACGGACTTGATTATCCAACTAGAGACGATGCAGTATAATCGCCAGTCAGGAGCCCATCTAACCTCGCGTTCAAGAGCATATTAGGCCCCACGCCTCCTTGATCAACTTTCATTACATGACCAGCTAGAATTGTAGTGAGGTAGCAATATGTCATGGGTAAGTGCCACAATCTTGGGGACATGCCGGAGCCAGTTCTTCGAGTTTCACATCAATAGTTGTCCCAAAATCAACAGAGAAAAACGTGCTTAAATGACGAACGCGGGATTATGCAGGTGGGATCCATGCAGGGGGTCCTTGACACAGGCCGGTCTGCTGAGCGCAGTCGATCGCTTTTATGCCTTGAGATCGCTCTCGGGGAGCAACACAATCACTCCAGGATGAAAATGTTCGGTGACACGTTTAGCCTTCGCTACCGGGCAGTGGACGAGATAGGGGCGCGACAGGAAGCCCTACACCGATCACGTATCACCTCTCAAAGGGGGGTTGAGCGAAATTCTGTCAACATTTCAGGCAACCACAGACCGTTAAAGCGCTGTATGCTTCGGCACGTAGATGATAAGATATTGGCAATCCTCTGGGTTCTTAAGCTAAGACACACGCGTCATGAAGATCAGCCCGTCGTACGCACATTCCATTATCAATGGCTAGTAATATCATGGCTCCTTTCATTTCTTTTATAGAATCCTGTGACAAGGAATAACCGGGTCCTCAATAAGCATTCGGTACTTTGGTGGCTGTCCTACAGACCATCAATCCTTCCTGTTCGGATTTCCATGGCCATTACCGAGAGAATCAGGTCTAATATACATCTGAAACGCCCGAAGTATGAGAGGATCATTTTCAGGAATCAGCCTAGTATTGTCTGGCAAGTGGTGCCTCGGCCGCAGTGGAAATTCTGTCAGATGAACTGCTGGGCACTCATACTGGGCTTCAATCTCGGTGCAGGGCAACTTGCTATGGAAGAAGGGAAGACAGTAGCGTTCCAACTGATCTTTTTGATCCTGGGAAATACACTCAGCTCGGATTGCCGGGCAGCTTGCACCACCTTCTTGCTGGAACCGGCCCTTCACCTAGTTCACTCGATTCAAATCTCACGAGCGAGGCAAAAGCTGACCTGCTATACGATCAAGCAAAATGAAATAATCCAAGCTAGCATTGTTTGAGCCATACGGGCCACATCGCCTCAGATAAGATTGCTCGATGGATGTTGGTTTGGATGGGTCTTGTGTTTCGGCTTCGGCGGTTCGAGAAAGATTCTACGATACCGCATGAGTCATGCCAGTTGCACCATAGTCCATCGGAGGTAACTGTTTTGTTCGACACTTGTAGGAGCATGGATTTGGGGTAATCGTGCTGTTAGGGCCGATCCTTGTGCGGTTGTTAAGGGTTTTCGACGGCATATATAATCGGACAGCTCATTTCAGCCCCATTGCGAAAAGTCTCTTCCATAAACTAGCTGTCTGTGAGGGATGATAACGTTATTCTTTTCTTTTAATTGGAAAATGACATGGGCGTCACGCGGTAAGAGAGGGCCCGGAGCACCTGGTTGTATAGATTTATTTGGGATAAATGAAGTTGTTCATGCCTCCGAGCCAATTGCAGCGTTTGAGGCCGGGAAAACACCATGGAGACCTCCTAGGCATGTACATCCGTGACTACGACCGAGACTTGCTACCCGGTAGAGAACAGTCCTGACTCATTATTGGCAGGAGATTTGACCCAAGTCGATGTCAAACGGCACGGTGTTTGACCACCCCAGCGAATACCGTGGCTGGATCCACGCACTCTCTGCCCAAAAAGCATTCCAGTCGTAGCCCCTTTATTTCAATGAGACGAAGAGCGTCGAGCTGCGCGACAGACGGTCAAAGCCAAATGTACTTGGAGCGGCCACAGCCACCATCCCTACGGCCCTAGTATGAAATCACATAAGTTCAGAAGCGTCGAAAATGCCTCATAACAGAGGGACAAGTCCTAGGCTAGCTCTGGTGCGAACTCGAGCAAGGCAAATCGCTAACATACTAGGGCTCCCTAATGCAGACTGTATCCATTCCTTGAAAAAATTGAGGGAGAAACCAAGGAGTAAACGAACCCCCAAGGCTCGCCAACGAAGCCATTCGGGGAAATTTCGGGGAAACAGATCAACAGGGCTTGTTGCGAGATCAGGTTTAGGGCGACTCATTTTTTGGGCAAACGATTAATCAATCTCTTCCATGGGTTCAATCTATTTCGTGGACGGACCGACACTAACATGAATCCTGCGCTACGTGCAGTAAAGACGCCGAACGAGTCATGTATTCTCGGTCCGAGCCCTAACTTGTCTACTCGAAACGTGAAACTGCTATTTTGATCCAGACCCCAGACACAGGCCAAGATCGACCGATCACCTTTGCGCCCTCCCAACGAGCAATGCTCTTAATTCTGAGACACTGGCGGACTTTCTCCGCGATATGGATTCCGGTTCTTCCTTGTCCGCCTCGGTGAATTGACGGACTGAGTTTTTTGAGTGTAGTGCACCCGGTCGTCCGAATGCTGTGTCCAATGTGGTGGATGACGCTGTCGGCATGTATATCTGAGGGAACCGGCCGAGTTGATGGAAAGTCTCTCAAGGGCAGGGGATAGAGCGAAGGAAATGGCAGATCCCTACAGATGTATGTATCCTGTAAACACACAGAGCTGAGTTCCAAGTATACAAGCTTTCAAGAGCTGCCGACATCACCACCGCAACCGACTCCACTGTTTCACCCAACAACCCTGATCACGAACGGCCCTCAAGCTAATCCATTCCTAACTATAACCTTATCCGGATTCGGTTTTGGGCCAGTCGCTCATTTCGAAGTATAAAACCCCGAGACTGCACCGTTCAATGGCTCCCAACCAGCCTCGCTCGGCCATTCATCCATTCATTCATTCCTACCGTCGTCCACAGAGCTGTGCTCTAGTCTTTCGTTTTTATTCCCCCCCACTTTCGTTCTAACAAAAACCCCTCTTCCATATACATCGGTCTGTATCCGCGACAATGAAGGCCGTTATCGCTCTCAGTCTCGTCACCGCCGCTCTGGCAGCACCTACCAAGACCGTTGAATCACGTCAACTGCCCGGCCTGGGAGGTTCAGGCTCGTCCACCGGCGGCGGCCTGGGCTCTCTGGCCTCGTTGTTCCCCATTCCCACCACCCTATCCGGCGGTCTCCCCGGCCTCAGCAACCTCCCCAACCTTCTAGGGGGTGGTGGTGGCGGCGGCAGCGAAGGCCTGCCTGAGCTCAGCAGCCCTTTGGGCGGCGGAAGCGGAGGTTCGTCGCTCTCCTCTCGCTCCGACGAGGCCACCAAAGCGATAGTCGAGACGGCTAAGCGCGCAGGACTAGGCTCGATCACGGAGAACGACGTCGCCAGCAACAAGGGCTGCAAGGAGCTCACCTTCATCTTTGCCCGTGGCACTACCGAAATGGGGAACATGGGTTCAGTCGTCGGACCCCCTCTCGCGCAGAACCTGAACTCCCTGACAGGCAACAAAGTTGCCGTGCAGGGTGTCGATTATCCTGCTTCTGCAGAGGTTCGTCTCCCTCTTCCTCCCTCCCTAATTTCCGCCAGACCCTAGGCGCCCCGGGCTAACGCCACAAAACCAGGGCAACGCGATGCTCGGCGCCGCCGGCGGTCCGAAGATGGCCTCCCTCGTGCAGCAAGCGCTGAAGCAGTGTCCCAAGACGAAGGTCGTGCTGGGCGGATACTCGCAGGGGGCGATGGTGGTGCACAACGCTGCGAACAAGCTCGAAGCCGGCCAAATCTCGGGCGCCGTGCTCTTCGGCGACCCATTAAAGGCCCAGGCCGTGGGCAAGCTGGACAAGTCCAAGACCAAGGAGTTCTGTGCGTTGGGCGACCCGGTCTGCGAGAACGGATTCAACGGCATGGCGCATTTGACGTACGGTGGAAAGGCTGAGGAAGCGGCGCAGTTCCTGGTGCAGGCCGCTGGTCTTTCTTAAATGCCTCTGTTTCTGTCTTCTCGTGTCGGCCAAGGACTTGCTCTCAGTGAAAGCATACGGGAAGCCTCAGTCGTTTATCTAGGAGATGGATAAGGATACGGGTGTATATAGTATGTACCTCCGGGGGAATTTCTAGTTCAAGATAGCGCTGGACGCGAACCACTCCGGGGTAACCACCCATCGGACAAGGATATGCTGTCTTTCTCTGGTGATTTGCACGATGTGGATGGCCGTCGTAACTCGTCGTCAGGGCTGTAGAGCATACTCGTGGCTAACAACCCAGTGTCATCGCCAACACGCCCTGAATACACTGCTTGATAAACATTATAGTATACGATGTGATCCGGTATTTCACACAAACACCCAGATTACAGAGTCTGCCCATGCCTCAATCTCCCTCGACCGACCTCCTCGCGGACGTGTTCTTCCTCTTGCTGCGTCTCGTCCGCTTCTCGCTGTCTTTCTCGCTCTCGCTCTCGATCCCGATTCTCATCCATCGTGCTTCTCGTCTCAAAAATCCGAATGAAATACTCGCACAACCCATGGTGCGACACACGCCGCCATTTGCCAATATCTGGGCGCTCATCCTCGCTGTCAGTCCTGTTCCCCAGCCCCAGATTGTACGGCCGATACTGTCGATCGTTTTTCAAGCGAAAGAGCACGCTGCCGTGGATCTTCGCATTGGCAGGCAACGGACGGCGCTGACCTCGCGCATGCCATCGACTATCCTGCACCGATCCGTCCGGCGCTACCTTTGGCCTCTTGAAGGGGAAGCACTCGAGGATGCGCCAAAACATCGTTTCCAACGTCTTCCCGGGATCCGAGTAGTGCAGCGAGTCGTGCAGTCCGGCACTGGCCGCTGCCCGTACAATGTCAGGATCGTAATTGTCAACGTGCGGGTCGAAGCAGCCCATCCGCTTCATCTGATGCTGGTCGAACGTGAGGCCCGCCAGCGACGCCTCCTGCACCATCCACATGAGCGGAATCTGGCTGACGGGCCACTTCTCTGCGGCCCATCCGCCCCCGACGTCGCTGTGATCGCCGGAGAAGTAAACCTCCTCGAAGTCCGGATTCAGCGCGAAGGGCGCCTTGCCAAGCAGATCGGGCTCCGACCGCGCCGCCCAGGTGCTCACGCGAGGAACCCTCGTCTCGCCGCGCCGTCCGCGGACTTCCTGGAAGAGCACGGGCTGGAACTTGATACGGCGCTCGTCGATGCTCACGGCGTGGCGCATCGTCTTCGGGTTCGGTTGAATGGGGTTCGACTTGGTGAAGTCCCAATTGAACTCGGCCACGCTGTTAACGGTGTCGAAGAGGCCGAGGAAGTCCACCCATCCGATGGACCGGCACAGCGTGTCGCGACTGATCCGCAGACTAGCCTCTGCGTCGTCGCGCTCTTTGCCGGGCGGGGCAAACTTCCAGGACGTGAAGGCTTGCCAGACGAAGGGAATCAGCTCCTCGTTGTCGGCGGATAGAAGGCCTACGAAGTCGAGCATTTCGTTGAGGAATCGCGCGGTGTATGCCCCGCGAGAGAAGCCGAAGAGATAGATCTTCGCGCCAGGCTCCCATCGACGAGCGAGGAATCGATATCCGCTGATAACGTGCTGGTCGAAGGACGAGGCGAGCGCTTGATCGAAGATCTTGTTCGTGGGGAGGTTGCTGAACGGACGAAAGGCGACGTGGGCAAACGAGCCGGGGGTGATGTCTGTTCCTATGCCGGCTGAAGAGGGCCGTTAGCTCCTGGCTGCTGGTGCAGGAAGTCGGTGGAGTGAGCTTACGTTGGTAGTAGCAAACTAGATGGATGGCGTCAGCATGGTCCCTCAAAGCGCACTTGCCCACCATGGCTCAAACTTACATCGATTCTCCTTCTTTCGGTCCAGCATACGGAAGATCTTGAGGATGTTGCTCTCGGCTCCGTCAGCACGGAATGTATTCCCCGTCCCGTCAAAGCAGAGGACGAGCTCTTTGGGCGGCGGGCATCCGCAGTCGCTCGTGTCCGACATGGTGACCGATGCTTCACTAGGGTGGAAAGTATGGCGGGCAGACGGGCCTGTATAGGACCAGCTGGCCTTAAAGATATGCCGTCCGGGGGCTCATGGGCGATAGAACTAGTCAACTGCCGTTGGGTTCGTTGCCGATGCATGGCAAGGCTTAATGCAGTGCCGATCCTCGCATCAACGCCAATAGCCCGGCAGTAGTGTGCTGAGGAGGCGTCCACACCGCATCTGCCACGACCGCCGAAGCTGGGGCCACTGGGTCTGCCTTGGACTGCTCATTGCTAAACCGAAGTACAAGGCTGCGTGGCATTGCTTTGGGGGATGATCTGGTGGGAGGCGCCTTGAGGCGAACTCGCTGGAGATGAGGTGAGATGGAAGGCTGAGGATCGGCGGCCAGCAAAAGTCTGGTTGCACACTTCGACTTGCAAATAGCCTGTCTTCGTGGCGTGTAATTTGTCCTGTTAGGCTGGTAGATCAGATACGTCATTTAGGATCCAAGGTGATGGATGACATCTCAGCGCCATTCCTCGATTTAGGCCGGGCATTCATATATGCGCCCTACACGCCTTCAGAAGCAAGGGAAAGGATTCGGGCTGGCATCTTACCAAGGCCCGGTAGTGTATGCTCTCAGCTGAGCTGCATCCAGCTCGTTGCGTGCAATGAGGTTGATTCTGCAGCTTCGGATGTGACGTATCACGTTGCATAGATATCATGTCTTACGAACACCGACTCTATTGCTCTTCCCTCTAGTATGAAATCATAACCTAGGATCACACCAGTGTATGAAGAAGCCATGTAAACTGACGGAACCATCCCATTTAAAAGAGACAGTGGCCGCGAAGTGTTGTCATTTTAGACTAGAAGAATGATTCCTATTCATAGTCAATTATATCCAAGAACAACCCAACTCAGCCAATCTATATACACTTTAGCTGACATCTCAATCAACCCTATTCCAGCCGTTCCAGCTCGATCCCACAAACCCATAGCATTTATCTGAATATATATCCTACTTGCCCACGTAGGATTTCACAATCAGGACCAGCCACATCACCTCACACCCTCGCAGACCAAAAATGGAAACACCATGATCTTGCCCTCCTCGTCGCTCTCCCAACCCGTCACCTTCTTCTCCAACCCCCATCCAACCCGTACTTCAACATCTCTGAACCCAACGGCTGTCATCAACTCCTTCATCCATCCCCTCTGAATACCATGCCTCTCCACCCCCTCCAACTTCTCCATCGGGTGGAACTTGATCGCCTCGGGCCCGAAGTCCTCAAAATCCGTCAACGCAACCCTTCCTCCGGGTTTTAAACAGGCCAACAAGGTGGTCAAGAAGGCTTTCAGATCCGGAACATGATGCATGACGAGATGGGACAAAACGAGATCGAATTTCAGCCTGGGACCGGACGGATCGCTCTCATCCATGGGCGGAAGGACCTCGTCCTCCGGATCAACGAGTAATCTACAGAGGGGGGTGACGTTCCCCGTGCCCGTCGAAGCAGAGATCTTCGTCTTCAACATGTTAATCATGCCCTCGGCCGTATCGACGGCCACGACGGAGCGCACCCGCGGGGCCACGCGGGTGGTCAGGAGGCCCGTTCCGCAGCCGACTTCGAGCACGTCGAGCGGGGCGTTGTGGGAGAGGGTTTGTATGATGGGTTCTAAGGTCTGGAAGGCCAGGCGGGTTGCTTCCTGCACGGAGGGATTGGCGTCCCAGTCTGCGGCTTCGTCGTTGAAGCGAGCATTTCCGGCGGAGTTAGGCTGGGACATTGTAGACGTTCAGGTGCCATAGGAAGGTATCCTGGTACTGCCTGGTACTGGAGTTTGGGGTCGGGAGGATCCGATGCGTCGGCAGTCGGCAAGTGGTGCGGGGAACGAGAGTATAGTGGAAAACGCCCCGTGTGCTTTATGATATCAGATATATGACTGGGTACGCTGGAAAGAATTGATTTTCTTACGGGTCGCAGTGTCTGATATATATATATAAACTACAGGAATATGACACCTGCCGTGGCTACTGTGCCCGACGCTGTCTCAAAAGGCATCAATCACAGTCTGGCCACAACCGGTATTTCTTGTAGGTTGACCCCGCAGGCCAACTACTCCGTCGGATGTTGGACGGTCCAATCGAGGCCCGTCGAATGCGGATTTCACGCCGGCGCGGCTTTTCTTCTCCCGACGCGGGAAACCACGGGAGGAGCCCAATTAGTCAGCCCGTCCGCCGGTTGGCAACCCGCCGGCTCCGATTGGCGGAACCGAGGATGTGGGACGGGTGTTTGTCAGCCGCGCTTATCAATCGCTCCGATACCGCAGGTCCTTCGAGTCATTCAGCTTTCAGCTACAGGGGGAGTATACAATAATAATCATATGCAGTCAGTCAGTCATATTAGAATATCCCACTTTTGAAGTCCCACCCAGAAACAAAGGTATTCAATCATCCATCTAGTAAAAATCATGCACGCCCGTAAGAACGCCTTGCAAAGAACCGTAAACCATTAATCCCAGCTCACAACTGGATCGTGTCGTTCATAATCTTGACCTCCTCGCCCGGCTTGAACGGAGGCAGCCCGATGTACGGGCAGGTTGCGCACCGGAACGCATCGCCGAGCGAGCAGCTGTTGCACGAGCTCGTCTTGCCCTGCACCGTAAAATCCATTTCGTCGTTCAGGTCGTCGGCCTGCAGCTTCAGCACGTTCAGATCCTTTGTCGCCTGCTCCTGACGGTCCAGGTCCTCCTTGTCCAGCTTCTCAGCCAGTCCGCACGTGCAGTCCTTGCAGGGGCGTCGGCGCTTTTTGGCCTTTTCGGGCTGGCAGTTCGACGCTGCGATCCGTTAGTAAGAATCCACAGGGGACGGCACGTCCAGAAACATACGGGTCTGGAGAGGCCGCTTCATATCATCCTCCGACAGCAGGTCATCCTCATCAATCAACTCGTCTCCGTCGACGAACCCGACCCCGTTGGTTCCACTCGTAGCACCCACCCCATTGCTATGCACGCCGTTCGAGATTCCGTTCGCAACTCCATTCGTCGCAGGGGCAGTCTCCTTCTTGGCTTTCTTCTTCCCCCCGCCCAGCTTCAAGGGCATCGCGACCGCCTGGAAAACCTGCTTCTCGAACACGCCGTCCTTCTCCACCAACCCCGCCAGAATCGCCTCAAGGCCCTCGTTGGCGCCGAGCGCTCCGTCCTGCAGCTGCAATTTACCTCCGGACTTCATCGCCGGCACCAGAGCCGTGTAGACGTCGCGGGTGAGCAGTCGGAGGGCCTCGTCGCGCCGGGCGCCGTTGGCATCCGTCAGAACCAGAACCAGATCGTACGTATCGGCGGGGAGGGGCACGAAGCCGGCCGACAGGCGGTCCAGCATCTGCAAGTCGGTGGTGGAGCGATCAAAGGCGGTGAAGAGGTCTCGGAGCTTTTCCTCGTGGGCGGCGATCGAGGGAGGGGCGAGAAGGAGGCTGCGCGTGGGAGGATTCGGAGTGACGCTCGGTTTGGTGGGTAGCGGCGAGGGGTTGAAGTCATCGGCCATGTCGAGGGTGACGGCCATTTTGGCGGGTAGGGAATCTATTCTATTGGATGGTCGGTAGAGGGAGAGGAGAGATCGAAAGCAAAAGTAGGGAAAGGAGACAGAGATGAAGACGATGAAAACGATGAAGACGAGGGGACGAAGGCAAAGGAAGGACGAGGACGAGGAACGGGAAGGAGGGGAGAAAAAGAGAGCGGCTGACTAAGCGTGGCGTAACCATCTGGGTGCCTGAGGCTGCAAGATGCCTGCGGATGCCTGAGGATCGCGCGTGGACGGCATTGCCTAATCGGGCATCGATGACTAAGGAGAGAACGGTGGCCTGGGGCAGCAGCCTTCCAGAAAGAGAAACACTTTACGAGATACGCCCCATGCTGGGCTTTCGCATGTACGGAGCAGAGTGTAGGGGGTAGGAGTAATTGCTCTGGACTGTACATCCACACGGAGAATTACAGCGCCACATCCTTGTGAAATCGCCGCATTTCCGCTTTGTCGACACTCAGTGGCAGGACAATGGCTTCTTGGTCAGGAACGGACCTTCGCGGGAAAGTATTGGCAAGTGGACTGGGCCGAGTTAGGGGGAGGTTGTGGGCAATCCTGGAGTGCAATGCCGACAAGGTGCAGAAAGAGGGTATCAAACGAGCGAGGTACAAAATGGCGCGTCTCAACTAGGGCCGCCCACGTAGGTCCTCGTCTATTTTTACTGCGTGGAAGAGCTCAAGTGACCCATCCCATAAGCGGCCGCTAGGGATAAATGTCCTAATGGAATGAGAGAAGATGACACCTACTTGGTGGATGGCTAGGGCCCTTGCTGGAGACTTTGCTTATCCAGCAGCGTGAGGATATGGATGGTAGTCTATCAGGCCTGAACGCAACCAGACTTCGCAAAAATGGCTTAGGCCCTCATTGAGCTACTGGCATCCTTTATTACAGTGACATACTCTGGCACCCCATCTCTGTAAGGCGTATACTTCTCGGGCATTGGCCAGCAGGAGTTGTTGCTCGTGGTCGAATGGCAATAACCTCTTAGGTATTATGAGGAAGTGCCAGCTCAGCTACTGAATAATAATCAGTGACTGAGGACAACCTTTCAACCGTTCGGGGGTGCACCGACCACACATGGTTGTTGAAGTGTTCCATGCAAGGGATTCCGAAGGAATGCAAACCGGTTATCCAGATTGGACAACGCACAGGTACAACCATGGTGTTATGTATAGATATGCGGGTGATACGTCCAGGCCCCGGTCTAGCACCTGGAAACCAATAGCGCGACACCATGCAAGCCAGCGCTGATCCTCCCCGTAACAGTGAACTGATTGCTGGGGGGCCTGGAATGCCGCGCTTGCAACGCTCAGGGCCCTGCATTCAATGTAGCCTGCGGGTTTGCGCTACACGCGACTACAACCTGGTATTACTCGGGCCTTTGCATAGCTCGCCTGCATTCCTCAAGGGAGATGGCCATTGAGCAGAAGCCATTCGGGCACGACTGCTTGAACCCGACCCGTCACATTTCGCGTCAGCGATGCATAGCATTTTTCGGTGAAAGTTGAATGGATGGTCATGCAGCATGGCATCCTTGCATGGACATTTATGCTTCGACGCCAATAGTGTCGATGCCCGCAATGCGCAGACCGACTTTCCCCGGCATTCGCGCATTTTTATAGAGATGAGCCCCGTCCTCTCCATCGACGCTTGCTACACCTTTCACCAAATCCCAAGGTTCCTATCCCTAAGGCCCGGCAAAAATGGTCAACCTCACCACGCTCAAGTTCCCCAAAGAGGTGATGTTCGAGCGCCTGGTATGGCTGCTTGAAAACGATCCTGAGCCCGTCATCTTTGACGCTCGGGATGGAGTTAGGGCGGGTTATCCTCAGTTGTTGGCGGATATTCGGGAGACTCGTCAGGCTATCTACCAAAGTCTTCCAGAGGGCCTGTTCGATGATCAGGGGAGAATCAGTAAAGACAGGCCGTGCGTTGGAGTTCTGACCCCTACGAGCTATGACTTCGTGGTCGCCTCTTTAGCCGTCCTGGCAATGGGAGGTGCTATAGTGCCCCTTGGTGAGTTCGGCCCGGGAGAAACGAGACGAAGGATACGCAGACCGCAAAGGTGCAGAATATGTGTTAACCATATGACAGGGCTGAGGCTGCTACCTGAAGAGGCAGGCGAGCTTCTCCAAAGATGCTCCGCCACCGGCATTTTGACCAGCGAGAAGTACCAGGAACTGGCCCTAGCAATCCAAAACCATGGAAACGCCAAGGGCCAGTCCTTCCCCGTCATGCCCATTTCGATCCACCACGGCCAGCACTCGCGGACCAAGGACTTGAACATCCGCGCTGAAATCGACCCGGAAATGACCATTCCCGAAGATACCTACAGCGCCATCCTTTTCACATCCGGCACAAGCGGACCTCCCAAGGGCGTGGTGCACGTGCGAAGGCTCTTCAACAACAACCCTCTGCTGCAGACAGATCCAATTACGTCCCTCTGCTATCAACCACCACATTGGATCAGCGGATTTCTGCTGCTACTCAGTCGCCCCCTGGCCGGACACCGCCTGGTGATGAGCAGCGGCGAATGTGCTGAGCTATGGGAGGCGCTGCGTAAAGGCGGAATCGACGGGTTTTGGGCCGTGCCCACGACCTGGGAAAAGATGAAAACTTACTATGAGGAGGTCTTGAAGTTTCTCCCTCCGGGGGAAAGCGACGAGTATCTCCGAGGTATACAGCAAGTAAGCACGTTCCGAGTCACGGGGGCTTTTGCCACGGGACAAGTGCGGAAGTTCTGGCGAGATGTGTTTGGAAGACCACTGGAGTGTGGGTTTTCAAGCACTGAGCTGGCGGGGCTGGGCTGTACATATCTCCCGGGCCCTGATGTAGAGCTCGGTATCGAGGTAAGGTGATGGCTGTCAGGAAGTGCAGGAAATAAGCTGACGGTGCATAGCGCTGCATTGGAGAGCCGCAGCCCAACGTGTCAGTCAAATTCACCAATGGTGACTCTGGCGAGCTCTTGGTGAAAGGAAGAGGAATATTCTCCCAGTAGGTGTTTCCCCGGCATGAAGAGTGGATTTCAGCTAACCAGATCAGCTACCTGGACAACCCTGCAGCCACGGAGGCCGCCTTCGACGAGGAGGGCTACTTCCGAACGGGAGATTCCGCGCGTCTTGTCGGGCGCAACGTCGTTCTCGATGGCCGATTCAAAACCGACTGTAAGCCCATTGCTATGTCCCTCTACGCCCCTTCTTCTACCCAGTATCTGACTGCCCCAGACATCCGTACCAAGGGACACCGAATCACCATCTTTGAAGTGGAGGCCGAGATCATGAAACTGCCCTATGTTTCGGAGGGATACATCGTCGGGGCGCCGGACCGCGACGGGGAGCGTCTGGCAGCATTGATCCGCCTGGACCCTACTGCACAGAAGACCGGAAACGTCCCCAATCTGCGACAGCTGCGTGTAGACCTGCACAAGAATCTTTACGCCTTCCAGTTACCGGTGGCGCTGCGATTTTTGCGCGACGGCGAGGATGTTCCTCGAACGGACACCGGCAAGCTGGTTCGCAGGCATACCGTGCAGCAATATTTCGCTCCCGACGAGGATTTCACATATGGCAGCGACGTGGAGACGTGCGAATGGAACGAGCCGGTGGCAGACGGAGTGAAAGCATGGGACTGGGGAGGCACGCCGTATTAAGGACTGAATGGTTCATCGTATTCTAGTTTGCCCCGGGATGATACAGGGTTCAGGGATGTGCATAGACAGGAGCAGATAGCAAAGCAGATAGCAGATGGTAATGAGAAGGGATGAAGAAGAAGAAGAAGAAGAAGAAGAAACGAGAAACTGCCGCGCTGCTCCGCCTTCGTCATGTGTCTTTCTGCCTGGGGCCTCCCCCGTCTTCTCCAACCTCCGCTTCCTCTTCCTCTTCCTCTTCCTCTCTTCCTTCTCCTCTCTTCCTTCCTCCCTTCCACTCTTCCCCCTCCACAATGGGCCTCATCAAGCGCGTCTTCAAGCTCACCACGTATGGCGGAGCTGCCTCCGTCGGCGCCTTCTTCTGGGCCACGCGCAAGTCCACCTTCGTGCCCATGACCCCCTCCGATCCCATCTTCAACTCCCCGTTCCATCGCGCCCAGAACCCCGAGGGCAACCCCCCGAACTACGACCTGTGCATTCGCCGAGTCCCGCTGTCGGAGATCAATCCCTCGTTGCTGGAGAAGAAGGGCAGATTGACCGAGGCTTTCTGTGCGGGAATCTGGAGTGGCTGGGGTATTTGACTTCCTGTTCCCCGGTCGCGACCGCAGGACTCGGCGCTGTCCGAGCGACAAACAAAGACCGTCGTTAATCGCTTGAAACGCACATAGGATTCGCATACCAGCGCGCCCATCACGAACGCAACGCCCCTCGCGAGGAGACGAAGAATCACCTCTGGACGCCCGAGCAATTGCGATCCTCGACCTATGACGTCGGCACTCTGATCACGGACCACTTCGAGGTGCTGGAGAAAACCCCCGAGCGCATCGTCGTGCGATGCGGTGACACGCCACGCACCAAGGGCGTGCGCCCGTCGGACGGTCTGTTTGAGATGTCGGCCGTTGTGAAGCCCGACGAGGGTGTCGCCGAGTTTGGTCTCAAGAGCTTGTTTTTCCAGGGTCTGGGCAAAGCCCAGGGCGAGCCTATGCCGCCGCACATTCTGTGGCTGCACAAGCAGTACACCAAATTATGGATGGAGACGGCGTTGCCGAATGTTCGTCGGTGATTGACAAACCCCCACACTCGGGGAACGAGGTAGAGGCTGAACTTTGACCGGTCGGCCAATTGTCTGTACATACGAAGCTATACGAATCGAATTACTCGCACACCTAGAATCTCTGCCATTCGATGTCACAAAATTCCCTCAACCTGCCGGGTTGAGCAAACCGCTTGCCTTCCATTGACATATCTCCGGGGGGCATGCGACGCTATAACGTGGTTATTTCCTGGCCCCTGTCTACTCGCTTTGGCCAGTGAGCATCGACATGGGCGGCTTTCCGTTCATGATTGTCGCCTCGTGGCGATCGGCAGGCTCTGCTGGATTGACAGACACGCGCATCTCGGGATCGACACAGTTCTCGTGATTTTGACCGGATATAAAACGAGCAACGTTGGGTCAGCTTGCTATCCCATCGTCGACCACCAGAAAAGGCCAGGTTTCCGACCGTTGCCATCGGCCGATTCATGTCCAATGTCGCGGGGATTCCCATGATTCCGGGACGCCGTGGATGCTCTCGAACTCTGGCTGGTTCTGTACTTCCTTCGATTGAGTTTGTAGACCAAGATATGTACAACGAATAGCATAGAACTCAGCAGTCAGCAGTCAGCAGCGATGGTCAATGCGGGATCGAAGGAGTCAACATGTGGAGAACATCCTCTACCAAGTACCAAGTTCCACCCCAAACTCCGATCGAGCGCAATTGCCGGGATGTGAAGGCCGAAGAATGCTGTATATCCACCTCCAATTAACAGGTCTGAGGAATACAATCCGCCCAACTGAACCAACGTGCCATAGAGCAGAGCTGGTTAGTGTCGACTAGAATCAACCCAACTGTTTCCCTCCTCACACATGCTCCAAACCCCAATGTAACCCAAGCGAGGCAACGAAATTATCAGAGCCCATTAGTCACAGGCTGCCAAGGAGAAGAAATCTAGCCTCCATCGCGACGACGCCAATACACGCTGATCTGAGATCCGCGGTGCTCCGAAGGGCCAATCTCACACCCATCACCTGTCAACAAGTTTAGTTTTTACTACCCAAGCCCACTGAGACTACAGAGTAGGAGAAAGCAGAGAGAAACCCACTTGAAATCCGTGAGAACTCGCAGTAGAACGAATCATACCGGTCCTCCACTACACTCCGGTCCAGACTCCGTGTCTGGCGCCTTCTCCGACTCCGACCAGACCGGCGATCGAAAGAAACCCTGGAACCAGCGAACCCAAAAGAAATTGCGACCGCAAGTAACCGCGAAAAGTCAAAATTGAATGAAAATTTTCACACGGTCGTGGAGAGGAACATGGACCCCGTCCAATCCAGGCGCAGGCCGAGTGAGATAACCCCAATAACTAACCCCAATTAACAGGATGATTAAACTCCAGCGGTGAAACAGCCTCCACTCAATCCAGGAGCAGAATCTGACAGGGCAGGTTAGGCCTTGCATTCATCTCGCATTTATGGCGATAGATGCGGTGCTGGCGTCTGTGGGTCGATGCAAGGGGCTTGAGAAAAACGGCGTTCCAGTGCATTCTGGGGGTTTAGCAGACCTTCCCAGAGAGTCAGGAGAAGAGGGACAGGAGTTGGACAGGGTAGGAAAAGCAAAGGGGAATCATATTAAATTGCTAATTAGACATAACCCACCGCCCAAATGCGCTCAGATTTACAGATGGAATGGCTGAAAAGGAGAATACACTGTACAGAAAAGACCACTAGTCCGCGATCGAACGCCGTGGCACTGCCTCAATCACCGACTCCATGGCTGGACTGTGGTTCCAGATCCCCGTGATTTCGAGTCCGGCCTCATGCAGCAGCGCCCTCCACTGTCGCTCGGATCGCTCGATGCCAGACCCGATGCTCATCATCTGGATGTCTAGCGATGCTTGCATGAGCGGTGTGTTGGTGTTTGGAAGCACGAAGTCCACAATGATGATGCGCGAGTATTCCTCGTCCATGGCGGAGACGGTGTTGAGCAAGATCTTCTGGCAGATGTAGTCCGGCCAGTCGTGGAAGATGGCGCGGAAATAGTATGCTCGGGCTCCTGCCCCTCCCTCATTAGCATGATTGTTCCAAGACTGGGTACAAGGGGATGGATATACCCTTGACAGGCTGGGGATCTAAGAAACTGTAGGCCATCGGCTCGATGCCCTTTCCTGGCGGCGCCGACACCACCTTGGGAAGATCCTGGAGGACCAGCCGCCCCGGGATCTCAGGGTGTTTCTCGCGGAAGCGCATGAGATCGTGGCCCTGGTTGCCACCGACGTCGACCACGAAGACCGCGTCATCATGGCTGATCGCTTGGTCCGCCAGACGCTCGATGGGGTAGACGTCGAACCAGGATGGCCGCCCATGGCGCCGGCTGGCCATGTACGAGTTGAACAGGGCCTGCTGCTCCTTGCGCTGCGCCAGCCATTCAAACTGGCTCTGTCCGACGGCCCACCGCATGGGAGAGCGCGAGTATTCCTTGGGACTCGTGTAGTTGTGTTCCCGCAAATAGTCGGGGAGTTTACTCAGTGTCGGCATGGTCAGATCGTAACTGTGCTGAACTCAATAACGGCGGCCAGAAGGGAGTAAACGATAGAGTTCCAATAGACAAGAAAACATACATGCAGGGCACGCCGTCGCGGCCGATGGGTTCGGTCATGGCGCTCGTCTTGTCGGTGGGAAAGTAGAGCTCGGGCTCGTAGCTGGCACACAGGCCCAGGGCCGTCATGACGCGCATCAAGCGCACTGCGAGCGACACCGTTAAAGTAGTCCCCCCTTGCAGATAGGCTGGGGGGGGGGGGGGGGGGGGGGGGGGGGGGAGGGCGTCTTCTTACCGATGAGGGCTTTCTCAGCGCCCGAGTGAGCCGCCAAGTCCTTCGCCGACCGCCCGTCGGGGTGTTCCACAAGCATTTGGAAGAGGCCCAGCTCGATGACGGTGCGAAGAGCGGCATTCTGTGGCGGCTGGATCCTCGTCAGTGCCGCGGCCAAGTGCGTCTGAAGGTTGGAATCTCACCTGGTAGATCATGCGCAATGCCGTCTCGGTGGGCGTCTCGACGGCCAGCTTCAGTTGGTCCACAAGCCCCAACAGGCGGAAATGGGAGTGTGCCGAACTTGCATCGGGGGACGACGCAAGCGTCCTGATGTCCTCCACTAGGGACAGGACCGT
Source organism: Aspergillus persii (assembly GCA_002215965.1). NCBI lineage: Eukaryota > Fungi > Ascomycota > Eurotiomycetes > Eurotiales > Aspergillaceae > Aspergillus > Aspergillus persii. Next base: position 4,493,902 of record NGZO01000004.1, on the reverse strand, counting down.
CGGGGGTTGGCATGCAGCGTCCATATTTACAGCGGCAGAAGGATGTATGTACAACGAAGCAAGACGCACGGAAGAAACGAAGAGAAAAGCGCGAATACGAGATACCCGAGGGGCGGTGAAATCGTCTTCTTATAGGAAAGTCGATGTCACAATCTCGATCGCCGCAGGAGAATCCACGGATCAGAGGCAATAATTGGCAGATAGACGGAAATCTCCGGTGGAGCGACAGACAGAAGGGAGAAGAAGAGGCGCTGTTGTCTGAAAACGGCCGACATCACACAGCCAGACACGTGCAGCAGTGAATATCTAACTGCTTCTTCAAGCAATAGCCCAGTAGTTAGTTAGCAAGGCCCCTGATTCCCTCCACGAGACGAGAGGTGGGAAACCGGAGAACCATTGGCAATACTAGATTGGCTTCACACCATCGTTCAGGGTCACACTGAAGACTTGGTGGCGCCAGGCCCGGTGGAACTTTCCTTCCGTCGACAGTCTAGAAGTCGGAAGAACGAAGATTAATATTAATATTGGCAAACTGTTGACAGGCCCCAACCGTCGGCGCTTCCCAGCAACCTGGGATGTTTTCATCATGACCAACCGTCGGCGCCACCGCCGAAATAGTCGCTTTCTGCGTCGTTTCTAGTTTCTACAGGGGGCTTCTGGTCGGAGAAGCCTCGCTCCTGGTCCGTCAGTCCGTACTTTGTTATCCGAGGCCTGGATCATGATTCTGCAGGTGGATTCTAGATTGGATAGTGTCATCCGGCCAACCCGCACGGCAGGACTCTCGTCTTCTGTTCGTCTCCCAGGGTCAGTTTTGCATCTTATCGCCAAACTCGCTTCGCATCGCCTCGCCACGTCATTCATGGGTCACTGCTACGCAAAAAGGCGACGTCAGTAGTAGGAGGCGGAGGTTAGGGTTCTCCAGATATGCTGCAACCGATTGACTTCGATAGACTCAGGAAAGTCCAGCCCGCGAAAAGCATCCAATTCACCGCTTCCACTGCCAGAGAACAAACCAGTGCGACCGATCAATTGGGTGCCTGCATTATTGGTATTTCGACCCAAACAACGGGTGTTTGCGCCGTAAAATCCTCACGACCAGAGCAAAAGTTCCCCGTCGCGAGTCGGACCAAAGCCCGGACTCAAGGGGCCCTGATTCGTGACGCAGACAGGGCGATCACTGAGGCGACGGTGGACCTATCCTCACGGAAACCCGGAGATCAGATCCGCAGGTCCGGGTCGAGCTTGACGCAGTAGTCGTCGGTCCAGAAGCACGAAAAGCACGAGCCTGGGATTTTTTTTTTTTGGTCAGGGAAACATCAGACAAGTCACCCTAGCGACGGGCCTGGAAGATACTCCGACAGTTGACGTCCGGGATCCTGCATCGGCCAGAGTCCAATAGTGGTGTTTTCTTTTTGCGCGACTCCCTTGACGTGAACAAAGCCAACCTTTTGCGTGGGCCGTCGACGGAGAATTGAGGGAGAATCGGTGAGCGGCCAAGCAGAAGAGCTGTAAAAGCAATCAACACGCCATGTGGATACAGGCAGGGCTATGGCTGGAGCCTGGCAGTCCTCGGTCGCACATTGCCCAGAGAAAAATTCCCAGGTTTGCTACGGAGTACAAAGTAGGCATTGAGGCCTCTTGCCCTTGGTCGGCGCTCCAAACTGCGGAATCCCATTCGTCCAGAATGCACATGAGTTGCTCGAGCATGGCAATACGTAGATGTGGGTAAACGTCAGCTGCTGCTGCTCGGAGACGCCCCAAGTTCAGAACTAACGAGTACGGTTTGACAGGTCATATATGACCATCGAACCTATCAAGCATATCAGAGGAAGCCCTAGGCACATCGGATCGACCGTGTGGCGTCCCGACAGAAGGATTGTGACCAAATCAACCGATCAATGGTACCAACAGGGGTAAAAGACGAATCCCGGTCATTGTTTATTGACGCCGAGAGGGCCACGGCCCACCGGTGGAGAAAGCCCAAAACGTCAGACTCCGTGTCTCTTCGATAGTAGTGTCAAGGGTGGGGAAGAAGAAGAAAGAAAAAAAAAAAAAAGAAAGAAAGAAAGACAGGTTCGCAGGACGACAAAAGAAAACAAAGAAAACAAGCGATTCGTCGAGACATACGGATAGGAGGCGCACATTGTGATGCCTGCGAACAGTGTTCGTGCCAGCTGCAGGATTTAGCCACGCAGTTTTCGTCAAGAAGAGATGGAGTAGTAAGTACGTTCCCAGCAACTATTGACCAGAAGCCACATTCCTCTTTCGGAAATGTGGTGCCCTGAATATCCATAGATTCATCCCTGCCATTCCGGAGTGAAACAGTGTGGTCCTGAATATGGAATCTGGCCATCTCCCTCATCAATGCGTAACACCCTACGTCTCCGATGGCCACGAGCAATCCCGATGGAAAAAAAATTCGAAGTATGGATTAAATATAGCGTCAGAGGAAAGTTGAACACGAAATGTGAGGTCTCATCTGTCCCTGCACGGTGACACAAAGTACATTGTTCGTGCGCCATGGTGGGTGGTGGGCCCGTGGGTTGTTTTCGGGTATTTCCACTCTTCTGTCCATCTGCTCCGAGATCCAACCTTTGGGATCGGCTAACACAAGTCCCGAGAGCACGATGTGGCAGGGATGATGGAAGAAGGAAGTACGAGGGCCAGAGGCCGTCAAGAATGGGCGCGACGTCCCGGCATGCTCTGATCGTCGATCGATCGACTTTGCCCATGTACGAGCCAGGTCCTCGGGGTCGTGATCCCGGTTCTTGGGGCCATATCCCTGATCGCGTAGGTCAATCAATTTGGTTTTGTGGTGGCGGTCGAATGGAGACTGGCGCAATGCACCCACCCCCATGGGATTGTGATCCCGGAGCCAGCTCGTGCAGGCGCTGCAGCGTGACCTGACAAATTCTGTAGCTGACCAGCTGCTCCACCAACAGCGCGTCGAAATTGAGTGGTAATTGAGTGTTTGGGACGGGCCCGCAGGAACGCTGGAGCTGTCGATCGCTCGCCCTAAGCCCAGTGAGCCCATCCTGCTTGGCCAACGATAGATCCAGATCGCCCGGCCATTTGGTACACAGCTCCAGTGATTGCAGGCACTATGGTTGTTAGCATTGACACCGTCACCATGCACCAATTGCCGTGCTTGCAGGAGTTCGATCTGCCCCCTTTGCACATGTTGAGGACATTGGGACCAGTCAAAAACGTCATTTGCGGCGACCCATCTAGGCCGCTGAAAGTCTTTTAGGTACACCGCTTCAGCTGAGCGCCTTTCGGTAAATGAAAGTCTCCAGCTAAGAGACTTTTGAAACGACAAGGGAAGTCACCCTGTTCTAAATGCGGAACCAAGAAGCTCAACCGAACGCAGAGCTGACGAAAAGTGGGCGCCCCCCGATAGCATCCCACTCCCACCCCCATGGCTCCAGAATGTCCTTAAATACGAGCCCCATTTCTCCATTCTTCGGATTCAGTGCATTCTTTCCTGGTGTAGGTTGACCATTATATCATCATGGGTATCCGTCAGTATCAACAAGACGATGCCCGCCAGGCTAGTGCCTCGGACCAGATCGTGACACGGTTTGGGCGTCTTCACATTCTTGATGATCTCATTCGATTGCGGGCAGAAGACCTTGTTCAGCATCCTATTCTCGCTTACCCCAAGCCATCCAACAATGACAGCGCCTCGTATGAGTACTTCACGGGGCAAGACCTGGATTGCATGATCGACCAGGTGGTGTGTACACTGATGGATTGCGGGTTCAAGCCGGTACGTAGTCTCTTTTTCTTTTTGCTCTCAATGTCGGTCCTCACAATGTGATAGCCCCGCGGTGGGCAGGCAGTTGTTGCGCTCTTCACCTTGTCGGATATGAATATGGTAGTTACATTCTTCGCACTCAGCCGTTTAGGGTACACGGTGATGATGCTTTCGCCTCGTCTTTCGGCAGCGGCCTGTGTATCACTCCTTGACGTCGTTGGCTGCGACACCATCCTTTATGGACAAACACCTAGCATCCGCGCCACGATGGGCGAAATCCTTCGTCTCAAGTTGGTGGCATGCCGCCCATTGATCCAGAGACCGTCACTGCAAGACAACCCTGACTCCACTGTCATGGTACTCCATCGCAGCCGGAACCCTGAAATCCAGAAGAATAAGACTGCCCTCATCCTCCACTCGTCCGGTTCGACTGGGACGCCGAAGCCCCTGTTCCTAAGCCACAAAGCCTTGATGACTCACCCAACACGAGGCCCTGGGCTGACCTCGTTCAATTCGCTTCCTTGGTACCACCTTCATGGCCTATCAACTGCTCTCCAAGCGATGTATATGAGAAGAACCGCTTACATGTGGGACGCCTCATTACCGCTGACTGCCACTGCAGTGGTCAATGCTCTAGAGGCCGCGAGGCCTGAATCGGTTCAAGGTGTGCCGTATATGCTCCAGCTTCTCGTAGACAGCCCAAGAGGACTGGACGCCCTGAGAGAATGCAAACTGGTCACATACGGGGGAGCCCCCTGTCCTGATGAGTTAGGCGATCGGATGGTACAGGCGAAGGTAAAATTTGGAGGATCATTTGGCCTGTAAGTCGACCATTGAACCTTTGAACATATCATTATCTGACTGTCCGCAGAACCGAAGCTGGCTTAGTGGCCGAATCGATTTCCCGCCCACAGGGTGACCCCTATTGGAACTATATGAAGTTCTTCGACAACATTCGACCCTACATCTGGATGAAGCCTATCAGCGATAGGTTATATGAATGTGTTTACCTTTCAGGACACCCAGCTCTGACAACATCCAATTCGAATGAGCCGCCAGGCTCTTACCACTCCAAAGATGTCTTCACACCACACCCACACATCCCAGAGCGTTGGAAATATGTCACCAGATTGGATGACCGTATCACTCTGGTGAATGGCGAAAAGGTTCTCCCCCTGCCCATTGAAGGGTCCATAAAGCAAAGCCCGTTCATTCAAGAAGCCGTCGTAGTGGGTGTGAGCCGAAGTGCACCAGGACTCCTGGTTTTCCGGTCGGAGCAGGCAAAATCCTTCTCTGATCGAGAGTACATGGATCTGATCTGGCCTGCAGTCGAAGACGCGAACTCAAGAGCAGAGCAATTCTCACAGATTTCTCGGGACATGGTTCTCGTCTTGCCGACTGGCTCTGTCTGTCCTCGTACCGACAAAGGTTCCATGATCCGAGCTCAGGTTTATACCAGATACGCCGACACAATCGATGCGTTGTACACAAAACAGGAGCACCGTGCCGACGGAGCGCTTGAACTTGATGTCGAAAGCACGAAGGAGCATCTAGTCAAACTTTGCCGTGATGAGTTAGGATTTGAACTTTCTGGTCCTGACGCGGACTTCTTCGCTGAAGGACTCGATAGCCTGAAAGCAATTCATCTGCGCCGTCTTATTCTCAGAGACTTCCGTATCGAAGACAGCAAGAACGTTGGCCAGAATATTGTCTTCGAGACTGGGACAGTGTCGAGGCTCGCGGACCATATCCATGCCATTCAGTCGGGCCAGGAGGCGAAAGCGACCGATGATGTATCACTGATGCCCGGATTGATCGACAAATACTCGTCATTCTGTATCCATAACCCAAAGACCCAAACAACATCAACAAGTCGAAGTGTTGTATGTTCATTCAGCCCCCAACCTTGTGGTCCGTGCTAATATTTTCCAGATCCTGACCGGCGCAACTGGTTCTATGGGAGCACAAACTCTTTACAGACTTCTGAATGATGATTCCGTCTCCGCGGTGTACTGCCTGACACGAAGGACCAATGCCAAAGAGGCGATTCTAGATACCTTGGCGCAGAAGAACCTCGCAGTCCCAAGCTTCCGCACAAACAAGATCATCGCTCTCAAGAGCTCTCTGGACGAGCCAGACTTCGGTGTGGGTGAAAGCATGATCGATGAAATGAAAAAGTCCGTGTCCCTGATCATTCACACCGCATGGCCAGTCAACTTCAATCTTCCATTGTTGAGCTTCGAGCCGCACATCAAGGGGCTGTACAACCTGATCAACTTCTCACTGGGGGTGAACTTGCCCGCACCAGCCGTTCTTCTATTCTGCTCTTCGATCTCCACAGCACTAGGCTCGAAGTCGTCTGAGGTCCACGAGGCTCCCATCGAGGATCTCAGTAGCGCCCTGGAAATGGGCTACGGTCGGTCAAAACTAGTCGGCGAGAAAATCGTCAGCAACGCGCGGAAATCAGGAGCCCGGACATACTCTCTCCGCATCGGTCAAATATCAGGACACTCGAAGAAGGGTCTCTGGAACGACTCCGAAGCTCTTCCGCTGATGGTCCGATCGGCCCTGACTCTGAAGGCACTCCCGGAGATCGACACCACGTGCTCCTGGCTCCCCGTCGACAAGCTCGTCTCTTCCATGCTCGAGATCGCCAAGGCGTGCTCTAGCAAGTCGGAAGAAGACCGGCAGAATGACGAGGACGATACCATTTACAACTTGTCCAACCCCCACACCTTCACATGGTCGTCGATGCTGGAGACCCTTCGACAGAATGGTTTCAATTTCGACACCGTACCGTTCGATCGCTGGATGGAGCTGTTGCGAGAGAGCGAGGCCCGGGGCGAAGAGGAAGTAAACCCCGCCGTCAAGCTGACAGACCACTACGAAGCGATGTACGGGGAGGGGGCATCGGGGCCGCCGAAATTCACCACGGAGAAGGCCGAGAGGGACAGTATGACGCTGAGGAACGGGCGTCTGCGGATCATCCAAGATGGAATCCTAGGGCGATATGCACGAGATTGGTTGAGTCGCTGGCAAACGGCCTGAGGGGAGGTCGAGAAGATGATGCCCATTCATGTCCATATTATGATATCCTGTGTATAGTTGTTATTTTCGGCGCAGTGCATATACCTGGTTTAGAAGTCGTAGCAGACAATTTATTTTGATTACTGATTGATACTCCTGGATCCGAATGAAAGACGTTGGAACTGGATGGTAGAAGAGTGGAAGGCGATGGGAGAAGGAAGACGGCGACGAAGGAATGCTGGACACGTCCGAGACCAGCTCAGCAGGTGACGTATCACATGATTAACCCAGTCAGCAATCGAAGGGGACGGAGAATCTTGGATGTCGGGGAATATTTATTTGTAGAAGAAAAGTCTGCATGTTCTAAACTACGGATAAATATAAACGCCAACGGTGGCAGAGAAGAGTAATTCCCAACGTCTTGAAAACATGACCATGCGCAGGCAGAACGAGTGGACAACGGATGGGTATGATATTGGAACCAGCAGCAGACTATTATACAGCAACAAGGTTAGAGGATATTTTCACGACCTCTGACAGGATATAATGGCTGAAAGGGATATCAGAAAGAAACCGAAAGAAAATCGCGAAGGGCAGTTTATGCCAGGAAGGCAAGGGCAAGGGCACCGAGGAGGCCAGACGTGCCCAGAGAGAGCTTGCTAGCAGCACCCGTGAAGAGAGGGCTGATAGGGGTAGTCGCGCTCGGGATGGGAGAAGCCGACGACCCAGAGAATCCGGAGTTGTTCGAGTCGCCAGAGCCAGAACTAGAGCCTGAATCAGCACCGGGGGATCCGCCAGGCGCAGAGTCATCACCGCCGGCAGGAGGGGCGGAGGTAGGGGCAGGTGCGGGAGCAGGGACGAAGCCCGAAGAGGATACGGTGATGCTCTGCGGGGGCGCAGGCGGGTTGCTGGGGTGAGAGCCTCCGACCGGGGCGACGTCGGTGGGACTCGAGGGCTGAGCACCAGAACCAGTGGGTGCAGGGGACACGTCGTCCGGGGTCTGAGACTGGGCGGGAGCGTCTGGGACCTGAGATGGAACCACGCCTGAGGTGCCTTCGGGAGCGGGCTGGGGAACAGGAGCGGTCGGAAGGACCGAAGAGGCACTACTTTCGGCAGCGGCGCCAGACTGACCAGCGGGGATGGCAGTGGTAGCAGAGGTGTCCTTGGTAAGCGCGCAAACCGTGGTAGTCTCGGTGACGTAGATCGTGCTTCGCGAAGCAGACCCGGATTCTTCAGAACTTCCAGAGCCTTCAGAGCCTTCAGAGCCTTCAGAGCTTCCAGAGCTTCCAGAGTCCTCAGAGCTGCCAGAGCTGCCAGGATTGACAGAGCCGCTGGAGCCACTGGCAGGGCCCGAAGTGGTAACGGGGGCAGCGGACGTAGTTTCATGCGTCGAAGGGTTCGAGGGAGTATGCGCGGTAGCGGTTTCCGATTTGGAGCCAGCGGCCTCGGTGGTGGCCGCAGCCTGCTGGGAAGAGGTGGAAGCGGCCTGGGACACGACGTGAGTGGCGCTTTCTACCTGGGAGGCCGCGGGCGAGGAGGTCTCAGCGGGGGTATTGGAGCTGGTACCGATTTGGTACAGCTTGATCGAGTTGATTTCCCAGTAGGCCTCCTTGAACGCCTCGGGGTTCTCCGCGACGTAGTTGACGCAGCTCTCGATAGGCTTGCTAGGGTCCTTCACGGGGCATCCGGAGCCGCCAAACACACCACCGGCCCAGTCGCCGCAGAAGGTAGTGTCGAGGATGAACTTCTGGGACTTGAAGCGCTCGTGGAAGTCGCAAGTGCCCTGCAGATGGGCCATCGGGGTGCCGAAAGCGGAGGTGTCGGGCTTGCCGTTGGTGATCGACTTGGGGATGTCGCCACGGGAAAAGTACCAGATCTTGAGGAAATCAGCGGTCCATTCCATCGCATAAACACCACCGCCGTTCTTGTTGAAAGGGTCGCCGGAGGAACCCTGGCTACCCTTCACCACGCAGCCAATGGTACCGGAGGGATCTCCACACTCGCTGGAAGTCATGTCGCCGAGCATCTCGTGGTCGCCGCCCACATCGCAAGAGCCGCTGGTGTGCAGAACGATCTCGTTGGACTCGTGTTTGTTGACACCTTCGATGATGTCGATTTCGCCGTCGTGAGGCCAGTCGGGGCCGACGGACCAGAAAGCAGGCCACGTTCCGCAGATGCTACCAGGCATGTGTGCGAGGTCGATAACGTACAAACCCTCTTCGTAGTACTTTTTGCTTTCAATGCGGACCGAGCCCCGACCAGGTCCCTCCGGACTCAGGGTCGTCTTGTGATCCACGCCCATGTAAAAGCTGCCGCTGGAGGTGATGTCGATCAAACCGCTGCTCTCAGCGAAGCTCTGGTTGGCATAGGTGACGAAGCCATTGGTCGGGTCGGCACCATCGAAGAAGTCGAAGTAGTCCAGGAATTTCTCGCCTTGCCAGGACTCGTGCAGTTGGTAGCTGCCGGAGCTACCAGTCGAGCCTTTGGCGACAGCGGGCACAAATAGAGAAGTAGCAGCGAGCGATCCCACGCTCCAGAGCAGAGATCGGGAAGACATTTTAGCGGGGACGCAGGACAAGAGCAATCAATAAATAGAAAGGCAAATGAGGGAAGGTAAGCAAAGCTATAGACAGATCAACACAACGGAGCGTGAAGATCTCGGATCTCCCAGGATCAAAGAAAATCGGCCCTTTTACGATGTAGACCCAAAGGAATGAAAGACAGCAGCCGTCTAGGCTGTGGCAACGAAAGTAAGATCTAGAAAGGAATGTCCAGAATGCAGATTTCAATCTGCGATTGGGAAATGACGCGAGAAAGAATGTAAAAGAGGGGGTGAGGAGAGAAAGAAAGAGGGGGGGAAATGAAAGAAGGGGAATAAAGAAAGTCACAGGAAAGTATGGAAGAAAAGCATGGCTAAGACTGGGGATAGTCGATACTATAATAATAAACGAGGGGAGGTCTGACCTGCCATGTCGGGGAGTTCTGCGTTGTAGCACTGCAGGTCATGGCCATCCATTCCCCTAGCACAATACTCCGTAGTGAAGTATGGAGTAGGTGTGAATAAGGGAAATGGCCTATTATTGTCGAGGGATCCATCGAGCCGGCGCCATTGGGCTCCACGACTGGAGAGGGTCGGCGCTTGGTGCCTGGACAGTGGACAGACCAGAGGAGATGCGACGAATCAGGGCCAGCATTTAGAGCGCCACGGCGACGAGCCCGGACTACGCATGCCCCCATCCATGAGCCCATTCCTCTTTGCCCAGGCATGCCGAGTGGGCGAGTGGGCCGGCACCCAGCAGCTAGCATGGTGATAGACATGCTCGGCAAGCGGTCGGCCGACTTGAAACGCGACGAGTCTGCCCAAGGGCGCATATGAAACAGGAGACCGCCTATCTTCCAGGCTAAGAGAGAGACGAGTGTTTACAAGATTGGCTGCAAGTGAGACAGTTCACCCACCCCTGCGACCAGTCCAGCATGCAACGGGGGGGAAAGCCCTTGATCGATCCATTGCCGAGTCTGACCCCCTCATTAATCCCGGGCCCAATCCCCGACGGTTATGCAAGATTACGGTCGCAAATTGTCTGTGCCTCACTGCCTCTCTCACTGCCACCCCCGGCAACCGTCACATTCTCATAATCGTCCGCCGGGGGCACCCCGTGGGCGGAAAAGGCCGGGCCAGAGGGCTGATCCGGGCGACCAATCCGATCGCCTGACACCCTGGCAGGCGAAGATGGACGGCGCCAGAACTTGAATTTGGAACGGAGAGCTCGGTCGGCGGTGGGCTTGTCCAGAGTTCCAGACACTGGCAGTGGAGACGGCGAGTCCGTCGTTGTGGGTGGGGAAGGGAATGAATGGAATGAGCGATTCAGGATTCCCCGACGTGGCCACGGGGACGATCGCTGCAGAGAACAGAAAGAAGGTCTGATGGAGTAATGATCACTGCGGTCGAGACAGGGTCTTTGGATCCTGCAGTTGGCCCGAATGGAGATGAAGCAGAAAGAAAGAAAGAAAGAAAGAAAAAGAGAGGAGAAAAGCGGCAGCCACGGCGGCTGCTGAGTCAGCGGAACCTCAGCCACAGGGCGTGTTGGTGGCGCAGTCCTTTTGCTCAGTTTGCTCCATTTGTCCCGTTTGCCCTGTTTGTTCCTTCTGCTCGATAAGCCCGCTTGCTCCCCCTGACTTTCATCTTCCTTTCTCGCCTGCTCCGATGGTTGGAACGTACTCCAAGAGTACGCCGCCATATTATGATATTATTACATACAGAGTGGAGGCCATTCTTGGTCCCCGTTACCCCGTGTCCAATGCTGGACTCTGCCTTCCGTTGGTTCAATCCTTCACCTCGGCCCGACCTGGTGCCATGGGTCGTTTCCGCCGTGTTCCAGTTTTCTGTTTTATGCCCAAACTTCACTGGGTGGATCACCCTGATTTCCATTCGAGCCTGTGCGGTTTCTATTTTGGAGGGCGCACTATTCTCCCGCAACCTGCGTCTCCTACGCTTTCTTATCCGCTTCGAGAAAAGACGCCGCCGAATGGGGCTTTTTTTATACTAACCGGCCGCACACTCAGGGGCAACTTTCCATCATTTTCTCCCATCTCAGGCATGTCAATGAGCTCGCGAGATCCATTCCTTGATTGGCGTCCATGTGCGAGATCCACAGCGGTCGAACCTGCTGTTTACATTACTAATCCTTCGGCTCCCAATGCCTGTATCGACGAGATATTTCTATTTCAGTTCTCAATTCGGGGGTCTTGTCATGAGCGACCCTAAATAGAAGTCCTGAGACACTGCCGTTCCGCCTCTGATGAGCAAGTCCATTCGTTGCTCCGTAATCCTCCTATATAATGGCCTTGGGCAGCCCCGAAAGTTGACACGGCTGACAGGCACTTCACCCGATTTTGTCCACATTTAGCTTTTAGGAGACTACCGGTTGTCATACCTCACAAATCGTAGATTCCCTTGCCCACTCTATTCAAATATCCTACATGCCGATATCATTTGGGGACCCCACAAGGCCAAAGTACGTTGCTTGGAATTTGACCCTGATTTCCAGATAACGCTACAGATGATGTTGATCCGTACTCCACACACCGTCAGGTTTTTCGAACCCATTTGCTCGATCGAACAAATACTGTGCGAGCACGGTGTATATGATGTCGGTTCAATTATTGATCATAGAGCTCGCTCAATTGCTGGTACAGTTAACACCGTGATGTAGCATGGCTCTTTACCGGGCATAATCAATCGAACCAGTACGATCAATTTATCTAATCCAACAAAACCCCAGATGGGTCATTTATTATCGACAATCATACCAAATGGTGCGGGGGCCTTCTATCCGGACAACCTGCATACTCTGCACATGGACACCCTCTAACCAAATAGACAAGGTTCACGGGATATCCATCGAAGCTAAACTATTTTAGGAACGCAGCCAACTAGAGGCAGCCAGATATGCTAACTGCTTCGATCTCCGCCGGCTGTAATTTAGTAAAGAAGTATTAAAAATTCACAGAAAATACAGTCCATTTTGACTGTTAATAGTAACTCAGAGGGATATTATAGGCGAGTTAGGTGCTAGAACGTCTACCGGATTCCATGTTAGTCTTTTTAGTCGTTTGGAAGAACCTTGACCAACTAGGCGCCTTTTATATTAATTTTATAGAGATAAAGAGCTTAAAGAAGGAAATAAGAAAAGATCTTCTTTCTATAAGAAATAAGATCTACTTGTTTCTATTATATTTTTACTTAATTTAACGCTGATTTAATCGCTGCAGCGCTTTCCAAGATAGTAACAATTCTGCCAGTGTAAGTAAACCGCCTTTCTAGCATAGTTAGAGGGTGTCCATGTAGAATTATGCAGGTTGTCCGGATAGAAGGCCCCATGCTGCGGATCACGGTATGCTTACAAAAGTTAGATTGATGTATGATTAGCCTATGCAAGCTTTATGTATATCTCGACCAATTGCGAGGAGACCTTCTACGATGGGAGAATATGTTGAGAGATTATGTTGGATTTCAAAATTGACACACTTATTTCATGGGTATACCGCACATTTCGCTCGGATAAGTCTCGCTAATGGGAGGGTTGGGTTTTGCTGTAACGTACAGTGATACAGCATAGCAACTCCATTAAGAAATGGGTTGTTTCCTCCAGTAGACATACTGGAGCAACACCACGCAGATTACTTTGCTGGATAGAAAAAAGGACAACACTCACACGAAGCTCAAGATCTCAACGATCCCGTGCAGATCTGACCGGTCTCGCATATCTTGGTAAATTAACCAAATCGTCGAGGGTGTCCTCTTGGAATCTAACCTGCTGTACATAGCACGGGTCATCGGACGGGGACTGCGTCTCGACAAAGCCAAATGCTTTGTTAAACTCATGTCCAGACGGATGACGCTGTGTCAGGGTCATAAAGGCGTGTGTTTCCTTGCCTGCAGTTGGACCTATAACGATTGATGCATTTCGGGATTGCGCCACGGCTTCTGGTTCTCGAGGCGACCTAAATCCCCATCTATTGTAGTAAACCGTCTGACGGACGTCATGCCCTGGCTCTTCATGGAAGGTGTAGGCGTTGTGTAACATCTTGCTCGGAACAAGTTGCTTGAGAACCATCCCCCCCTGATGATCGCGTGATGCCCGTCGTCCGCAATGATTCGCATACTCCGCATCAGTGGTCCAGTAAGATGCCCCTGCGTTGTGATGGAAATCCCCCTTTTCAAGTGTGGTAATTGCATCTGCTCTTTCTCTCTGTGAAGTTGATCCAAGATAGGCCATGGCCTTGTCCTTATCAGTGCCTCGATATAGGGTACGAGTAGGGCTTTGATTTGCCACGGCCAGGTGTCCTGGACTAACCGCACGAAAAGGAATCGCGCCCGTGTGGCCGGAAATACCGACTCCTGATTTCTCGCTGGAGTACCAACTATCAGGAGGACTGCTTGACTCGTGAGAATCCTCACTGGGGTAATAGCTGTCCAGTGGACAAGATGTCTGTTCAGTTTTCCATACAGCATGTGGAGGATTCAATGTGTAACTCACTCCACCCCTGGCCGGACCTCACTTGCCGGTACCCTTGCCTCAACATGACGAGACATAATATATAAGTCTTGGACTAGGTTTTGGCTGAGTAGAATCAAGTATCAAGCCAAAAGATGAAATGAATATAGGAAGTGGTTTGTAGTGACAAAGAGGTGCGAAGAAACGATGAACGAATTGGAAGATCTGAGCATTGCTACCCGTACTTTTTTTGTTAACCATTTTGGTGAATCAAAAGTACATAAGGGCTCCTGGTATCTGTGGCTGCCCAAGGTAACTTTCGTAATGTGAAACCGGACAGGCGCTGCGAGTTGCCATTCACGCATAGTAGTGAATCGCCGTTACCACATCTGTCCGGCATGGTACGCTGACAGGATATTATCTCACAGTTGAATCTAGGTTAGAACTTCCACGAAACATAAGTTCAGAGATATTGAGAGTGCTAAAGAGGAGGCGAAACAAAGTAGTACACAGCCTAATATCAGCATTCCTTTGCATCTCTTCATCATTTCTTCGCCCCTCTTTATTTAGAATGACTTGTCAAATACCCTGTTCAGACAACGCCAGGGCAAATGATCAAGCAATCCTTTTATAACAGAATGAGGCATGACGGCCTGCCGGAACGTAGCCCTAAAGTCAGCGATGACAGAAAAGACACCGGAACCAAGGCGTGCTGGTATTCACACCAATGACTGACAAGCATGATTCATGAAGTGACATGAGGCCTGAAAGCGCCAAATTCCGAAGAACTCGCCTGGAACCTCCTGTAGCAGATGGGACCATAATAGAACCAGGAGATTGGCCTGCATGCATTTTCCCTATAGCGGGCGCCTCTATACTTAGAGGGCGCATGCCGGTAAGGAGCCGCCGGCCCGGAACTCACGGGCTCCAGGGTAGTCCGTGCGCCCCCGCAGCCGAGTTACTTAACGATCGCCGCGCCCCCCGGCAACAGGACTTCGCACCATACGACAACCTTCCGGCCCTCTCTTTGTTCGTTGGTGTCCCCCTCCCACTGTCTCGCCATGAAACCCGAATACAAAGAGGACGATCTAGATATTCGTCCATACATCAAAAACTCCGAGGAGATCGAATCCGTTCCTTTCGCCTGGACTAAAGAGCTCATACGCCTTTCCACGTTCCCCGGTATAATCCACCCAGACCTTGGTCCCCTGGAGACTATCGAGCCCTTTGGCACTCATGTGTTCCATCCGGACTGGCGGCTTCCAGACCCGGCGGATACACGGGAGTGTCTGAGGTTTATCGGGCTTTCCTACGAGAAGATAGCCCAGGTTGAGCAAAGGTTCAACGAACTGTATCCAGATTATCAAGGCCCGGCTTGTGGGTATGATGAGAAGTACTGGTCAGGGTCATCAGGGTGTCCTTTGGGTTCAAATGCGATCCGATTCCCGGTTTTGGACAGGATGATGCATGTGTTTTTCGGCATGGTGGAACAAGGACTTCCGGACTACGAGTACACACATGGTGCGTATTTCGATATTAATGTTTTGAGTGCACTAAGTTTCTTTGCTGACTTGTAAAGAGGGGTACATTAAAAAAGCCATCCAGCAGGGGTTACGGCCAGAATTCGCCGTCTTCTGTGGAATGCACACGGACGATCCTCGCTGTATTGACGACCCGTTGCTCTACGAAAGAGACTGGTTTGATAGAAGTCCGTCAGTGTACGTCATGTACCGGGCAGAGTCATGGTGGAGGAGACTGAAGGAATTCCTTTTGGCAAAGATGATTCACGAAGGAAAAGCATGGTATATCAAGCATCCTAGGGGTTATTGGTTGGTTTACGAGGGCGAAAGTATGGATCAGGCCAAAACGAGAGTAAATAACCTGAACTTTGAAGAGCTAAACAAGCTAGCTTACGAGAAAGAGAGGGAAGAGGCGAGGCGAAGGTCGGAGGAAAACCGCAGGCGGATTGAGATGGAGCTCGAGGAGGTCGAGGCGGAATACAGGGCGTCCAAAGGAGAGTAGCCAGTCAGAATTTTGGACCTTGTATTTAGGGGCGTTCGCTATTTCTTCCAGCTTTGCTCATTGAATATTTCTCCCTTGGTATATTTTCAGAGCTGTGCTCAGGTTATTTATGCAGAGGCCGAAGGAATAAAGGTGGCAATAATATGTAGCAATAAAGTGACAGGAAAGGGGATAAAGCCAACCAAGGAAGGACTTCCAATTGGAGCAAACGACAATTTCGTATTTTAACATAGAGAAAGCCAAGAGACCGACTAAAACTCCTTGTGGGGGCACGATGGGGGCCAAGATTCAACCGTCATCGCGCATCATGCCTCGTCATGCGATGACGGCGACGCTCAGGTCAGATTCCCAATTTGCAGCTCCATAGCCAAAGATTTCGCGATCCTGACAAACACATCTTGTTGCTTAGAAATCAAACCTGCGGGAAAATACATTAGGGCGAGCATGCGCGCGAACCATCAGCAATCAGTATCTACCACATATCCTCGCTTCACGATCTCAGAATGTCCCCCAAACTCATTGTCGTACTCGGTGCTACGGGCAACCAAGGAGGATCGGTCATTAAATCCTTCATCGGTGATTCAGCCTGGCGCATTCGTGCCATAACTCGGAACGCATCGTCCGCCACCGCACAGACTCTTCGCCAGTCTGGAGTCGAGGTTGTCCAGGCAGACTTAGACGACCCTTCCTCTCTCGAGACAGCCTTTCAAGATGCCAATGTCATCTTCGCTGTGACCGACTTCTGGAACAGTTTTGATAGTCCCGAGAACCGGAAGAAGAAGAGCCCCGAGCAGCCGATGAACGAATGGACCTACCACTACGAGAAGCAGCATGGCATGAACGTGTTCGACGCGGCGGCCAAGGTGCCCACGCTGGACAAATTGATCTTTTCCAGCCTCTCTGATGTCTCTAAGTGGTCGAAGGGGAAGTACAGAAACGTGTTCCACTTTGATTCGAAGGCCCATGCCGCGGAATACGGGAAGGCATCGTATCCTGAGTTGTGGAAGAAGACCAGTCTCCTCCAACTAGGGTGGTACATCTCGAACTTCCTTTCACACCCACTACTTCAACCAAGAAAGGTGCGTTCGCTGTCCGGTTTCATGGGAACATCTGACTGATACTTTGAGTAGTCCGCAGAAGGAACGTACCGGTTCATCAGTGGTGTGCGTGGAGATACGCATCTCCCAGCCATCGCCGCCGAAGAAGATGCCGGACCGGCAGCCAGAGCGCTGATTTTGAGCTCTCCCGGACAACACCTTATTGCGTATCGGGAGTGGATTACTCTGAATGAATTTTTTGCCATCTGGAGTCGTGTTCTGGGTGTCCCTGCCGAGGTTGTGACGCTGCCTGAAGGCGAATCGATCCCTGGGGTTCCGGATGAACTAAAGCAGGAGCTGATCGATAACTGGGCGTATTTCAATGAGTTCGGGTATGAGGGACGCGACGATCCATCCCTCATCCATCCGAGACAGGTATGTGATTTTTTTTTTCTGTCTTTTTTTTTTTTTTCGTTGTGTTGTACACGCGTCTGACTGTTTCAGATGGAGGTACCTCTGAATCTGCCGACTGTGGAGGAATGGATTCGGAAGCAGGACTGGTCAGGCGTCCTGTAGATACTGTTTTTGAATGCTGGCATCTGGTATATATGAAGATCACTTATCAACGTGTTTATGTATTGGTCATGTTGCTTGATACATGGTGGAAAGGAGAGAGTACATCCAGAACGCAGCTGGTCTCCAGCAATCGCCCAAGCTGCACTTTGTTGCCTAGAGTCCAATAGTTCCTTTTTAACTTCCCTACACTTTGGGCTGGACGTTTCCCCGTCCAGTCACATATGCCCCCGGCTCCGAGGCGAGAGTCTCGATCCAAAATACGAAACTATGCCACACTCCCCGGAATGCTTGCTCGGCGACCGCGGCTCTTGCTTCCTGGCAGAGCGGTCTTGCGTAATGCCCTCTGAGCTCGCTCGATCGGATAATTGACAGGCGACTCCCCCCCAGTAAAAACTAGCAAATCATAAAGAAAAGCACCGGTAGCACCGCCGGCGAAAGCTCCCAGCCACGGCCCATAAAGCCAGTATGGATCAGTAAACAGCTCGGCGCCATACCCCAAACCTAACAAAACAAGGCGCGGACCCAGGTCCCGACTGGGATTGAATGCTGCACCGGTCTGGTCGGCGAATGTGATACTCAAGGCGGTGATCACTAAACCGAGGATGAGCGCATTCATGCCAGCTCCGGGTGGTGCGTTTTGATCGTCCCCCAGAGCAAGAACTGCGATGGTCAGAAACGCTGCGCCGACGAATTCAGTAAAGAAGGCAGTGGGGGGTCCAATCCACGGTGCGCGACGACCAGTCACGAAGCTATTGAGGATGCCACTTTCCGCGCTACTGTCGAGGTACAGCTGGATAGACGGATAGTACAGCGCGTACGCCGTCATCGCAGCAAAAAGGGCCCCAAAGAACTGTGCAGCAAAGTAGCCTGGGATCTTGCGTGCGGGAAATCCGCGATAGAACCACAGCACGAGAGTGATAACCGGGTTGAGGTGCGCTCCGGATACGCCGCCAGAGACGTAAATGGCCAGCATAGTTGCAAAGCCCCAGGCCCAAGCGGTAGTATTGGGATTACCTGCCTTGGCCAAGGTGACGGCGAGATCAGCACCGAAGCCTAGAGTGAGCTGGAGGTATACTGACAGTCCCTCGGCCAGGGCTTCGCGATAGTGAGTGCGAATGACAGACCAGGTGGTGTGGTGGTTATGCACTTCTTCTTCCACCAAGTCCTCCACTAGAGGATGCAGGTCATCGCATTTCTCAAGCGTCGTGAAGTTTAAATCGTGTGGCTCGTCTACTAGCAGAGGGTCGGTCTCCTGGAGTCCTTCCGAAGGGTGGTTGAGCTCTTCATCTGGCGGAGTATCGCCTTCCGGCACCGTGGCCAGAGGCTCTGGAGGCAGAGCCCAAGAAGAGGCACGCCTGAAACGACGAGAAGACAATGACAGCGACGCCGTATCGCCTCTTAGGATTTTATTAGCCAGGTTAACCTCGCGCTGGATGCGAGCATCTTCGACCTGAGCGGCGATCTTCAACGGATTTGACGTCGACGCAACGCGACCTTTGGCCAAGTCATCAGGATCAACGTCCAAACCAGCTCGATGCGAGCGAGCTGCTGGCCACGGAGCCTGCCGATGGACTTGACGCAGCTCATCTATCGTAGGCACCATCCCGGGCCTCACGACGCGAGGGAGCGGTTTTGCCAAACTCCAGACCGGTTTGGCATTGACTCCTTGGTCATACTCTGGATTCAGCTCTGCATAACCAGGCTGCACGAAGGACTCGTGAGCGCGACGCATTTGAGGCGTCTCGTCGGTACCAGCAAGAGTAAATGGCTGCGTATGGTCCCCCAGCGACGCTCGGCCTATACTGGGGACTCCGCTTCCACTTCGGCGTCGTGACACGGATTCATCCCATACCGTCGCTCTCCCCGTAGGCGAGACGAATCGATCGCCGGTCGGAGAGATCGGATTCTCGCTGGCTGTTGCAGACTATTCCATTACTGAGTTGCGGCACTGAAATAGCGAATGGGGCTACCTACTCTAGCTCTGGGACGTCCGGCATCCTCAGCGGCCATTTTGGGCGATGTTCCTATATGTACCCTACTATAAAACCGAGTTTATAACTAAAGTTGAACGGGAATCAACTCCCCAGAGACAAACAGAGCCGTTAAAATAGCCACAACCAAACGATCAGCCAACCCCGCCCTCTGAGTAATCCCGTGAGCTTCACGATGGACAAAACGAGCAATCTCCAGCAAGTAGAAAGCGCAGTTTGACCAGTGGACCCTCGCTACTGCTGAGCGCAAATCGCCCGATTGTTGCGCTTGACATCATGTTGCAGCCCGGGTTACCTGATGCGGTGAATCCGTGGGTCGAGTCAGCGCCGATTATTGGACAATGAAGGGATCAACAGATCGACAATCAGGATATTTGCGATGCTGGTGGTGTTCTCACCGAGTGTGGAGGTAAGAGGTCATCTACGCTGTGACCATCGTGACCATCGTCATACGGGAAGAATAGCTGGCTGATTTCTAGATATCCATCTGGTTTCTCCCGGAATAGACTCATTGCTCCCTACACAGCATGCATGTTCATCAGGCGCCTCTTACTCTCTTACTGACAAGTACATCGTTCATTTCCAAGTCGAGCATTTCGCCACAGGTTGGTAAGTGTGTACAATCACAGCTTCGACTGTCCCTTGGCTCGGCTTCCCGTATCGACCTCCGTCCACCAGGGGAAATTGGGTGGCGCATCCTCCTCGAGCGTGGCCTTGAAGTTCGGCTTGCGTTTCTCCAAAAACGCCTGCACGCCTTCATGCTGGTCCCTGCAAAGTCACGCCACTCGTTAGATCTGACCATGGACCAAGATATCAAAGGAAAAGGAGGAGACAAACCGCCCACTAAACATATGATAGAGCACCGGTGAATCCACCAAATGCGACTCCTCGGCAGATCCAGGACCTCTCCACATAAGCTGCCGGCTCAGATAAGACGCCATCGGGCTAACACTCTCCGCGATTTCAGTCGCCAGCTCCAACGCTCTCGACACCACCTGGCTGGCATCAGGGTATGTCTCCGCAAACAAAGACCCAAAATGGGGCGAGGCAGGAGGAAACACTCCGCCGGTAGTGAGCAGATACATCGCATGCGAGTATCCGATCAACCGGGGCAGGAAAAACGAGGAGCTGGACTCCATCGTGAGGCCGCGTCTTGGGAACACAAAGCCGTATTTTGCCTTGTCGCACGCAATACGAATGGCAGCTGGGAGTGTCATCGTCATGCCGAGTCCGACAGCAGAGCCTTGCATGGCTGCGATGGTGGGCTTCCGGCATCGATGAACAGCCAGGGCGAGACGGCCTCCTCTGCAAATTATCAGTCAGTGATATTCTCAATGTCCCATCGTATGTATAAGCGAATAAAAAAGGAAGACACGGCATACTTACGGGTCACGATAATCCATAGTCCTTTCCTTCTCGCCGTTGAATCCGCGCTCCAGATCTGCTCCCGCACAGAAGATCTTTCCTGCGCCGGTAAGCACGACGACCTTGACGCGCTCATCTACGTCGAACATGGGGTAGATCTTCTCAAAGTCTTCCATCATCTCAATTGTGAACGCATTATGTTTGTCGGGCCTATTCAGCGTCACCACAACCACGGGCGTGGCCTCGGGGCTGCCGACAGGGTGATGCGAAACCTTGACATGGGTAAGAGGAAGGGCTTCGTAGGAGGAGGGAATGGTGACCGGAGGAGGATTCGGAATCATTTTGCTTCTCTGTTGCCAGTATAGAAGGGAATGGTTTGGTTGCCAGTGGGAGAGTGTTGACGGGTTTATATCTGGGGAAGTCTGGGGGTCCTCGGTTCTCCACTCGGATCGTCTGATGAGAATATCATCGTTCACTAATCATATTTCTGCGGGGAATGGCTTTAATTAAAGTACAATTGTCTCTTGAAATTGCGGAGACATGGGATTCACTAACCTGATTGCATTCCACGTGGGATATACTCGGTAAACAAATTGCCTGAACGGATTACATTATCGCCTAGTAAAGAAGCAGACAATATCAGATTGAACCAGCTACAGCTTCGAGAACATCGACTCTTCCTGCGCCCTCACATCCAACTCCTGCGTCCAGGTGCTCCTAGGCTGCTCATGCAGATACCAATATACCGCCGCCAAATCCGCCGGCTGCATCAAATAGCGGTCTTTCTCCTGGATCTTCTCTGGCTCGCCTTCCTTCTCCCACCTTTTCCTAACAAACGACCCAATGATATCACTTTCCACCGGCCCATCGACCAGCACATGAACCGCGTGAATGCCCTTCCCCTGAAATTCCCTCGCAATAATCTGCGACAACGACCTCAGCCCGAACTTGCCCGGCGAAAACCCTCCGAGCCCGGGACTCCCTCTAATAGACGCGGTAGCGCCCGTGAAAATAATCGTCCCCTTTCCAGCCTCCAACATATCGGGAATGACCGTCTTGGCGGCGTAATACGCGCCAAACATATTGATTTTGACAAAGTCCTCAAACTCCGCCGAGGGCGTCTCGACCAGCGTTCGCTGCCGAATGCGTCTCGACCCGGCATTGTACACGAGAACGTTGACGGCCCCAAGTTCGGCCTTGACGGCAGCAAAGGTCGCGATGACGGACGATTCGTCGCGCACGTCGGTGACGTAGTACTTTGCACTGTGGACGCCATGCGCGGCGCGAATGGAGTCTTGGATGGAACGGAGCCTGGGCTCGGTGCGCGCGATTAGGGCTACACTGAAGCCTTTGGCGGCGAAGTGGCGAGAGACGGACTCGCCGATGCCCGGGCCGACGCCGACGACGGCGAGGACGGGGTTGCGTTGAGGGTTGAGAGTCATGGTGGATTTGTTCAATATTTTGGGTTGACGTGGATGATTAGAAGAGGCGATGTGAGGATGAAGGAGGTTTATGTAGGAAGAAGTTGGTTTAGCCGAGGTTGGGCTGATTAGTCAATTCGGGGTGTTCGTCGGCCGATTAGTAGGAGTTGTTTGTTGATCTTGGACAGCAATTCACGGTCATTGCAATTAAAAAAAAAGAATATCTCAGGCTCAGGAGGGACTGAACCGAATCGCTTTCATGATTGGGTTTATTAAAGTGGTATTCGCGGTCTATGGGTAGACCGTCGATGTCATTATACGAAGTATTGTACACAATAGGACAAACAGTATATTGAACCCACTCTCACGTAGCCTAATGATAATATCATAAATGTTCTACAAGCAACCTCCCATCAACTCCATCTGCTGTCTTATCAGATCCCCCAGCGAAACCAACGACAACACACTCGACGTAATAACGACCTTGACCGAAGGAGTCTTGGCCGCGGACTCCAGAATCGACACCGTGCCGCGAACAGCCGGGGTTAGAAGGCCTGCGTTCAGGACATGCGGGGCGACTTGGGAGCCGAAGAAGCCGGTAGCTCCGGTGATGAGGATGGGAGACATGTGGACTGATATATGCGGTGGTCTTGAATGCAATTGTAGAGAGTTGCGTGAGTATAGGAAGGGTTATATACCCGTAGATCTAATGGAAGACATGCCGATAAACGAGGATCGACAGAACTGGAATGCATCCATTGGTGGCCACCATTTGACCTGTTTTGAAATGCAAGATGACCTACAGAGAAAGTTCTGTACCACTCCAGGGACCATTTGGTGGGTGGAACGTCTCACGCGGCCTGTTGTATAATACAGATCCAGTGATCGTTTTACTAGTAAACAACTATTACCTATTTAGCAACTATTAAATTCCTAAAGCCTAAAGGACTCCTTAACTACTTATACAGGTTTACCAAGAATAAGGCTCTTCCATAAATACCCTAAAGTGCAAACATACTAATTACTTAATTACCATATACTATAAGAAACACTTACTACATAATATTCGAGTCCTTGGCAAGTACATCTACGAAATAACACTAGGGAGTGGTAAAGGAGTAAGAGATTGAAAGACATGAGATTATCTCTAACCTGTATTCAGAATATAATCATCTTCATGCTGCGTTTACTAATCAGTAAATGTAATCGCAAATGCATTGTTGTCGCCATAAGGTCATTCATTGACTGGGGCTCGCACGAGCTTAATTCGCCCCAGCTTCACAAAAGAATGATTAGTGATATGGAGGGACCTCGGATTGATATTGGCATGGACCTATCGAGTACAGAGATACTACGTTCTCCGCACTCCCTTGTAGATAAATAGACAGTCTCGACACCCCAGAAACCAAGCATTTCATTCTCCACCGTCTGGACTGTTTCACACACCTGAAAATCACCATGACAGCCCTCCGAGCAGCTGTATACATCGCCCCGCCCATTCCCTTCAGGAACCCAGCTAAGCCCAACGACAAAAGACCGGCTGGTCTCTGGTCCCCGATCTCCTGCACGCTAGTATACTCCGCCGCAGAGGCACTCCTCATCGACACACCCATCACTATCACGCAAACCCAGAATCTCATCTCGTGGATCGAAGGCATCGCCCCCGGCCGAAAGATATCCTATATCTACATTACCCACGGACACGGAGACCACTTCTTCGGATTGCCAATACTGAAAGCCAAGTTCCCGGAGGCCAAGGTGCTCGCCACGCCGGGAACAATCAAGCACATGGAGCAGCAGATTGAACAGGCAAACTATCATAGTCAATGGGAGTCTCGATTTCCGGGAGAAATCGCACGGCCGTTCGTCCTAGCCAAGCCAATTCCACAGAACAACGAATTCAAACTCCAAGGGAAATGGTCCTTCCAAGTCCTTGAAGTCGGACACTCGGATACCTACGACTCGACCGTTCTCTGGGTGCCGGATCTGCGACTCGCGGTGTGCGGAGACGTGGTATACGGACAGGTACATCAGATGCTGCTCGAAGCCAATACGGCCGCCAAGCGGGAGGAATGGATCCGTGCAGTTGAGAAAGTCGAGGCCCTGGAGCCGCTGTACGTGGTTCCCGGACATTGCCAAGAAGGGGAGATCATGGGAAGATGGCATCTGGACAATACGAAGGCATACATTAGGGATTTCGGCAGAGTGGTAGAGCAGAAGCCGAAGTCGGCACGGGAGATCGTGGCTGCCATGACGAAGCTGTATCCGGATCGATACAACACGGGCGCTTTGGCGATGGGCGCGATGGGCGCGATGCAGGCGGCGAAGCAATCAAGGATTTAATACGCAGTGTTATGGCGTGATGGGTGAAACGAGCTGACTGTGTGAGTTGAACAGGCTGGGCAAGAGCAGAGAAGCATTATTTCAATTTGCCGCTGTCGGAACATTAGCTAACATATACAATCTACCACTATACAGTGAAATTATGAATATTAACAGGCCAGCCCGGAAAAGGAATCGTAAGGTCGTTAATCATATATGGCCTAGGCAACGTCAAGCCCACGCGGCGACGCGAAGGGCCTTTTCAACGTCGTGACGCCGAAAGCCTGGCGTTCGTCCCAGACAGAGTGCTTTGTTTATCAAGGCTACTAACATTAGCTTGTATTAAATGGACGGGAAGAGGGAGAAGCTCACCAGGTATGAAACGAGTGACATTGATCGAGAGCGAGGATGGGTTCGACTGCGGCCGAGAAACGAACATTTGAACGTTCTTTTCACGAAGAAAGCCCTCAAGGTCCTGAATATCAAACCACTCTCCATCGAGCTCCCTTCGGGTTTCCGGAGAAAGGAGAGCAAGCGGATCCTGGACCGTTTCCCATCCACTGTAGCGAAGCGGAAGCAGTTCCAGGGGCGATTTTTGAGATGAGGAGCGAGGATAATGCGATCCGGCACCACCCAAGTAAAAAAAAGGAACTTCACTCCACTCGTCCAGGCGGCTCTGGCCTACCTTCGCAAGTAACGCAGCCTGGAAGAATGATATCATGCGCGTCCGGTCCATGATCGTGAGCAGTAGCAGGAATGGCCGCTTCAGCCGATCCATCGGAATAGCCGGATTCGCGAGAACCAGATAGGCCTGGTAGAGACACGCCATGTGCAGGCGCTCCATGAATGCAGACAGTTCCATATGGGACACAACAATGCTCTCCGCCGGCGACGAAGTGTCGGAGCCGGTTCGTGGCGAGGACAACGAATCCCTTACATCCGACAGGCTCGGGGATAACGGGAGCTTGGGGTCGGAAGGTATTGCTGGACCATTACTCCGCCGCTCCGATAACGATTGGGAAGACTTTTCCCTCCCCGGCGACAGGTCAGAAACGTCGTGATCCTCGCTCGCCTCCTTAGCCAGATCAAGACAAGTCTGAACCGTCTCGCGCAGATGGCCGGTCAGATCGGCATGCGAGGCCAACACACCCGACTGAACGAGTTCGTCGCTGAATGAGATCACCGTCGTACTCATCCTCTCGACGGCCGACTCCAACTGCGCGATGCGACCCTTCAGAGAGGAAATGTTGGCTTCCTTGCGGGACCGATACGCGCGCTGCGCCAGGCGGATTTGCATGCGACGGCGCTGGGTTCAAACCAATTAGCTACAATCCAGAGAAGAGCGCATGGCATGATCAACACACCTCTTCCGGATCTTCTCCCGACTGTCCCTCCATGTTCTTGCGCGGTCGGCCGCGTTTTCTGGCGGCCGCCTCGGTGCGCTGGCGTTTGGGCCTTTTTGGTAATTCCGTAGGCTCTGCAGGAGTCCTCAGATCGGAAGGACGGCGCTGAGCCCTGGGTAGTTCGTGAGGAATCGCTGCTGGCCGAGGGGGACCGTCGAGCTGGTAGCCGCCATACATCGGGACCTGCGCATACGGATCGGGGATGCGCGGAGCCGGGGCGAACAGAGATTCGGGATAAGACGAGGCGGAGAGCAACGAGGAGAGATTCGACGTCACCAACGAGCCATCCACGACCGATGGGCGATTGCGCGGAGACAGACAGAGCTTCTGGTAGAGCTCATCCCACGACAGCAGACTTTCGGACTCGGCGGCCTCGTCGTACTGCTGTAGCGACAAGGGGCCATCCATGGCAACGAGAGAGGTATCGGGGTTCATGAGGGCTGGTCTGGTCGGGGGAGATGCAGGAGAGAAGGATGAAGGAGCATGAAAGATGCCAAAGGAGCAAAGGACGCCACCGCGGCGATAACGTTGCGCCTATCCCCGATCCCGTGCAGGCTGACTCAGCTATGCAGCGTTTGTGCCGCATAAGATAGGCGCTATGCCGGATCCGGCTGCCTCGGCTCGGGATGTTCACTAATCATTAATCATTCATCCTTCTTAGAATCCTTCTTAACGAGTTAAGAGGGATTCAGGATTACTGATCTGGATCTGTTCTCTGGCTCTGACTCTAGATCGGAGTATACTTGCACTTGTGACTTGACAACCACAACCCCACAACCCCCAATTTTGAGCCTGTGCAGTGTACAGACTACAGACTACAGCGTATACCACTATACCTCATCCGTTGAGGTGCGCAGATCTCGTACTTCCACCCAATGAGCATGACAAGTTCCTCCTTCCGATCTCCCCGGAGAGTCCCATCTACGGAGTACGGAGTAGGCTGCGTCCGGCGTGGTGGAAATCCTCGTTTCTACATTCTACTCCCCGCAAATCAGGTTGGCTCTAGCCTTAATAGCTAATCGTGCGAAGAATCTCCGTCAGGCCGGTCGAAAAGATGTTTCAAAAGACCCAGATCAAAGTGTGGGTTCCATCTGGGCATGTTTGATGATTAACACATGGTCCGGTCTGCGGAAAAGCCTGTACAGCAATCTTGCATGCGCCCGTGGTGGTCATCGAGCTACTTGTTTCATACGGTGCGAGATTGCCAGCCAACCAGGACGTCCTGTTCGGGGCCATAAAGCGCAAGGACGAGGCGTACGCCGCTACTGAGTTCGTTCTCCAGCATGGAGCTGATCCTAATACGCCAACACCTAGAGGGCCTCCGTTGCATTTGGCCGGACATTTAGGGCGAGCAGAAGTCATCCCGTGCTTATTGGATTGGAGTATGGAGCGGACAGGTCTGCGCTATATCAAGGCCAAACTGCGGCAGAATTGGCAGAGGCGAAGGGAAAGTTGCAAATTGTTAACTTGTTGGCGGCGTAGACCAAAACTATCTATCACAGTTTTCTTAACAACTGTGAGCGTACTATCGTCAGGTCCACTGATCTATACTATCCGGTCTTATTTTTAAGCTTTGCTGTACCCACTTCAACACAAACGTCAGAAACCTCATGTGGTATGGATGATACCTCCGGAAACCCTCAATGGGAATAGGTGGACAAACTGGAGATAGCAGAACATAATGACCCGCAAAGGGCCCGTTGGCGTTGGATGTGGCACCTGCTCTTACAAGGTGAAGATCCACAAAAGCGAGTGTGTCGGTAAGGCTGGGCTTGCCGGAATCCTGAATTTAGCCGAATATCTGACTGTCAACACTTAGCGGTTTCTTGCATAGATTGGTTAGGGGCAGCCCTCTTCCATCTCACGTATTTTGCCTTTTGGTTATGCCTGCTTCCATATGTCGAATGCCTTGTATTTCTGGCCCGTATTGACCATTTCTCGTTGCTATGAACAAGCTGCCCAAAATCCATGACTTAAGTGAGCCAACACACTATGCAACGCCGCAGGAATGTTATAAAATCTTACTCGGCATCAGCTGCGGCGCAAAATACGCCGAAGAATAGGGTGGCCATCCCTCCGTAAAACAACCAAACTCTCTACAAAATACAAACAGGAACATCAACCACCTTATCCCTGATATAATCCGCAAACCCCTTCCCGAACCCATCCAACCGACTCGAGCTGCTAACCCCCCTGCCCAGAATCGCATAAATGAGGAAATGCACCGCCTGGATCCGCGGGAACTCAACACGCTCGATATAGAATCCCTCCTGCCAATCATGGCCCAGAAGGTCCTGCATCCGAGAAATAGTCATATAAGAACGCAGCCAAGACCAATGCTGTTGTTTCTTGGGGAAAATTCCAAAATTGAGATTCCCTCCTTTGTCGCCTGAGCGGGCGAGAGCGATATCGCCGAGGCGGAGGGATTTCGTGGGTCCAGTGAATGGTTCCGTGGGATTTGGGTCGTAGCTCTCTCTTGCGCCTAGGGGTTCGTAACGTATAGGATGGCCGGTGTTGAAGGAGGCAATACCATCAGAATTGAGGAAGTTGATTGTTTCCGAAATGTCGGCTTGGGCGATAAGAGCAGGATAGTACGCCAGGAAAGGACGTGGGATGGCGGTGCGGGTGTCCAGAGTTGCGTGGAAGCCTGATACAGTTAACAAACGTATGCCATGTGTGGATTGGTGGAGAGGCCGCTTGATATATACCAGAGAAGTGCTTCAGCGAAATATCTTTCATTGCCTTGGACACTGCAGCGACGGCGTTCTCCGAACGCGAAGCCATAAAAACCCGTAGATAGGTGGTACTTTGAGACTGAGACACCGGGTTCTGTGCTGGGACACCAATTCTAATGTCCTCATATTAGCGCAATTCCCAGCTGGGTAAAGAACTACTGTGAGTACATACCGCTGGAACTCCAGAGTTTCAAGCCCTTCTTGCGCATCTCGTGGAAGAAAAGAACGGATTTGTCGCTCCAGCAAATCCCATTTCTGAGAAGTGGCATAGCCGGTGGCGTTCAGGAGCAACTCGGCCTCATATCCTCCATGATAGAAAACTGCAAGCTTCGTGGTCGGGGGTGGAGGAGAACCGGCAATACCAGAAACTCGCACTCTACTCTGGTCAGTAAATTCGCTGATAATACCGATAGGTATACATACCGATCGACACCTACACCCTCAACGGTAACACCGCCAACATGCGCACTAACATCGCTATTAAGGTAGATATCCCCCTGCAGTTCGTATAAAAACTGACACCTAATGGTATCAGCATTGACCATGCCCTGAGTACCATCATGCTTCGTAATAACGCAAGATCCGTCTCGCTCGATCTCCGCAATCGGAAATCCAGGAGCAATAATATTATCCAAGGAGTAGCTGTCAAAGCCAGCAAAATTAGCCCCGGTGACATACGCCGAACACTCGATCAGATGGCCCGCGATGAGGGCCCCTGCGAGCCGGTCATAATCTGTTTCAGCCCAGTCATGCCAGAACCAAGCAGCAGCGATAACCGGGCTGGCATCTGCGACACGTCCACAGATGATAATGTCTGCGCCACGGCGGAGACCGTTCACGATTCCACGGGCTCCGAGATATGCATGAGCGGATACCATAGGGACAGGAGTGAAGTCGGGGTTATTCAGAAATGTAAAGGTCAAACCAGATGGGACAATAGAGGGGTTTTCAGCGTCAAGATGTGGAAGGTCTTCTTTTGAGCTGGGCATATTGGGTCCAACGCGATCATACAGATCATCGCCTGCCAGGTATGCCACTCGTAGATTGAGCTGCTTCTCTGAGACCTAGGAGAGAGTTAACGGTCGACAGTGAAACACACTAAGAAGCCACTAACTAGATTTTGCACCCTCAACGCCAAAGCTTTCGGGTCTAATGCACCTCCATTGATCATAACCTTGATGCCCTTCTTAGCGATCACATCTATCGTCTGCTGAAGACCGTCCCAGGCGGTCTCCTCGTAACCGGGGTGTTTTCCGGCTCTCCAGGCCTGCGCATTGTTGGCCATATTGACCTCTGTCAAAGTAAGTTTCTCCGCATTTAGAATTAGAAAGGGAGGTTGATCGCATGAATGTGCGCACCTGCAAGATAATCACCAGTAATGAAATCAACATCTCCCAGCGTGGCCTGGCGATACATTTCATACGCTGGATCGCCTAGGTATTATGTTGGCACATTGACATTCAATAATAATCAATAATATGGTGAACAAACCATGATATCCAGAGCAGTTGGCTACTCTGACCGGACGTTTCACGGAAGTATCTCCCATGTTGATACAGCTATTGTAAATCAAAGCAGTATCTTGCTCTGGGTGAACTCTAGTTGAGGGACCTGGCCTCTTATCAAGGGCCAGAAAATACCCCATATATCCCCAACATCTTCCAATGATCGGCATTAACCCTCACTTGACCATCATCTCTTGTGGTGGCGACCAACTCGAGGTGTTGCCGTGGGCCGAGATTCCCGTGGGCCTCGGGGGAAATAATCCCACGGCGCCGTGGAGCTTCGCAGCAAAGGGGGACGTGCCACATCCTCCATTCATGTTTAAAAAGAAAACATTGGGAGTCTCTTGAAGTGGCTGGCTATGTTTGTCTACAAGTAAAACTCAGGTATCCTTGCCTTGTTGAATTGCAGTTTGCTGGCTCTAACATCATACTTTAGTTTCAAGATCAAAAAGGAACTATGGCGCTCTCTCACGAAACCGTCCCGGGCACCGACATCTATGGTCCCGGCACTTTCATTGACAAGCATGTCCTACCAGTCCCCGAGGATACACAACGGGTCTTCCAATATCTCGCCGCCCAGACGCCTTACTTCACTCAAGACAAGTCAGCATGGGACACAGTCCACTTCGAAGGACAGCCGGAGCCTATGATCCCTGGTCCGATCAAAGCTCCGGTGGTGGCTGCTGCATTACACGCGATGTGCGGAGTGGTCGCCAATGAGTTGCTGGAACTGCGTGATGGAAAGCCCCTAAAAGATAGTCGGGTGACAGTCAACACCGACCACGCCGGACTTTGGCTTGGATCGACATTCACCACATCTATCAACGGGTCGGATATTTCGAGTCTGGCGTGGTCGGGAAAGCTGAGCTCTCTATTCGATCGGGACTTTGAACAAGGGTTTGGAAAAGGCATTGCAGCACGAACGACAGCAATCTACCAGACCAAGGACACGAAGGTATGGTATCAGCTTCACGGGTCGTTGGACGCGAAGAAGACACTGGATTCTATGGGAATCGACAGCTCTGTCACCTTCCATACTCCGAGGGAATATTATGATTATATTCAGAGGCATGTTCGGGAATGGAGCCCTGACGAGCTTGAGATGCATAATGTGCGACAGGGTCTCTGTGGAAGCATTTGCTACACCCCAGCTGCGTGGAGGAAGACCGAGTTTGGCAAACAACTTGCAAAGCATCCACTTGTGAACCTGACGCACGAGTCGTATGCCTGTCCTACGCCAGCAGTCACATTGCCGGAGGCCGACACCGATAAAAGACCGCTAGCCGGCATTAAAGTGTTGGAGATGGTGCGCATTATCGCAGGCCCGACAATCGGTGCAACTCTCGCTTCGTTTGGTGCCGATGTTATCAGAGTGAATTGCAGCAGACTCGCGGACTTGAATGTAGGTCTATGCGTCCATGGTAAATTTCAGTAAACAACGCTAACATTTTTTTTCAGGCCTTGCAATTGGTTCTTAATGCTGGCAAGCGAACCGTTGATTTGGACATCAGCAAGCAAGAAGATATAGACCGCCTACATGAGTTGCTTGCTGATGTTGATATTTTTGTTCAAGGTTTCCGCTATGGTTCACTTGAGAGAAAGGGCCTCGGTCTGCTCAGTTTGCTGGAATTAGCAGCCAAAAGGAACAAAGGCATCATTTACGTGGATGAAAACGCTTATGGCCCGGATGGGCCATTCGCCGAGCGCCCTGGTTGGCAGCAGATTGGTGATGCCGCATCGGGTAGCTCATACATCATGGGAAGATCGCAGGGCTGTACAGACAACATGTGCGTGCTTCCACCTCTTCCAATCTCCGATATGACCACCGGTCTTGTCGGAGCTCTTGCTGCCATGCTGGCAGTCCGAGAGCGCGCAGTAAATGGCGGATCGTACCATGCCATCAGCTCGTTGGTGGCCGCGGACACAATCGCGCTGGGGAAAGAAGTTGGGCTCTACCCCCAAGATGTGGTGCGGCGAACAAATGAAAAGTTCGGATTCGCTCGGATCACGCCGGATCAATTCGTTTCCGAAATCATGATTCAGGTTATCGACGGATGGAAGCGAGGACTGCCGGGGCATTTAGAAGATGATTCTCCGCTGATGATGACATTTGAAAACACACCCTGGGGACGTCAGACACTGCTGAAACCCGTTGTCCAGCTTGGTGATGCCAAGGCGACACCAACATGGCTCAGTTCTGCGGTACCTAACTGCTATCACGACCGCAACATCACATGGAATTGAATAAAGGACGTCCATTGATCCACCATGACAGAAGGTAATCGATAGCCATAACATGTATATATAACGTTTATTGTTTAGAATTCACATAAATGTTGAGCAAGACTTCCTATGGCCCTAGTCCTTGGCCGTAGGAGTTCTGTTCGTTTTCGTTTTCCATTGCGGAAGATGGTGTTAAACCACTCAATTCTTGACAATTCCAGAACGGAGGAATCGACCATTGCCAGTTCATCAGTGGATCCGATGCTAAATCAAAAAGTGCTAGGTCATCAAGCGAAGGTTGTATCTGTGCTGTGGCGTTATTCAAATGCTCATTATCAATGGTTGGACTTGTGAACAGAGGAGCACTTGCACTGTCCTCGTTAAACGAAGTTCGAGATCTATGCTCTTTTGGGTCGTTATTTGAACCCATCGGTTCGACGGTTCCGGGCTGCTTGGCGGGCTTTCTTCGGTGGTGCTCCAAGGTTCTCTCGCTGGCAGCTTTGAATTCAGAGCACACTCCGAGGACATGATCGACGTATGTACCAGGCTCCCCGGCGGATATCTCAGAAAGGTATTCAACTGTTGCACAAATCATGGAAAGATCAGACTTTGCTTTTTCATGGCCCGGGCTCAGAAATATGCCAAGCGCTAACGTTCCTGAAGCTGCTGCTGGAAAGTAAAGAACATTCCTATATGGTTGTCAGTCCAGAAATCACCTACTTGTCATCCAACTATGGCCACGTACCACTGATATGACGGCCCGAGGAGCCTGGCCTGCGTGATCAATCCAACCGCCGACCGTGCCGAGTCAATTGATGCAGCAACGGTCCGGGCAATTTCCCCTTCTATTGGCGGCCTTGTACTGATGGACGTGGCTGACTGCCCTGCAAGCACGCATACTCGATAGAGGTTGGCGTAGCAGCTATAATACACAAATTTGAGTCGTATTATGTATGGACAAAGGGAGCTTTGGCGGTCACTAGGGTATGAATCGAAGTCCAAAGGGAGAGATTTCTTCCACTGGATCAAGGCATCTTCACATGCTTGCACGTTTTCGACAATGATTGCTCTTGGTCGATTTTGAGCCGTGGCAGCGTATAGGTGCTGATACGTCCGTCGTTGTATTTTAGAAAGCTCAGCCAATAAACGAAAGAACTTTATTGGGCCTCTTTCCATTGTCAAGATCCCGTTACCGTCCATTTGACTCTCTGATGGCAAAGGCGTATCATAGTCATGCTCGTCTTGGGCGGGTGGCCGGCCAACCCGGAGGGATATATCAGCGTCTAGAATAAAGCCAATCCAAAAGGTCCGTCTTCTCTCTTCAATCTCAGGTGTGGTCAATCCAAAGGTAACCCCCCGGTGTAATCCAATAGAGTGAGCTAGGCGCATTGCCGACGAGGCAAACATGAACAAGGATTGTGGGTTTGGTGTACCTTGGAAATAGAGAGCTAGCCCTAGCATCGCCTGTACAGCCAGCAAGTCGGCAGCACGCATGAAAAACTCAACCGTAACATTCATGGCATTCCTTACATGTGCTAAAGATTGTTTCCAGGTATCGCCGTCTTCATTCGTTGCTTGTGCTCTCTGCCGGTAAGCGAGTGCTAGGACAACGTTCAGGGCGGCCCACCACGAAGGACTTTCATCGGGATTCCACGAGAATTGTCTTTCCAGGAGCCTCATGAATGATGGCTTGCTGAACAGCGGAATCGCTTTGTTGAAATCGGCGAAGTATTCCTCCACCAGCTGCATGGTGAGATCCTTGCCAGGCAGAGGCTGGAAAGCACGTCCTTCGAAATCATCCCGTAGAATGCGAGGGTACCAGCTAGTCAATTGCCATTGCGTTACGCCTTTTCTGACTGCAGAGCTCCATGTATTCATTCCAGGTCCAGCCTGCTGGTGGTTGGCTCCGTGGGCCGCGGCCCAGGAGAGAGCCGATGAGGCTCCTTGAATGGAATTAATTTCACTTCAGTGCGATCGGATGTCCTAGAGTAAATGCAGCGTACCAAAAAACCGCATTTTACCGTCCCTCCCATTAATAACGTAGGATGTTTGATCAATTCCGCTCTCGTAGTCCGTGCTGCCACGGTCTTCATCGCCGTCATCCAGGCGTTTCCCTCGGGAGTTCTGGGAAGCCCCTCGAACCGATTCATCCTCAGATGCATCCCTTGTCATCGGAGAGCCTTGATCTGAAGTCGATAGGTCTTCCACAGCCAAAGAACCGTCATATTGCTTTCCGGAAGGACTCCGACGCTGCAATTGCTCCTCCATGCACTGGACGCGTCGCTCCAAATCCGCAACATAAGCACTAGCGACGCGTTAGCGCTACGGAGCAAAGCGGGCCTCAAGGCAATTACCGGCTCGACCGATTGGGTTCTTTGACAGTATCCTGGAAAGTGCAGGAGAAATTAAAGGCGTGGCAGGACGAGCAGATGGGTCGCTTTCCGTCGCATTTGGTTTTCTTTCGCCGGCAGGTGTTGCACGCCTGCGATGTTTTAGCCCGATGATGATGGCAGACAACCAACCTACACGCGTACCTTGGCGCGACGGACCGTTCCAACTCGCGAGGCTTGTGATCGGGCCATCTTGAAGGATTCTATCAGCCGAACCCCTACAAACTAGGCTGATGACGGGGCTTTCCATCCGGCGGCCCATCGATCGCTGACTAGATGGGTATCATTGGATACCGTCACTTATGATGGTCCGATCGGAGCGACAGAAGCAAATGATGGATTTGATGCAGGAGGGAAGCAGAGAAGGAGGGAAGCAAGAGAAGAAGAGAAGAAGAGAAAAAAAGAAGCGAAAAAGCCACGGATTCAGGCAACCACTCCCGCGCTAGCCGCATCGGGAGAGTGTATGCCTTTCTGCCTTGCTGCCTTTGTGCCTGACTCCGTGGGCATCCACGGCAGCCGTTGCATAGTTAGTATCTCAAGCACAGACAACGAGTGCGTTCATGATTATTATTGAGGAATAGAGATCTCCCATTAATTACAGAGGCAAGCGATTAGTTTCATTCAATCTATACCATCCCCTAGATCACAGAGCGCGCCGCGGTCGTACCGCAAACAATCCGCCCTTTTGGTACTTCCATCTAAGGGAAAGTATTGCAGGCTGCCCCTTACACATCTCGTCAAGAACCGCTCCCGATCTGCAATACATGAGCCAGAGATGTGTGGCTGTATCTCGTTCCATTAACTAGTGACTGCGCAATGGATGCTGAAACAGCATACCATACCTAAGATACATAAGCTCAGGTATAGTCCCTATCCATCATGGCGGTGCCGGCGTTCAAGGTTGTTGAATATCCCTATCACACGCAGCAGAATTCCGCATTTCGTTAAAACGAGAGAAGAATTCACTGTGAGGGTCGTGAAAATAACGATGCTCAAAACGGGTGTCCACGGCTGCATAGAGCTGGATGATGGCTTGAATATCGGCCTGGCTTGGAACAGCATTACCTTCGATCAAGGGGGAGAAGCCTGGTGGCCTCGAGTCAATGGGCGGAGACTGCTTAAGCAGAGCCCGATACTGGACATTTCTGATTCTTTCACGTGCGCCCGTGGTGCTGCTGTAGAGCATGATGGATTTCCAGTCCACGTCGTCATAAGTAGGTAGATCGGAATGAGGGAGGTACCCCAATTCTGTTATTGGGAGTATCTGGACAGCCGCTAGAAAGTCATGTCTTAACGCTGCCATTCGGTTCTTGCAGATTCCGAATTCCCCGTAAACCTCATCATGATTAAGGCCCCAAATTGCGACGTCATATCCCATAATACTTTCGCAATTCAGTGTAAAAATAGAACCAAGTCCAAGACCACCGTAAGCTAGATCCCAGAAATAAGGGTTCTGATGCTCGTGATATAGTCCTAGAATATGTCCAATCTGATGATTAATTCGCTCTGTCAGCTGAGGCCTTTGAGGAACGAAACTTATCAGAGCAAAAGACCCTTGGATGACTTCATTAGCCGGTCCAATATATTTACCGACAACCGTAGCCAACTCCAGAGGTTCATTGGTCTTCTCAATAACTAAGCAGTCGTGGCGATTCCGGTAACATTCCTCCTGTTCGATAAAGACAAACTTAAACATATCGGGTAGCCCAGCCATAAACCACAGGTTAATCGCGTCACTAATATGGCCGGTAAGATCAATTTCCGTTTGAAAATCCGAGTAGGTATATCGGACTCTGCCTGCAGGCCAGGTGGTCGCGAATGTGTCTTCAATATTAAGCGGAACGGCATGCTTAACGCTCTTGAGCGAGGACTCCCAGAGAGGGTGACCTGCGTGTGCGCATTCTGGGCCGGCAAAGCGCAAGATCCACAGGAGAAGGTGAAGAATGGTCTTCATTTGACCTGTAATCCGATTTGGAGTAGATGGATACTATTAATAGCAATGGCCCCGAGTCCTAATGGATGGAGACAGAAGATTGAAAAGCGGTCGAGGTCTGAACTTCTAGGAATGATGTACGTACCCATAGGTAGCCCTACATCCTAGGTACAATATCCTACAATATATAAACCGACGGGACGCTTGACCTCTGCAGAGTTTGAGCCAGGGTCGAGGCGCTGCGGAGCACGCTGGCGAGACTACAGAGTAGTAGTGATTTAATGTTGGAGTTCTCCGATATGACTGCGCACAACATGAAACAAACGCAAATTCGCTCAAAAAAGAGAACAGCACGGCCGGGGCGGCGTGGAATCCTGGCGTTTCGGACTTCTTGGCAGCGACGTCAACGTCATCTCCGACATGTTGGAGGGGGCCAGAGATACCATACCTACCCTGCTAACTGCCTGCGTCATATGTGTAGTCTGGGCTAGGGCTTATTCGGAGCCGATATAAAGATAGGTGAGATGCCATGGAAAGAGCTGCACTTGGAATTGCCCACCGAATAATCATAAGCAGTGGTAACGATGCTCGCTAGAATCGATTACCTGAGAGCAGGGTTACTAGGGCTCTGCCTGCCCTCCTTTGTCATGGGTTCCACATCCAGTCAGTTCTCTATCGACTGGTAGCAGTCATTGTTACTGATTCAACGTGTCCAGGCCCTCCCACTACGGCGCCAACGTCTCTCCCAGAGCCACCAAAAACACCCCCCCAAAAGTACGGGATGCTCTTATTCCCAGCCTTCGAGCTCCTGGACGTCTTCGGCCCCCTAGAAGTCCTCCAGCGGCTTACATCCTACCACAAGGTGGACCTGTTCCTTCTCTCCGAGACCCTCGACGCAGTGACAACGAGACCCGGCTCCGGCGCCATGAACGCACACAACTCCACCGGCTTCCCGGGCATAGTGCCAACGCATACTCTAGACAACGCGCCCGAAATGGACGTTCTCTTCGTCCCCGGTGGTCTCGGGACCCGATCCCCGAACATGGAACGCACGATCGACTTCATCGCAGAGACATACCCCAAGGTCAAGTACTTGATCACCGTCTGCACCGGGTCTCGACTCGCTGCGCAATCTGGGGTTCTGGACGGCAAGCGCGCTACGACCAACAAGGCGTCGTGGAATAGCACGGTGGCGCTGGGCCCGAAGGTAGATTGGGCGCCACGCGCGCGCTGGACTGTCGATGGCAATATATGGACGTCGTCTGGGATCTCGGCCGGTATCGATGCTACCTTAGCATTCATCGGGTGGGCATACGGAGAGAAGACTGCGACTACGGTTGCTAATTTGATGGAGTACGAGAGACATACTGATCCGGACTGGGATCCATTTGCGGATATTTTTGAGGTTCCTGGTCGGTGAGGGCGTTGTAGAAAGCAGGGAACGGAGTTTTAGATCGGACTGCAGATGTCCAGATGGATGCTTTTAGGGTTTATAGGAACGCTTCTGCTTGAAGGGAGATTGGAACAGGAAAGATTATCGGGTTTGTACCTGAGGCAAAGGGTAGATTGAAATGGAAGTGGGTTCTCAGTATTGGATGCAAACGCGAACAGGACGGAATGGAAATTAAGTCACCAAATAGATAGAGCGATGGGAACAACCATAAATGAGTCACAGGGAGCAAGACACATCATTCTAACCATGGAGCAAGTGACGCTATAATGTAACATTGGAGTTCATGCCTCTTAACCGAGACACATGAACCCTCTAGTGTATATCAATTACCAACTGCATATGCAAATAACAAGGCCAATGCGTCTGTCCAAGCCCACATAGCCCAAGACTTTGAATTTGATTCGTATAAGAACTCACCATTGGTATTACATCAGCGCTAACAGAGCGAATGACTGCAGTACTTGCGGTGTACCAGAGCAGAACTGCATAACTAAGAAAATTGGTTTAGATGACTCAACCAACAGTGGCAAGGCAAGTCTGAGGAGTCTGTTGGATGCAACGATGATCTTACTGCCTACATTAGCAGCCTAGAATATCCAGTAGCTAATTGTCCTATGTGGACCTGATGATCCTCATGTAGTTTAGAACCGCCCAATAGAACCGGAATATGCAGCAAAGCAGCACATTTTTGCAGCGTCTCCGCGACTGCAGCCGAGTGGCCCCCACGGGCTAAGCAGTAGGTACGAGGCTTCTAGGGTCCACGTCGCCTGACTGGGAAATGAGTTGCAAGGGGCAAGCATTGAGAATCCGAAATTTCAGACGTGAACCCAAGGAGCGCGAAACCGTATAAATAAATGCACCGTCGCGACCGCCTTCGTGGTTGAGCCCAGCATTCAAGCATCACATCGTGGTCCACCGTTAGAATGATCTCCACAATCCTCACCACGTTCTCCGTTCTTGGAGCTGCCTATGCCTCCTCGGTGCAGCCTGTCATTGCCGGCGGAGGATGTAGAAACATCGGATCCTACTACCCATACACCGGAGTGACGGGGTACTTCATGCTGACCGTCGATGGATGCGTGAACGCCACGGCTGCCGACAAGTCCTGCAGCATTGAAGGGTTCCGTGACACGAGGATCGAAATGAGCGACACCGCAGGATATGTAAGCACCCCCTTAATCCACATCTATCTCCCTGCGCTCATCTCAGAACCCATAATAGCTCGGAATCGGATACATGGGCGACCAAGCGATCGTCCCCGTGATGTGCAGCGATGCCTCTCCCTCCGTGATCGACACGTGCGCGGCCAATGGCGACCGGGGCTGCGAGTATAAGAACACAATGATCAGTTCCAAGACGGGGCTGTTTGGCTGGGGGGTGCCTTCGAACGAGAGCATCGCGGTGGACTTCTACCACCACGTCGTGGATGGAAAGCAGCAAGACGGACTGTGGGTGGGCGCCAAGAATGTGACTTCCTGGGCGATTAAACACTATGGCCCGGACTCGCACAATACAGCGCCGTACTGGCTGGTGCGATGGCTGGGAGCTGGCGAAAAGTTGCAGGAGGGAGAGTTCAAGACGTTCCTTAAGGTTGGATATTTCTGAATGGGATGGATGGTCCGAAGAGATGGAGAGTGGAACGGAATCCAAGAGGATTTTGAGACCGCAAATGAGAATGGGTTCTTCCTCGCATTATCTAATACGCAACACGTTGGACGTTGGGTTATAACAGCGTGTACCTTATATAGTTAATGTATAGGTATAGTTTCCCGAGGGGGCTGTGTTGCAGCATCCATGGATCCTCCAAGGCGCAGTCAACACACAGTCAGAACCAACAACAGAATACAGAATACAGAATATCTCAGCGTCCAGCGGAGTTTGGAATAATATCCCTCCAGACAAGCCGACAAGAAGTCGGGCAACCAGCGTAACCAGCTTCTTGGCTCGGGCGGATCCAACGAGTCACAACCACGCATCAGCAAGGCACTAAACGCGCCATGACCTCACGAACCACTCCTTTTGTTTATCCTGGCGTGCGGGGCCACGGCGATCTGACGACCGTCAAGTCTCTCGGGATTACGACGCCTTGGTCTGCCTGGGAAGTTCACCGTTCGCTTTCGCGTTATTACTTATTTAAGGGGAAATGCCGGCCCACGGCTTCTAGAAGGACAGATCCAGCGTCGCAGCCATGGCCAACCCGGCTCTATGGGCCTTGTTTTTCCTGATTCAGGTGCCGCTCGTGGTGCTGATCATTTTTGCGTACGGGAATTCCCTCGTCGGCCGTTGGAGTCCGTTGCTAATCGATCGTTGGCCCTCTGGGTGCATAGAACCCGACTATGGCGCAGACATCGCCGATCCGATCTCGACAGCATGTATCCCCAGTTTCGCCGACCCGATATCGAAGCCCCTCGGCACAAGAAAGCCCGACCGGTGATGACCAGTGAAGATGTCGATCGGCGGTTTCCTACGGTCGAATATAGTGCCTGGAAGAGCGCCCATTCACCCGAGAGTCAAGAGAGCGCGGATCGAGCGTCAACGCATCTACAGCAAACCAAGTC
Source organism: Aspergillus persii (assembly GCA_002215965.1). Classification (NCBI taxonomy): domain Eukaryota; kingdom Fungi; phylum Ascomycota; class Eurotiomycetes; order Eurotiales; family Aspergillaceae; genus Aspergillus; species Aspergillus persii. The sequence goes on along the minus strand of NGZO01000004.1, from coordinate 4,453,186 downwards.
GAGGGATGGCGGTCATGCAGACCTCCCGGATACAAATACACAACCGTCGAGCGAGGGAGACAACCAGAACGAGACTCCTTCACCAGATGGCGACTCGCGGTCCATGTGTGCCATTTGCGTCGACCAGTTCGACTCCAACGACGAGGTTCGGCCGTTAACCTGCGGCCACATCTTCCATCCTGCATGCATCGACATGTGGCTGACCAAACGACAAGCCTGCTGTCCCTTATGCAAGACTCTCTACGTCGGAGTGAGAGCCAGTTCGGATTCACAGAGAGCGGCCGAGGCCGAGGCATCCGCAATGCCAGCGCCTCCTGCAGCCGCAGTGGTGCGTGATGCCAGGGTTCCAGAACGGACCTTGGTCTTGGGATGATCCGGTCGAGCGGTTTCCAGCTCGCAAAGGAGATAGCCAGCAGACTATGACATTCTCAACCGTAAAGGCTCATCGTGCCAAATAGGACGGACGAGATGATCGCCGACTTTCCACTCCGCGGTGGAAAATCATACTCTAATATGGAGGAATTTGTTGCGCCGAATAGAAAGTCGCATTTTTACGATGTTATGACTACATTACCAGATACCAGGGAGGCATGTGTACGGAGCCTAGACACGGGCTTGCTCGTTCAGCTTGGTTCATTCTCCGTGCTTTTTTCATATGTCAGGGTCGCTTTTGTTGTATCAATCGCTGGTGTTCAGGCGCTAATTTGGCGTTTTCGGCGTTGGGGCTTTTGAATTATACCCAGGCATATAACCATGCTACTCATTCTTGTTTGTTCTCGTTGACTGATCACTATATGTTATAATGTACAGAATGCCTTCAAAGAACAAACCTCGGATAAAACGTCAACGGGACTCCATCAACCATCTATGTCCGGATATCGAGCTCCTCAACCGAACAAAACTCTGCTCCACACCCTCAAGGGACCCCGGATTTGTAAGACGCATGCTGAAATAAGTGATGTTGTAAGTTTTGCCGGTACAAGGGCAAAGCCGCTATAACTCGCTCTTCACGTCCGGGCAGAACTGTTCGATGAGAGGTCAGCTAGTTTGATAATGCGATATCAGGACAATCCGATCTGTAAGACCAACCGCATCTGTAACCTCAATATTCTCGGGTTTTTTACGGTCGAATTCCGCTTTCAGCTCTTGAGCATGGGCTTTATCCACCTCGAGCCGAACAAGGCAAGACTATTGCAACAGATTGGTCAGCCACGGAATGATATAAATGTTGCAGATAACCGACCCCATTGTCACCATCGCATCGGATGTAATCCACAGTGAGCGGGGTGTCGATGGAATCCAGCAGCTTGTCCGTTTGTTCTTTCGGTAGGGCGACGGTGGAACCTGAACTGAGCTGATCTTGGGGCTGCACCTGCATCGCCATTCCGCATTTTTGACCGTGTGTTAAAACAGCGTGCAACAGGGTAAGAATCAACAGCCCACGCATCTTGAAGGTTCACAAAAGCAAAGTCAAGAGCGGTCCCTTCTGACATGAGATGGTGCTTGATGGAGAGTGATTTCTCGATGGACTCCAGATTCGATGCCTTCTCATGTGAGCCCTTGTTCCAGCGACCTGTTCTCCTTGAGACTGTGCAAGGGGCTGGATGTTTACCTGGTTGCCGGGGGATCCGGATTGGCAAGGAAGCAGTCGACAGGAGGAATTGGAACTGGATAACATTTTTTACTCAAAGTCCAATGCCATTGGTAGTACTTGTTTATCCAAATAGCCTATTTTGCGAAATCTCCGCCTTTATAGTTCAAAGTGATTCTGACTGCACGAGTATCGCTGCAGCCTGAGCGACCAGGCAACACGTGCATATGACTAATCCGTCTCGTGACCCCCGCCCATCTTCCTCTTGTTTTGCCTTCGTCAGTTTAAGATAACTGATAAAAACCACGCGTCACACCGAGGCAGAGCGGGATGAAAGTCATTATAGTTGGCTCCGGATTAGGGGGCCTCGTATGTGCGATTGCTTGTTGCCGAGAAAACATCGACGTGGTTGTGTTGGAACGATCAGCCGAGATCTCCCCAGTAGGTTGATTCTCTTCGCGTATTTCTCCAGAAAAGAGGACTTCAAAGGAAATAACAAATGGACAGATCGGCGCGGGCATTCAAATACCACCCAATGGATCTCGTATAATGCAAAGCTTGGGCCTCATGCCTCAAGTTCGGGAAAAAGGCGCGATCGTAGAATCAATGGATATCCGACGATACAGGGACAGCAGTATAATCACTTCGATGCCCTGTGGAGAGACAGTCACCCAAGAATATCGAGCACCCTGGATGTATGTCTTTTGTTATCCCATAGATAATTATCTCTGACTAGATGCTTCCAGCATGATCCACAGAGCAGATTACCATGCCATTCTTCTCGAGACGGCTATCTCATTGGGCGCCGAGATTCGTTTCAACGCAACAGTTGGAGAAGTGCTGTTCGAGAATACCCAGGTCATTCTGGATGGAGGAGAAAACGTCACGGGGGATGTTATCATAGGCGCAGATGGTGTGATCATCCGTCTTATCAACATTAGCAGGGGCCCTTCTAGTAACATATTTGCAGGTCTGTGGTCCACGACACGAAGTGCAATTCTCGGTCAGCCATCTCTTCCAATAGAGACCGGTGATCTCGCATACCGCGTCACGTTCTCTCGAGCCCAGCTAGAAGGCCTCGGTGACCTGAAAATCAGCGAACTGTGTGCCAAACCGGCAGTGACGGCCTGGTTTGGGCCGAAGAACCACGCCGTCTTCTATCCTATCCGCGGTGCAACGGAGTTCAACCTCGTTCTTCTGCAGCCGGACGACCTCCCGGGTGGTGTGCGTACGGAACAAGGCGACCTAGATGAAGTGCAATACGGTTACAGAGAATGGGATGAAACGTAAGCTCGTTTTCACTCTTCCCACCACCAAACTGACATCTGGAATAATTCCAGTCTACGAAAGATATTGTCTTGCGTTCCGTCAATCTTGAAGTGGAAGTTATGCCACCTTCCGGAACTAAGCACATGGTCCAAGGTTCGTATTGACAATTATGCCCCGTGTGAATGGCCGATCTGACAACAGAAAGGGACACGTCACACTGCTAGGAGACGCTTGTCACCCGACGCTGCCATATCAGGCCCAAGGGGCCGCCATGGCGGTGGAAGATGGTGCTGTACTTGGAATGCTACTGGGATCGGTTGCATCTCGCAGCAAAAACACGACCGGAACCATGGCGACCGAAATTGCCGCCGTTCTAAAACTGTACGAAGAAGTCCGCAAACCGTATACGTCACGTAATGTGAGCGGCGCCGTAAGAAATGGGTCAATATTTCATCTAGAAGATGGAGTAGCACAATGGCTGCGAGACAAGGTGCTGAGCATATCGGGACTGACAAAGGAAACAGACTGGAGTTTTATCATGTCATATAGATACAGACAGATGCTCGGGGCCGATGTCTTGCAAGAAACAGAGAGAAGGCTGCGCGAGTTGTGGGGAGAAGCAAATGTACGTAGTCACCAAAACTAGCCAGACGCATGTACATAATATCGTTGATTCGCTCTCTTTACCCCGGCATACCAGTAAATGTTGACAAACGGCCAGAAAACCATTCGATTCCCGGACTTGAACTCCCAACCGCTAAGGTCCAAATCAGGCTGGTCCAGAAGACGCCGGATCTCTTCTGGCGTTCGACACCTCATGGTCGAAACAAGACCGTCGAATGAGACAACGAAAGAAAGTAACGGTACAAGATAGGTAAAGCACAGATGCAAGGGGGATGTCCAATGCCGCGTGATGGTATGGAGGAACGGGAATAGGACCATGACCGGGATATTCAACAACGAGGTAAAATTACGTTGTGAAAGTTCGAATATTCTAGAGTAATCAGCAAAATACTCGTCATTTAACGAGGTACCCTTGGCAATCCGGAAAGGCATACATGAAGGAATCCGATGATTCCACCGCGCTCCGCAGCACGGCCTTCGCAGGGCCGTCATCAAAATGATGAAAGCACAGATTAAACATCCGACACTCCCTGCTTTTCGACGGAGCCACCCTCTTACATGTCGTTGCATCCACCGACTCCGACACATAGTCCACGTTCTCCTGTCTCTTCGCAACGGCGGTCCATTCCGACAGGTGTGGATGGAGATCAGTCAGAATGAAGCGAGGAGAACGGGCCCCCCGAGCCTTTGACCGTGCATGCAAAATAGACTCAATAATCGAAGACGGACCACCTGCTCCAGAGCATAGATCCACAAACGTAAACGAAGAGGGGTCGGGAAGAGTCTCGATGATGATATCTGCGGCAACGCTGGCCGGGGGCTTCCTGTTGATTCCAGGGATATGCAAGTTCCATACCTGCGTCAGGTAGGACTGGATGTAGGCGATAATCCACTTCGGACACCATGGCTGATCACCTATCTCGAAAAGGTGGTAGCGTGGAAAAAGTATCATGTTGCGCAGGTGGGAGTGAGTTGCGACAGGGATGGTTTTTCGTGTTTTTTTTTTCTGCGGGCGGACATTACTTAGGTACCTCAAGGTAACTAACTAACTAACTAAATATTAGGTAACTTATCTAATGGGTAACTATAACATAACTAGTTAACGGTGGCATTCCGTCCCCCTTGACCACCCAACGGTTTGTAGTTGTCGTTTAATTCATCTTGCCACTGTTCTCATGGACTGAGCAAAGAAATAAAACATAGTCCATTATAATCATTCCAACGCAGTCAGCCGGCAATCCATGGGCCAGGGATTCACGCTAATTGTGCATCAACGCTAACATAGATACTACCATTATGGTTGTTCATTTTGCAAAATCTGCCATGTTGTAACCAAATTTAGAAGTCACAAATCATGGATAAATCCTGTTTTGAGGCGGTCAACGCCTCAGCTTGGCAGAAGCAGTGGGACAGTACTATAATGGCAGCATACCTAGCTCGTAGTGCGAGCTTACTGAAACCCTGATGGGCAGCGAACAATACTTCTTTTTTTGGTATAATGGTATTGTTCACCGCATATGAAGTACTTCAGGTCATAAAGCAGTCGGGGTGGTTACCGATCCTGAGTCAATCCTACCCCCCGAGGCTCGACGCTTCTCAAATAACAGGGATATTCTTCTGCCTAATAATATTGTTTTCCTGTCATTTTACGAAACGTTATGGATCAATCCACAAACGCCCATGTAACCATTCTCGCCCTCGGAGAAATTGGAGCGATACGAACCCGAAATCGTGTCAACGAAGGAGATCAATGGTAGGTTGTATAGGCCAGCTGACCAGATCCAGGATGAACCGTGCATGACAGTCTATTCTGCCTACCCTTAATGATTATATAACATAACCGGGGTATGTTACATGGCGTGAAGGCATATCGTATCTCGTATCCGATACTGGCTGCGCTGTTGGTACACCGAGACCCTTGCTGCTCTATGGAGTTTATTTTTGACTTCCTGCGAGCGATTTGCAGGCGTTACACTTGGGATGCTGCCGCTGTAACTTCTCTTGCATAAACAGCGCACTATCCTGATCATCTCCTATCTTTTCACGTCATTGTCGAATCCAGTGCTATTACGCTCAAAAGCTTGCGAAGCCAAACATAAGCCAGTATAGTAAGCTTGGACCCACAACATTCTAGATTCCGTACGACTTGAGGCATTTCGATTTATGGGAGGCCCGTATAGCACAGTGACTACCAGATACGAATACCCATTGGGAGCAGCGAATCGCGATGGCTGAGCTTGAATGTCATGCCTTGAATGCGGCCCATCCAAGGGAGACCTGAGATCCCGGTGTTACAGTCCTCATGAGGCATTAAACCAGAATGTCTGAAGGTATTATTCGCCAACAACATTCTCGGTGCAGTGAACAGCGAGAATAACGAGTGACTCTGCGTTTATAAAATAAAGGTTTATGGCCAATCTCAGTCCTTGAAAATCGTTTTCAACTGCTCGTGTCCCATCTATACTTCATTACAGTACCACCACCTACGATCGCAATATGAAGTTTCTCCTCGCCATTGCTCTTCTCACCGCGGCAGCTGCCACTCACAGTCGTATAATTGCTCGAGACCCGAATGACCCAATCCAAACCGTCACAGTCGGCGGCCCAAACAACTTCGAAGGGTTCAACCCTCATTCTTTGAAAGTTGGCCAAGGCAGCCGTGTGCACTTTGACTTCCTCGCCGTCAACCACACACTCACCGAATCCACCTTCGAAAACCCATGTCAGAAGAAGGATGGTGCTTTGATTGACACCGACTTCAACAATGCCAACCCGAACAATATACGCAACCTGCATCCATTTGATTACACGTTCGCGTCTGACGAGGCTCGATATTTTTACTGCAAGCAGGGTGCCGGTACGAGCAATAGCCACTGTGGCCATGGGGAGGTGTTTGCCGTGAATGTCGACGAGCGGCGGTTTAAGGAGTTCCAGGAAAGGGCGAAAGCGACTTTAAACGGCTAGGTGTTTCATTTCACCTGGTCATTGATTAGAAAGAAACCGATCGCTGCCTTGGTATAGGTTTTTATGTCCTGCGAAGGTTTTCCCTGTACTGTGATGTGAATGCAAAGGTAGAATAAAGACCAGGGCCTGTTGAGTAGTTACAGTGCGAAAGGCTGTCACAGTACTATCAATTCTATACTTATGATTATTTGTGCCCAACGATAAATGTATTGCGGAGCTGCACATTCTCTCCCAATTGTAGTCATTTAAGGCCCCCGTATTTGAACAACGTAACGTGCCTCTCAAGCCACCACGTGTAAGAACCAGGCAGCAGAAAACTTACCGAGAGAGCGAGATCCCAAATATCATATGTTCCAAAGGCTTTGTTGTCTTACTCATCCAGCCAGCAAAGATGTCTCGCCCGGGAAATGGTGGCCGAAATATGTAAGCCATGCGATTATACTAAGGATTCACATTCAGTTACCATAAGCCCATGGGTGGTACGCAGCCTAAAGGAATTCAGTCTCATGATCGGGGACCAAGGAGTATATCGAGTGGATTGATATGTGAGGGGACGCCCGAGCGCAAAATGAAATATAGATGCGTTGTCCCATACACCTCCGATATCGTGAGCCAGTGAATTCACTCAGTGCTACCAACTATGCCAAGAGCTGACTGAGACATGAGTTATATGACGATCCTTGCCTCACTGCAGGCTGAACTTCAGTCGATCTTTAACGACCCACTCTTGAGAGACGTCATAGTTCATAAAGTGCTCAGATACAAGCTGATATGATCCATCTTAGTGGTCTTTGAATGCAAGGTCTGTTCCTTTATGGAGAACCAACATGCCTTCTGAGGTTGGCTGGTTAAGCTCTAGGGCGGCCCCCATAGAACCAAGTAGATGGCAGGATAGCCGAGGGTCTCCTCGATCCACCCCCCAGACCGCAGTGCCGATCATCCGACACCCGGGGCATTGGGGGCGCAGTCCAAACTCCAATTACCCCGTAATAGCATGGCGTGGTCCTCGGATCCAAACTTGATGCGCGTCGTTGGGTGGCCCCCACGTGGATACTTGTTCCAGGACAGTTGGAAGAGCAAGATAACCGAACGGTGTACTCCGTATCGAACGGAAGTCCACTGCTGCTCGGGTTACCTACTACACGCGCGGCTTCACTCTGGTGCGATAAAGCTTGCTCAGGCTAGATTATCGCTATACCATCTATCAGAGAACCAGAATGATGAGATCAATGCAAGTGGGACATGAAATTGCTCTTTGCGCAGAAAATGTCCTCGACCTCTGTTGGTAGGCCTATACTCCATGTCCTGCAGTAGGGCTGGACATGGTTGGTGTATAGTTATAACAAGCATTCACCGTGCCTGTTGCATACCTTCCTGCCCGCCTGCGGATATTTCTGACCCTAAAATGAACGCATTGGTCTTGTAAATATGTGGTTGTGGGGGTTGTGCGATTAAAGTATCATTATTGGCCCCCTACAGTCACCAAGCAACGCTAAGCATCCTCCAAGAAAAAGAAGCATCAGCTATGACGTGAATATACCGCTATCCGGTCGGCCTCTACCGGCTTATGGATCCAAGAATGCTGCTGGACGGCTGGCTTTGGGAAGGCCAGACGAGGAGGAATTGTCAATATCACGTGGAAGAAGAATATAAATACATCGTCAAAGTTCCTCTGAAATTTGTTTGCCATCATCACAAAAAACCTTGAGTTCTCAGCATTCAAAGAAATCCCGACAGGTCATCATGAAATTCTTCAGTGTTCTTGCCTTCGGCACCCTGGTTGCCTTTGCCTCCGCCGCTGCTCACGAGCGCGCTACCGATAATGGTTACTATACTCTTGGAAAGAGGGACGAGAGCGGCCACCTTATCTTCAAGCGCAGATGCAACTTGGATGGAAGTGATTGCCCGGATGGTCAGAAATGTGTCTGCATTCCTGGACCGGACCCTTGCAGCTGTTCTTAAGGTAAGCCATTAATCTACTTATTGCAAGATTCTGGAGTGGCTTAGTATCCCCGATAGGTTGCTCTGGACACGAAGGGCCTTGGAACGCCCATAATACAGCAATGGGCATGAGTACACTACGGTATGACTCATTTTCTTCTTTTCTGGCTTTCTTTCTCCTTGTGCTAATATATGCTTAGTATGCTCCATGGTTGACTGCTGGCTTCTGCGGTTGTATCGGAAATTATGAGATCCTGAATCTCTTTCGTTAGTTAAATTCAAGGCCAAAGCTGGTTTCCTCTTAGCGTCAACATTTCCCTTGAATAATTACACGCCGGAAGGGCAATGACTAGAAAGTATTTTCACCCATATATGGCGTCTATAAAATAGTATAATCCTCGGCCTTCACAAGAGTCTTGGAGCGGACGTAAGCTTAGTCCTAGGGTACTACCTGTCATGGTTACAAAGGCTTATTAAGGAAAACACCGGGAACTGGCTCAATCCCCATAAAATAAGCCTCTATAAGATTTCTATATCACCATTTCGTATGCTGTGTAGCATTTATATAGTATCTGTTGTACAGTTACAACCGAAACGCCAGATTCGTCAGGGTGTGGCGTCATCACCGGTGTCGGATGTCTACCCGGGAGGAAGGGAGCCTATTCATATTTAGTTTGTGTTGGCTGTAGTGGTGATTCAGGTATTGTCAGATATAAGAACGGGTGTAAAGAAGTATGCTACCTCTTTAAAACATAGTGCCCCAAGAATACCTCGACTACGGCGCAGGATCTTGAATCTCGCGTGGATGTAAGCAGCTGCAAATTACTGTAAGTTTTCATGCTACTGGGTCAGGACTAGTAGGCCGTATATCTTGAAAGGGGATGCAATTGTAAATTCCTTTTTTTCGGCTTTGATAGGTAACTAGGTAAGAACGACTGAGAGGGACATCAATATGAGAGCACCTAATACAACCACACTATGTATGCAGATTGAGGGAAGGTGCGATGAAGACAGGCAGGACAAACCATCCGCTATGTTGGCTAGATCAGGGATGCCTTCGGGAATAGGTTCTGTAGGTTCTAAACTAATGCAAGAAATCTACCGGCAGCAGAGGTAAGTGTCCCAAAGGGAAAGCCGATAGATAGTATGAAACTAAACTGACCACAACGGGTAAAGCTAGAGCGTAGCACTTTTGCTTTTGGCATAGACACATTTGAACTCAGTAGAACATATTTCCAACGCGCTGCGTCTCCGCGGGCCATACCAGACATGCCCAAGCCCATCCCCATCCCCATGCCACTTCGAGAAGCGCTTATCGAGTGCTTTAGAGCAGCCGTCCACCTAGTTAGGCCCGACCTTCGCCATCAGTTGATACTTGTAGGCGGGGCGGCGAGCATCGCCCACTCATCGGAGTACTACACCGAAGACCTAGATGTCGTGGCGCCTGCCGATGTGCTCATCGACACCTGGAAAGGGGCAAAAAACGGCGCCCCTAAATTCGCCATCGAGCCCGACGATGCAGTGGTCTATGATGCCAGCCAGGGGTTTCGTGTCCGGGTGGCCCTTTTAGAACTGGCGAACAGTCCTGTCGAGCGCATCGTAAGCGCAGAGCCCTTTGAAGGAGGGTCTGTTGCCCCTTTACCCGACTTATTTAGGCTGCGGGCTATGTCGATTATCGAGCGTAGGAAGGATGGCGAAGTCGTAGACTTCAAATGGTTGTTGTCAAGGCTGGCCAGGCTGGGCGAAATTGTCCCAGACCTCGAAGAGGATGAGATAGACTATATCGTCAAAGCTGGGAGGCTTCTTCTTGGGAAAGCCGATCGCCTGGTGTTGCTGGCAGTTCTGAATGAGCACATTGCGCTGTCTGTGTATAATCGATTGACTTAGATGTTTCTGCATGGTGAGTAGCTGACAAATGAACGCCCACTGGACTGACCCGTTTCATAAATGCGTACAGGGTATGAAGTATCGAGAAGATAATCATCTTAGCAAGTTCAATATAGAACGTCACATTTCATCGCTATTCGCGAGTTCAAGGTCAACAATCCATGTGGGCTGCACTGGAAGATCGCCAGAGCCTTCAACAGCAGCATTCACAAAAAGTGTATTATCTCCGGGCCGCAGGGGGTTGGCATCGCCAACACAGTGACTGGTTTTGTAGCATGGCTTGTAAGTCTCAGTCTGATTGACTGTACTGAGTTTCGCGATGGCATGTGACCCTCCATTGTCAATATCTGTTAAATGCGATGGTTTCATACTTATATTCTGTCGCCATTTGACTAGCTTCGCTCCCCAGCCAGCATGGATATGCCCGAAACAGTGCAGGCGAGGTCTGGCTCTAGCAACAGCTTCGAAGAGATCTGTAGAGCCTGCGCGTTGACCCCTTTGCGTGTGGTCGAGTACACCCCTTGGTGGACCATGCGTCATCACGATATCAACATCATGCCCAATAGAAAAGTCGTGACCCTGATGAGCAGGGTACTGGAATCCCCAGTCCGCCCAACTGCCCAAGGATGGGGTGTAGGGACTGGCGTAAACGGTCAGCAAAGCACCATTCTCTAGCGTAAAATGATGGATTCCTTCGTGAAGCAATCTTATGCCAAATTCGTGAGCATCAATAAAAAGCTGCTCAATCTGTTGAGGAGAGCCATATTCTCTTTGGATCTCTATTGCATCCACTGACTGCAGGCGCCATGCTTCGTTGACTTTCTCCTGGAAAGCGGCATCATCTAGAACGAAGTCATGGTTGCCCGCGATGACAAGTTTGAGTCGGGCAGGTAATTGTTTGAGGAGGGTTATCGCCGCACTGTACTCGTGGATCTTCGAGCCATCGGTTAGGTCACCGCAGTGGATGGCGACGTCGGCTGGTTCGTGGGCGACGCTTTCGCGACCGTGGGTATCTGATACGATGAGAAGACGAGTTTTGACTGTGTGTTTGGATGGGATCTCCATGATTGCTTGGTTCGATGAATAGTTGGAGATAGTAATTTGTGGGAGTAATGGATAGATGGTTTGGTAGCAGGTGGAGGGACGAGAATATATACAAACTTTGAAGCCGTGTCACAGGGACGTAAGAACCCGGAATGAATCAGAGGTCCCGGATCGCTTATCCGGGCAGACAGGAATGCAAGAATGCTAGGTAGAAAGGTAGATATAAGATGATGGAGCTTGCTGGTATGGCTGCTCACGTAGCTGGTCACATGAGCCACAGTGTGTAGGTATTTGGTTGAGCTGGCTCTAGATACCTTCTACCCCTACCTGAAGACAAGCATTTTCACCGATTTGTCGGCATCTGGACGGCCGTGTCTGTCATGATATAGATGTAACTGCCTTTTGGCCTCGGATCGGTTCGTCAGCAGCTGCAACAATGCCGATCGACAAGGTAAATACCCGATGTGGAACGGTCATGTGACTAAACTCTAAAGTACCACAGATCTCACATGACCAGATCCGGAGTGGGCGGTTCTGAAAATAACAGAAATTGTAGGGGCTCCGATCTTTCAACGCGTCTACTGGCATGAGACAGGTGGGCAAGACTCCCATATCGTAGCAGATTGCGCACCCAGTCTGTAGCATCCCATTCCAGTTGTCAAAGCTCGACTATCGGTCGTATTGAGGCCATGGGAGCTGTTGGACTGGCCGCAGAGTGTTTTTGTTGACTTTCCCGTGATCGAGGTCGGACGTCCACCCCGGCGGTCAGCCGACCTGGGCGGTCAGTTCTCTCCCCGCCTGATTCTGCCGGCACGGACGCCCCCCGGAACAACATTCTGCCGTCGGTTTGGTGCCTCGGGCCAACAACCATCCCAGCCTCTCGGGTGGATCGGAGTTCCTGTAACCATTGTTGTTCTGTCCCCTTCTCCACAAGATGGTTATCGCTGTTGCTGGAGGCACCGGCGGTGTCGGCAAGACCATTGTTGAGAAGCTGCCAGGAAAAGTCATCATCCTGACTCGTAGCGTATGTCAGAGCCATCATACCATGTGTCGAATTCTACTAATTAGTATGCTCAGAAACCAGAGCAATCAGACGATGAAAAGAATGACGTAAAGCAGAAAGTGCAGGTAAATTACAATGATATCTTGTCTCTGGCGAGGACCCTCAAAGACAACGCAGTTCATACGGTCATTTCGGCCATCTCAATCTACGACAACGAGACCAGCCAGTCCCAGCTCAACCTCATCCAAGCGGCCGACAAGTCGAAGGTCACCGCGCGATTCATTCCCAGTGAATACTCGTTCATCCAGACGAAAGAGTATGTCCCCATATTATTGTCAACTCTGTCGACTAACGAAGAAGACTTCTCCACGTGGACCCGAGCATCCAACATTTCCTCGACGCCGTTGACCTGCTTAAACAGACCAACTTGCGATTTACCCGGGTGATACCCGGGTTCTTCATGGACTACTGGGGAATGCGTTCTGATAGGCCAGCCCAGAGCAATCTTCAACCCTTTATATTCGGGACGGACATCGCCAATGGCAAGGCGGCTATCCCCGGGGACGGGAATGACAAGATCTGCTTGACGCACAGTGAGGACATGGCTGCATTCATCGCGCGACTATTGGAAGTAGAGGACTGGCCCGAATTTAGCGTCATCGTGGGTGACGAGTACACTTATAACCAAATCATAGAATTAGGACGCGAAGTGCGAGGTGCGAGGTTACTGTATACTCTAAATGTCGGTTGATGCTAATGCCGCGCAGGAAAGGGTTTCGATGTTGTGTACGATAGCCCCGAGAATATTAAGGCTGGAAAGGTCACGGTCCCTGGAATACCTTCTGGGTGTCCATACTCGGAAGATGAAGTATACGAGACAACAGTACTGGTTAGCCGTCTCACGATTGCCGGGGTGTTCGATCTGCCTAAGAGTGGCCGGCTGAATACACGATTCCCGGACATTCAGACGAAGGACCTTAGATCATTCATGATTAACTGTTGGGGCTAATATGTTCCCGGACGATACCAGAGATTAGCTTGCTGGAGAAACCACCACCATCCCGAGCAACGCCACGCAATCTCAGGACCTTGAGTGGTACACATTTCAGGTCCTGTCGAGGAAAGCCTGATCATAGCCAGAGTTCATAATGAAAATAGTGGTATCTTCTTATGTTACAATATTCAATCTAGATCCGGCCAAAGATTCTATGACCCTCTCATCATTCTTACAGCCTTGAGGTAACTCAACAACCATCCCATTATCCGCGCCCCCCTTTCCAACTCCTTGTAAGACTGTCCAAATCATCGAGCCTGCGAGTCCAATTCCCTCGGCCCAGGCTCCGTCTTCCCCAATTCCTGTATTTGAAAGTGCTCCACCGGCGGGTAAGCCGAGCCAGGCTGCAGATTATTCGGCTGGACCGCAGGAGATGGAATACCGTTGCATCCGAACGCTGTCGGATTATATTGAGGTTGAGCCGGTTTTCGGTTCCGCAACCACCAGAGAGCGATGAGTGCAGCAATCATGACGACGCCAGCGCCTACTCCGATTCCGATTCCCGCCGCAGCGCCTGCTCCGATTCCTGATGACGACGAAGAAGCAACCGCCGTTGTAGCCGTGGAGGTCCCCGTTGCCGTTGCCGTCGAGGCCCCCGTCGCATATGTCGGAGATCCATGAGCGGGAAGGTATTGTATCGTCGCAAGCTGATCGGGCGCCGGGCCGGGGTATATCTCGTCGCTAGGATCGGAGCAATCGGGGGATTTTGTGGTGCTGTTGTACCCGCAACAAGCCCAGTGTCCGGTATTCGAGTTCCATATTATATCCGACAGGGGTCGGCCACCTGCAGATTCATCCACAGACCAGTTAGTGCACTGTCACGCGCTAGAGTTATCGGCAATCAAGAGAACGTTACCGCATCGCGTGCCACATGCCGGGTCCTGGAGCGTTTTATCCGTGCAGTCCGCGTTATAGTATCCCTTGTCCCCGTTGTCGCTGACATGTAGACAGAGCGAGTTGCTTAAGCAGTAATCCCCTTGGACGCAGCAGGTGACATGTTCGTTCGTCGAATTCGTCACTCCACACGGAACGTCGACCGTGACATCGACAATCGAGCCAGCGTGCATAGCATAGCAGACTTTATCCGACATGATTACAAAATTAGACGCGGAAACAGATAACCAATTGACAGTAGAGGCCGCTATTCAAACAAAAACGCTGCAGGTGAAGAGGACGGAACTAAGAATAAAAATAAAGACGCGAGGGGCAGCGATTCAGGCTTGATTTTGGAGTTGACCGGCGCAGGGGCTGATTTATGATTTTATCACTCAGCAGTGGATCTCATCCGATGGCCCCTGGGCGGATGCCAAAGTGGACAGCGTCGACGAGCCCCCTGGCTCTATAGAGCGCTTAGAGCGCCAATTGTCTCTGCCACTCACTCTGGGACCACCCCCGAAACATCCACTGAATGCCAAAAAAAGACCTAATTTGCTATCCGCCAATAGTTCGTGCCGTCGGCCTCGGATCGACAGCGTATGGAATAATATGATTAATATCCCGCTGATCGGCCCATGTTTAGTTGCCGATTCCAGTCCGTCCTGGATCATCGGGGAACCACAGCTTCAAAAGGACGGACGGAGTAGGAGTTTAGGGGCATCCAGAGTGTGCACCGTCTTCGTTAGCCTGGTCATTCTTGCTTGCTGAAGCCATCGGGTCAACCCACTTTGGCAGCGCCTGCTTTTAGGCCGTACGCTGGATTTTATTTCATCACCTAGCTGCAGCCCATCCTTTAGCAGCGATTGTCGGAGTTAGGAGTATATGAATCCAACGCCCACGCAGCACCAACACATACCTGTCAGCAAGCTAAGCCTTGATTACCGCACCTTTAGACTGATCCACGTGCGAATGTGATAGACACGGAAATCAGTAAAGGAAACAATCCTGCAGGTCCCCGAGTTTACAGAGTAGAATGATTAGAATCAGAATCTGCGGTGTGGGTCAATTAGAGGTCGGGATAAGTGAGTGAACAAGTCACAACCCATCGTTTTTGGCCCCCAACGCAGGCCCCAGCACCCTCGAGATCGGCGATGAGAACATTAACCATGGCAATTCGGCTTTCACAATTGTTGAACGGCTTTTTAGACTACGGGGTAGCTCTCTCTGAAAGCCAAGGTCGTTTGCTTTTCGTCATGGCATGTGAGGCTCCATCGAGATATCGCGGGTGGATCTTATCTGATCCACTTCCTGGGATTAACGGTGCTTCTTATACATTGCAGTGGACTGGGAACTGAGAGACGCAAAATGGATTGCGATGAATTGTTTGTAGAATTCAAAAAGAGAAACGTATAAAAAATGGAAAAATGGAATAAGAAAATACGACACTAACACACTGGGCTTTTTTCGTTCAGCTTGGTTCAGTAATATATTTCTGCCCAACCCTGAAAGAACAACCAAATGTCGCGTCTCAACTCTCGAACTCCGCCATTTCCGTGATTTGATCCGCCGGAACTCGAACACGCACCAACGAACCCGTCTGGTTAAATCAGACCATGTCGGCCATGCAGGAAGGAACCTGGTGTCCTCCGTATGATGAACCGAGTTGCATCTAGGCAGTTGCAAACTCAACAGGAGGGGTTGGTAGCGTTACGATTCCTGGGCATATCGGATTCGCCTCTCAGTTACCTGGCAGCCGGGCCAGGTAAATTCAGCCCTAACCCAGATCCGTTTGAAGCCATGAGTTGTATAGTTTATACTTTAGGTATAGTCTATAAGTAGGCCATATGCTCGCTTGATACACGGCCCGTGGACCCTTCCATGTTTCGTCTGTCAACTGGCGTATCTACTCCTGGTTCTTGGGCACCCTAAGCCAAAGAGGCCACAACGCAGGCGGTTACACATGTGTCATAGCCTCATGGGTGGGCCGACATCCTTCGTTGGCGTGGAAAGTGGCAGCGGACATTGGACGAGCGGTGCATGACAGGAGGCCCAAGCCCTCCTGGGCGCATCGACGATCAATAATGATCCTACAGAGTTCAGAATACAGAGTACATCCCCAGCTGGCCTGGGGCATCCGCTGTCAAACCGGAGTCCGGACAAACCGGGCAAACACGACAAACCCGTCAAACGCAAGGCGGTGACACCCGGCGGTCCTCGACGCTTTCCCTTCGTTTTCTTTGATTCTCTCCATCCCATGAGCGATGACGGATGCCTGATGCCTGATGACACTGGCCATCCGTTCTCATCCGGGTTGCGGTCCTTTATCGCCCTGTTCACAATCCGGCTTAGGGTCTTTCATCCCCGCGTGCCCGGTTTTCTCGCGCAAAGAGAATCCTCCCGTGCCTGATGTAATGACGATCTCATCCAGCGGAGGCCAGTCCAGGCTGGGTGCCTGAGAGGAGCTCGCATTCCAACCAATGCGGGGAACCCACTTGGAAATTCGGATTCTTGTTGTCCCTGTCAGCCTGTCATCTGCCTCTTGACGCGCTCTAGGGCCTTGATCGACATGCTCGATGGTCGCATTGGGCTCCAGGCCGGGTTTTGCTGTCGTTTGGCTGCGGCCATATTTCAACGCGCTGTCCTTCCCTCTCCACCGGTCCTTTTTCCCCCCTGCGTTCTGGCGTTCTTGTCCTCCGTTGCCTTTCCCCCCTTGCTCATAGACACCCTGAAAACCGTCGTCGTGCACTTCTTCCTGTCCACAGGACGGGGTTGACACTAGAGTGAATCGTCCACACACTAGTGGCGCAGCACCTGGTGAGGACCCCGGAGACTACGGCGTCACTACTACTAATCCTGGAAGCTGACGGTTGCCTGTCAAAGAACTGGAAAATAAACCCACCATCAACGCGGGACCACTCTTATCACCTAGAACAGGCGCACGAACATGTCTGATAATCCCATGCAGAATGCAGAGACGCGGGGGCCCTGCAATATCCTTCGCGCCCGATCACTCGAGCGAACCTGCATCCTCCGGCGGTTCTACCAGTGGCTATGGTCGAGCTGGACAGTCGTATCCTCCGATCCCCAGCCTACCGTCCAGAACTCCACACGACGGGGAACAGACCCGAACTACACTCTGGCGTCAGGGAAGCCCAACAACGGCTCAGGAACGGCCGACACGCCGCGTTACATCCCTAGCGAAATCCCACATGAACAAATCTCCGAGCGGGAGAACTATCCCTGCAAGGCATGCCAAGCGTGGGGAGTGACTTGCGATCGTCAGCGACCGCGATGCGCACACTGTCTGGACCAACAGATCCTGTGCTTTTACGTGGCCCCGTTGCCGAAGACGATCCGGCGGCCAAAGCGGCCTGCATCGTCACATCCTACGCGACAGAGGTCGTCGGTCGGAATGAGCGGGTGATAGTCGGTGTTAGCACTCGGTACTTTGTGAAGTCGCGTTTTACCACATCTCGATTCCCCTCTCCTTTCTGCCCGGTGGCGTTACGGATGGCTACTGTTGCTTTTTTACGGGCCCATATTTTTCTTCTTTTAGCTTAGAAGTCCCTAATTCCGAGGAGTCTTATTTCTTCCTGCTGGCGCTCAGCCGTCACGTCCTTGGACAACGCATTTATTGCTTTGCTGTAAATGCCGCAACGCGGCGTTTCGATGTGCATTCTGGATCAAGTGTCGGTTCAATTTGGGAGGTGATGATATTCTACGAGTACAGTCGAAGACAGCCCGTCAAGTCCCAGTATTTGCCATGGCCTACGCGCTACCAACTGGGAATACCGTCCGATACATACAGAGCCTGGCTACAGGAAATGATGCTTTGACTGCAACCGCATGCTTAAGGCTAGTGGAACTTTTTGGCCGTTGGGCTATGATCGATTAGAATGCTACGGGAGAGAGAATACTGCGCTTCGCCAATATCGCTTGCCACGAAAATCACGTACGATGCAACAACATCGTTCAGCCAGGCAATATCGTCATTCCGGCTGTGGTGCTGTGTCGGCCATCATACCGCCACTGCCAAACGGCACAGAAGCAGTTAATTCCGGAAATCGTTCAACAAAGAGGCGCAAGAGGTCAAACGAATTTCGGCGCATAAGCTAAAGAGACACTAGACAATAAACATGTGTGTTGTCAACGACTATCCCGAGGCAGAGCTGATGCAGGTACAAACCTGACAAGGCAGTTCGTTGACATGCGTGACTCGGACTCGGCATGCATCCTACGTTTTGACTTGCTGTTTATGAAAGACTCCTAGGAGCGGGTTAGCGACGACCATGCCAATCATGAGGACATCTTACCAGGCACCTCTGGCATCCAACTAGCTCTCGAGCTACAGAAGAACTCCCCCTTTGGTGGTAGAGCCTCCGGGTCATCCAAGGATCCAACGCATAGATACCGGAACTGCTCTTTGACGGCATCCTGGAACTATGTCAACCACACATACCCTTCATTCGCCAATCTGGTGCACTCACCCCATATTCTAGAATAAAGCTACCGCACTCTCCACAAAACTCCCGATGAATAACAACCCCGGATCCATTATCTGCCGCATGTTCTTTTGGTGTTCCGTGGACAACCTCGATGGCGTCCTTCGGGATCTTGGCCGTAAGACCGTAGTTGGTCCCGAAGGCTTTCTACATACCGTCCCTTGTTAGCAATCTATCTCCGTGCTGGGAAATAGTGCCCACCGACCTTGCAGTTGCGACAATGGCACAGTGACGTTCGTGCGTCATCCGGCGAGGACAGCTCTAATTCGTACTCGATCGCCCGACAGTAGCAAGATCCTGTATACTTCGGCATGGCGATAGACTTGGTTCACCCAGCCTGCATTACGAGGTGTCAAGATCATCAATTTCATCTCGAACCAGGCGTGGATGACTGCGAAAGGTCTATCTCCAGCTGCTGGGCACTGATGCGACCGTGACGTCACACCTTGGCGACTTTCAAATCCCGCGGATTTCGTCCCACCGTCGACGTCGACCCTCGCGCAAAACATGGATTCTGCCGGTGTGAAGAAAGTCCGTGAAGGCAAATGACGAATGCCCGACTGCCATTCGATGGGCTGATCTTCAGATGGTGTGAGGAATGCAGCTTTCTTCCTCCGATCGACAAGTCGCCCCGTCCTCCGAGCCACCGTTTCATTAATGAGCTTGGGAGTTTAATTCCATACCGGCCATTATTTATAGACACTGAGGACTTGGGCACCTTGGCTGCTGGAAACAATTCTTCCTTGAACTTCGGCACAATGACAAACAATCATCCATCCTCGCCCCTTGAGAAAAGGGACGTCGTATCTTCTTTCATCTTCAATTTCCCTTCTAATCATCCTAACGAACCCGTCGTTGCGTTATTCCGTCGCAGCAATAAGGTAACCACGTACCAGTGAGTCCAAATCTGCCCGTATACGCCCAGTCTCCTAAATCCTCGACTGCAACGAGCTAATTATCTACCAAGACATCACCTAGCTCCCATCTCCGGTACCATTAGTCGTAAAGACAAAGACCCTCTCGCAGCGGCCTGGCGCGAACTGCAAGAAGAAACGACGCTTACCCCCGTCTCTTTATCCTTCTGGCGAACAGGCAAGCCGTTTACCTTCAGGGACCCATCCGTGAATCGAGAATGGACGATCCACCCTTTCGCCTTTCGCCTTACGGACCCAGAAAGCACTATAACAATAGACTGGGAGCATGAGGGATGGGAATGGCACGACCCAAGAGCCGTGTCAAATGACGAAGCCTTCGGAGAGGTTCCCCGGCTGAAGGAATCGCTCCATCGAGTCTGGTTCGAAGGCTCGGTGAACCCGCGAGCGGGAAAAGCCCTGACGACCGGCCTGGAGCGGTTACGTACCGACCACGAGAGCGGTGCAAACGAGTTAACCGCCATTGCGCTGGCCGTGTTCCGTGACTTCGTCGTGCATACTCGCGACACGCTGGATGAGAACTGGTGGAAAACGGTGCGGATGGTCGGGTGGCATTTGGTGAAGAATGGACGCGAGAGCATGGCTGCAGCAATTCTGAACGCCGTGTTATCAGTCCTCCCCGAGATCGAGGAGGTATTGGCCCAGGAGACGGACCCGGAAGTGAAGTGGGATCGCATCCTTGCGATGATGGACTTTCGGGTCCGGCGACGAACAGCCACGACGGGGCGGATTAAGGAGTCATTCATCGAGTATCTGGGGTCAAAGTTGCTGGCCGGCGGGAGGGCAGACAAGATCACCATTCTCACCATGTCGGCTAGTTCGACAATTCGAGACAGTATTCTCGATGCGTTCGCAGCCCTGGACATTCGGACCCTCGAGCTGCGCGTCCTGGAGTCCCGACCGCTCTTTGAAGGCGCGAGTATCGCATCATCCATCCTCTCGCAATTCAAGATCCAATTCGAAGGGTCGGATAAAAACCTCAACGTCAAAATCTACACCGACGCCTCCGCTGCCCTCGCCTCCGAAGAAGTGGACGTCGTCCTCCTCGGCGCCGACCGCATCTCCGCGCTGAAAGGCGTCAGCAACAAAACCGGCTCTTTACCAGTTGCCCTCAGCGCAAAGCATATGTCCGCAAAAGCACAAGTGGTCGTGCTTAGCGGACTGGAGAATATCAACGGAACATGCGGGTTAATCGACGATGATCAGCGCGAAGATAACGGGCCTAAGGAGGTGGTGCATACATGGGCAAATGACGGGGTCAAAGGGATCAAGATCCTTCAGGAGGGGATGGAGAAGGGGATTGTCGAGGTGAAGAACACGTACTTCGAATGGGTGCCGTTTAGTCTGGTGGATGCATTTGTGTGCGAGGACGGCATCTTGGATGTCGAGACCATTCAGGATAGCTCGAAGCAGTTGGGGGAATTGGCGGATCGATATTTCGGAGATTTGTAGGTGCTTTAAGTGGTCCTTTGGTGTGTATGTCGTGGGAGGATTGTCGGTATATTTAGTATCTTACCCAAATCTTATAAATTATTTATGAAATACCTCTTATATTAATGAGGCTATATTACAGATTAGTACAAGGTATGGTTTGTGGCAGACCCGTATTGATCAGTACGATCATTCCTAACATCCATATATCACCACTGCCGCGGAGGAATTGGCTGCGTACTGGAGAGATTGACCCCATAGACCATGTTTAATCAATTCTCCAGTCAGGATGACATGGAATGGAGTCGTAATCATACACTATCCATAATTCCTCTGCCACGTACGACCTTTTTGTCGGATGATGTTTCGGAGGCTTTCCACTATTCGCTCAGACCAGATCGAAAAGCACACGTAGGACAAGTGCTCCGTAGATCGTCGAAGCTGGCAACAGTGGCCGAGTGGACGAGAACAATTGGAAGCCCCAGGAACCCTCGGGAACTTATTCGCCTCCCCTGAGTCCGTATATGCTGTGATACTCTCATCCATAGCGTCGAATGAGCAGTGAGGGTGCCTCCAATGCCGCATTTTCGCGAGAATGAACTGCATTAGGGCTACATTGGCGTGGAGGTAGGCGGACCATTACAACAGTCAGCTGAGTAGAGACAACATTTATTCCCTCACTAACTGAGTCAACAGGCTCTTCTGACTCGGTGAAGCCTAATCCCAGAACCAGGCATGCCAACTAAAGAACCTGCTCCCAAAAACCGTATCCCTCCGAGACATGCCCGTGTTCAAAACCCCCAGAAGCACGGCCAACCCACCGCCTCGCAATCGGCTCTGGATTCAGCAGAAACACCACGTCGTTGGTAATATTGACAGTAAACCGACCACTGCCCGGCACCTCGGCCGAAATAGTAAACCCATGTGGGATGCTCAGTTCACCCGGAGGCAAGTAGTGTCCATCTTTACTGAAAGAACGTACTCTGAGCGTATCGTTGGCGCAGTTCGCTGTCAGGATCTGGCCGTCCCTTGCCAGATAGCCGCTATAGTACATTCCTCCGAATCTGGAGACCAGCTCGTACCACACCAGGCTGTAGTTGCCGACTCGAACGTGGCCCCAGTACCACGGACCTAGAATTACGGGGAGTGGGAGATCGACCCAGTTCTGGGATGTCAGGTCCATGGGTGACCATAAGGTGTGGGTGAGAGAAGGGAAGGGAAGAGAATACCTTATCCTGATATCCAACTCCCGAGTAAGCTATACGCTCACCGGCGATGTTAAACTCCACTGTCGCGCGAAGATCAGGGCCTTGGTTGATCCACCAGAGATGCGGGACCAGATCGTATGTGCCGCCTTGTTTGTTCGGTCCGCAGGGTAGATGCGGCGGTGCAAGCTGGGTGCCGGCCATGAGTATAGCTAGAGTGCAAGGTCTGGGAAATAAAGCATACCTGAACCCATTCAATGCGACCTTCCAAGCCCGCGTCAAGCATATCAATTGTCAACAGGCCGCGTTTGGACGTAGCATCACTGGCCCACGCGATGCGGTTTCTGTTGTCCTCAAAGAGTCCTACGCTGATATCGTGACTCTCACTCACTGTTGCTCTGCGAGGATTGATCTCCCTTGTGAAATGGGTTTTATTCGGCAGCATTATGTCAACGATGAACGTAAGAATAGCGTCGGTTTGGTCGGCTGGCACGGATGGGTTCGTGGGTGTCACGTTGAAAGCCATGTCAACGGCAGTGGTCAGGTCTTTCGCGGTAAAGTCGAAGTACCAGATCTCCCAGTTTCCGGTGGTATGAATAGGCCGTCCGTCGGTGGATGAGAAGAAACGAGTTGTCACGTTCGCTGAGGTAATATAGGACTCGGAGACTTTGGAGCCAGGACTAAGATGCAACGATGATCCCACTGGGAGGACAGTCACCATAGAGAAAAGAAAAAGACTGTCTAACGCTTTCATAGTGAGTAGAAATAAATGACCTGAGACAACTATGCAGCGATTTACCAAAATTGTCTACCTGGAAACCCCAGGGCCTAAATATTCATCTCCATGAGACCCTGCACTGGCTGTGTAACCCTGACAGCTCAAGCTGACAGGGCACCTTGTGTAACTCGTGGCCGTGTCTCATTCGTATATCTTCAGCTCTTCATCCTGAGACCAATTACCGCGCCGTGAAGGTTACGTAGGTGGCCTTGCGAACAAAGAACCTACCTGCCTGAGTCGTATGATCTGGTGGCATCGGGTTTTTGATTAATGTTTGAGGATACCATCTTAACCTGAATTGTTGAGTCGATGGTTTCCTTGATCATAAATTTCGGGTCAATCGTATTTCTTCCTGCATGTTCAGAAGCTATGCAAGTATCAGGACAGGTAGTGGCATTGCAATATAGCAGATAAACCAAACAAAACCACCCTAACGCCTATATCAACGCTAACCAAACGCTATAAACCCCCCCACAAATCCAACAAAGGCCAACCAAGATAAATTCATAAAAATACACTATTTCCCACAGTTTCCGCCCATCAAGACGGCAACTCGCTCACCTGCTTCCTCTGCGTATCGTGCGCGCTTAGCTCTCCAACCATGTACTCATGACCAACGGTCTGCTGTCCAGGATGTAGATACTGATGCTGAGGCGCTGCTTCGCTCACTTTCGCTGCCCCCGCTGCTTTCCTTCGTCGGTACCAGAACCACGCCAGGACAGCTATCAGGATAACGCCCGCGGCGCATCCAATCCCTATTCCAGCCGATGCGCCCGCGCTGAGAGAAGACGACGAGGTATTAGAGGAGCCCGGCAATGAAGAGTTGCTTGCGGTTGAAGAGGTCGTAGCAGTATTAGTTGCAGGGGAAGTGGTTTCGTCGTTAGATGTTGGGGTCTAGTTGGTATGATATGATGAGTAAGTATTCGATAGATGAGAGCAGGATGGATCGGCAGAAGATCACCCACCGGAGTCACGAACAGCACTCCTAGCGCATACAAATGCAGCCCGGGCTTCTGCGTCACCTGGCCGACGTTTATCGTGTTGGAGAAGAAATCCGTCAAGGTGGCCGGCACGACTCTTGTTTTCGTGTATTCCAGCCTGCAGGGGAAGATCGATCCGTGAGCCTTTTCG
Organism: Aspergillus persii; assembly: GCA_002215965.1. Lineage (NCBI taxonomy): Eukaryota > Fungi > Ascomycota > Eurotiomycetes > Eurotiales > Aspergillaceae > Aspergillus > Aspergillus persii. The sequence goes on along the minus strand of NGZO01000004.1, from coordinate 4,428,954 downwards.
GTTTCTGACACGGCGCAGGTGAAAACATGGTTACTGCGTCGATTCCCGAGGGTTAGCAAAAAGACAGAAGAAAAACACCCTTCATAGCTCCTCGAAGGACTGGTAAATGTAAATTCCCAAGGTCCACACACTTCGGACAACACGTCACTGTCTCGCGCTCATCACTGCCCTCGCACGAAGCGCTTGTATAATCCCCCGGGCAGCTCGTTCCGACATAAACGTCTGTGGCGGCCCATGTTGGAGGGAAACAATCCGTCGTCTGCGTCGGCCCACCCAGCACCGTGCGATTATCGTTCTGTTTGTTTGGCCAGTTCCATAACCAATAGTCCTCTTTGCGCAGACAGCCGGCCTTCGACGGCGACCAGTCTGGAGGCAGAGTCGGTCTGCCGGTCACCGTGGTCATTTGCCTGAGATACTCGATGGGTGCGCAGAAGGGGATCAATAGGGTTTGGGGGACGACAGCTCAGAGAAAGGAGAGAGGCGACGAGTTGGTTGGTAAGAAAGGAAGGATTCAGTACCAGAGGAGGATTGAGGGGATTGAGGGTCGGAAAAAAATCCTCCAACAACTTGAGAAGGAAATTAGAAGTCCATCCTTTTGCCTTTTAGCCCCCACGGGGGGGTCTCTGGGCAAGATGTTTGGGCTGGTGGGTTTCGACGCGATCCAAGACTTTGGGCTCATGCCTTGCAGGGCTAGTTGCTTGGCGTCGTGTTCAGCCCCCGAGGGAAGAGAAAGGTGTTGTGCAGAGGACTCCGTAAGGTTGGATAATATGTTATTTCTGGACAATTTGGAGTGGCGTGGAATGACTGTTCTGCCGATTCAGCCCTATGTGAAGTCTATGTATGTACCGCAACACCCCCATACATGACGCTCTATGAAGCCACCCGACAATCCCCCGAAGTAATCCCGCATATCAGGCATTTATTGCGACGCCTGCCATGCCTTGACGTAGATCGCAATGTTCAACAAGAACTCGATGCGCTTGGGTTCCCATCCTAACACGGTCCTAGCGCGAGATGCATTCGAATTGCAAACCAAGCTCAGGGCCTCCAAGAACGGATTGCCGTGAGTCCCAGTGTACTCCAGTGGCGCTTTTACATCCAGCACAGCCTTGGCAGCTTCCATGATTTCCACCGCAGTGACCGTCTCCGTCACCAGGTTAAACACCGGCCACGTGCCCAACCGACCATCGATCCGGTCAATGATCGCGCGCAAAGCGGCCGCCGCATCGTCGACATGGACCATACCTGTTCGAGCGGCCTCATCGGCAGGCACTTGGATCGGGGCGGTGCTTCCGGTCTTCGAGGCTTCCAACAAGCCGTTCCACCACGTACTGAGCACCCACGAGCCGCGACCGTACAGAGCACCAGGCCGAGCAATAGCCACGTCCAAAGTATCCCGTGCAGCCAGAATGGCCTGTTCATGGGCCGGTCGCCACGCAACGGCAGTAGCAGGTTTATCCGCCGATAGCTTGCTGCCCACGGGAGAGAGGTCGCTGACGCGGGTGGGAGGAGAGCCGTGCACCCAGGTTCCAGACACGTAGACGAAGCCGAGTTTGGGAGCGATCATGTTCTCCTTCGCGAGGGCTTCCTGTCGAGCGTTGGAGGCGGCAACGACACCGGCCAGGATCTGGCCTGACTCCTTGTAGGCGGACGAGGCGTCGACCACGACGTCGATGGAGTGTGCAGCGATGACTCGGGCGAGGGTCTCGGCGTTCGTGATGTCATCTTCTACCGGGGCAATCTCGTTGGCCAGCAAATTCTTCGCTTTGTCGGGGTTCCTCGCAGTGCCCCAGACTGTGTACGTGCCGGTCTGGAGCAAGGACATGGCGAGAGAGAGGCCCAGATAGCCGGTTGCGCCGATGATGAGGACGTTGGGCATAATGGTGGGTCGGAGCGTAACAATACAGAGATATTGAAGTTCGTAAGTTCCGCTGATATCTGTTGCTTAATGATTTCCCTCATAGTTTGAGGCCTTGGGTCCTCTTTATACCCCATCATCCGGAGTAGCGAGGCCAGCAAGGTAGTCCGCGAAGATTGGTAATGCATGCTCCCATATCGCGGAACAGCGAGGAATCCTGCCACCGAGAGGTTGATTTCTAATGGCGTTGCAGCAACATGCGCCCAACTCTGGAGTGAGTCTCGGTGACCGAGCATGGACGGACGAGGACGAAGTGGAAATCCTGCCGTCTGGCGATGTTGGAGTATGTAGTTAACCAGCTCATAGTTCACTAGTTCGCTAACTTAGTTAGTTATGTCCGGGCTGACATAAGCAGAGTGGCATGTGACCGCCCGCCCTCTCGATCTCCGGCTTTCATCTCCGACTCTTCACTCTTCCATCCATCTCCAAATCTCCATCACCCGAAGACGAGCAGTCCATCAACCTGGAGTCATTATTATTACCTTGTCCGACTACACCCCCTGTTCCTGAAGAGACAACTCCACTCTGGTCATTTTGGGATCGCGATGTGAGGATCCAAAACATGCTCTTAAGGAGCGACAAGGAGCGATTCTTGACCGAATTTTGAGCCCCGGTATCAGCTACCAAACAACCTAGTATTCAGAGAATTGTTACCACTAAACGCTTACACTTTAATTCACAACGGAGATGGCGTTAGGTCATTGAAAATGAGCAAAGTTTCAGCTCCGTCGAGGCGGAATGGATCCTGATATGGTTGAACAACGGTGGACTAGCGCTGTCTGCAGTCTGGCTGTGCCGTCAGGATGTTGCGCTTTCAGGGCCGGAGATCGGAGCCTGGCCAGGTCTCTCCCCGAGTCTCTCGTTGATTCGGCTTGCTCTCTCCATGGGCCATTGGGTACATTACTCTATAGGAACTCGGGAATCGAGTCCCCGGGGTGGGTCACCCCACATGTTCCGGCCGGTCAACGGCAGGGCGCGCGCTCGCAATTTTTATCTTCGGAATCCCCGAGGGGCAGAATTGAAGTTGAAGCATCGGATTCAACAGGTTCTGGCTGGTGATCACAAACATGTCGACTACAACGGTCGCGACGACCAGCACCACCACCCACATCAACCACCTGACCTTGGACGATGCCGACTATGCCCAGCCATTGAATGACACCAGCCCGCCGCCGTCGCGGAAGTTTCACCTTCGACAGATCCTGGTGGTCACGCAGGTCTTCGCTATCACCCTGACGGCCAGCGTGATCAATGGTCTGGTAGTCGTCGGCTTGCCGACTATCACGAAGGATCTGCAATTGCCTCCATCTTTAGCATTCTGGCCCTCCTCGGTCAGCAGTCTTGCTACTGCGTCGTCCCTCTTGCTCTCAGGATCCATTGCGGATGCAATTGGCCCGCGATGGGTCGAATTGGTCGGGGCTTTTGCTAGCGGTGGGTTGATGATCGGGCAAGGGTTGGTGCGCACTGGAGAGCAGCTGGTCGCCCTGCGCGCACTTCAGGGTGTCGGTCTAGCCTTACACCTGGCATCCTCCGTGTCCATCATCACTCAGGTTCTACCTCAAGGGAGAGGCCGGAACTTTGCCTTTTCCTGCATCGGTCTCAGCCAGCCGCTGGGCTTTTCGATTGGCCTGGTCATTGGTGGCGTTCTGATCGATACCATCGGCTGGCGTTCGGGATGGTACATTGCTGGGGGCATTACCCTTGTCTTCGCAGTTGTCGGTCTCTGGGCAATTCCAGTGCCTGAAGCTCATCAGTATGCAAACCGTCTTCACAATGTCAAATCCAAGGTCGACTGGGTGGGGGCAGGACTGGCCTCGGCATTCATGGCACTGCTCTGTTATCTCCTCGCGTGAGTATTCCCCTAACAGACCAAGGGCCAAGGCTGACAATCCGCAGCATTTTGAGTGCCAACCCGTCCCGGATTAAAACTGCGGAGAGCATTGTCATTTTGTGTCTTGCTGCGGCTGCTCTTCCGTCGTTTGTCGCCTGGGTCCATCGTCAGACCAAGCGAAACAAACCGGCGTTGATCCCGAATTCGATGTGGGCGAACACTTCGTTCTCGACGATCTGTGCCATCGTTGCCATGTCAAATGGAGTGCTCAACTCGATGGAGCTATTCGCAGCCCTGTTGTATGTATCTTCCCCGTGCCATGCCGTTCTCACCTTCTGACCGTTTGAAGTTTCCAGGAAGTCCAAGATCTCCCTGCGTTGCAGGCATCCCTCCGTATCCTGCCCAGTCTCGTGGTTGGCGTTCTCATGAACATTGTGATTGGGCTGTTCGTGCACAAAATCCGCGCTTTCTGGATTGTCACCATCCCTTCTCTCCTCTGCGCGGGATCACCGTTACTCATGGCCGTCATCCAACCCTCCTGGCCGTACTGGGGAAACGCATTTGTCGCGCAGCTCCTGCAACCCGTCAGCTTCGACGCTCTTTTCACCGTCGGCCTTATCGTGATCACGGATGTTTTCCCCAATGACACTCAGGCGCTAGCGGGGGCGGTGTTCAACACGTCGGCGCAGTTCGGCAGTGCGCTGGGACTGGCTGTCCTGCAGGTCATTTCCACCGTGATCACGGATCAGTCGGATAAGGAAAGGAAGGAAGCGCTGATGGAGGGTTACCGTGCTAGTTTCTGGGCCATGTTTGCGCTCATGGTGTGCTGCACGGTGGTTGGGTTCTTCGGTATGCGCAAGGCTGGCAAGGTTGGATTGAAGCAGGATTAGTATTACCTCTGGGATTTGTACCGCAGACCAGCCGGTGAGGTGATCTCCGGCACATTTGAGGATGCGGATTGTCGGTCCCTGTATGCTGCAAGTTCCAAAAGTTTTAGACTACCTAATTAGTAGCTGATAGCGAAGCTATCAACATCCACGGCAGAATGCCATGAATCAACGATAGATATAGAGCTATATAGAAATAGATACCTGCAGTCAGTGTTGTTGGGCCTTCTCACAATAAAGCATAAAAACTCCCTGCTTACTGGGCTGATCCCATGACATCATCGCCAAAATATATCATCAACCATCAGCCCGACTTCTTACCAACAATACCTACTTAATTTTCTCGCCAGGTCCACAGCCTTCCGGTATATACCCGATCAACATTCTTCAAAGGGGCCACTGCTTGCTACCTTGAGCCTGACTCCTCCGATTGATCTACTTGGAGGTCGTTTGATAACCTCTAATCTCCGCGATGGGGTCTCCCCTACCTGTGGGATATTATCAACAGGAGCACTGCCCCTTGTGACAACTAACCAACTCGCCTTCTAGGTTCCTGGCTCGAGATAAAACACCACAGGTATCTAGTCCTGGTCAGATACAGAGGCTCACCGTGTGTAATGAAGGATGCTTTCATGTTTTGTATTAAAAAAAAGGCTAGCTATGCATCATTTTCCCAAACCTTCTAAATAGTAATTCCCGCTCCAAGGCGTGATTATCTGCGAAGCCCTCAGGGGCTCACATTCCAGAATCCTCCGTCCTCAATGTTTGCTTGAACACATCAATGACACTGGGTCCTGCTAAGTTGACGACTTAGCTTCCACGTCAGAAACAGCCTGGGGTTTCGGCTTGACACTCCTCCAGCGGATCCCGAATGAAAGGAGGAATGCAACGGCAGCAACGCTGGTTGCGAGGTAGAATGTCCTGGCGATCGCGTGGTTGTATGCATCTAGCACGCCTGGAAGGTCTGCCGCAGACACCACGTTCCTCGCTTCGGCGGAGCCTGCACTGAGAATTTTCTCGATCTCGTGGCCTTCAAATCCCCAACTGTCCAGCTGCGAGACAAGTTTGTTCTCAAAGATAGCCTTCGCGATGGCGAGGCTCACGGAAGCCCCGAAGAATTGGAAGCATTGCAGTAACGAGGTACCGACAGGGATATCCTCGGGCTTGAGGATTGTTTGTGTCGCAACGTAAGGCATTGAGAGGGTCATTCCGACACCCAACCCTTGGAGGACCTGGAATGGGATCCACTGCTGGTGGGGGGTGCTTTCGGAGAAGGTAGAGAAGAGCCCCGTTGCTATGCTCATCAAACCCGTTCCAAGGAACATGTAGGGATTTGGGTATCCAAGATACTTAAGTGAGGCGCCTGTCAGCGTTGCCGAGAGGACATCTGACAGCGCTAAAGGCAGGTACATGAGTCCCGATTTCGTGGGCGAGGCGTTTTTGATTACCTGGAACCATTCAGGAAGGTAGTAGATTGAAATGTAAACGGCACCCATGGCGAAAAGCTCGCTCAAGCAAGAGAAGAATATCGTACGCTCCATGATTAGACGAGGTGGAATCATCGCATTGTCACCCCTTCGTCTTTGCCAGAGAGCAAAGATGAGACCGAGACCGGCACCTCCAATGAAGAGACCAATTATAGTGGCACTCTTCCAAGCGTGTACGGTCCCTCCCCATTGAAGAGCCAAAAAGATCATGATGATGGCCGGAGCGAAAAGAAGAGCGCCAAGCACGTCCAGGTTTTCCAGTCTGCGAAGAACCGACGGAGAGTTCATCGTGTCGCGTGGAGGTGGTCTGAAGAAGAAGACCAGGGCAAAGATGGTAACGGCGCCGATAGGGAGATTGATCCAAAAACACCACCGCCACGTCGCATGCTCGGTGAACGCACCACCTAAGATGGGTCCGATGATGGTGGCGATGCCAAATGTGGACTGAAGAATTCCAATGTAGAATGGTCGCTTGACCAGCGGGATTGACACCGCGACAATACAAAATGCCCCGGTGAAGCATCCTGCTGCCCCAATTCCGGCGATAGCACGCCCGACAATGAGCATAGGACTATTAACCGCAAGGGCGCACAGCAATGAGCCAAGCTCGAAGACGGCAAGACATCCGAGAAACATGCCCTAAAACTGTTAATGGGACTCTTTATCTCCAACCGGAAGTTTTGGGTAGCCTCACCTTAATTGCAAAGCTCGCAAACAGTTTACCTGCGATAGGCTGCAAAGCGCACATCGCAAAGGAGTATGCACTTCCATACCAGCCAATATCCCCGGTGCTGTTGAATTGTGAGGTGATCCTGGGAATGGCCGTGGCAATGATGGAGGAGTCCAGTGACAAGAGAAAGATCGAAAGACCAAGCCCAGCAATGACCAGGACTAGTGGAATTCCCGTCAGCTCGTAGTTGTTCGCATCGTCTGCTCGAGAGCCGCTGTCGCCAGTCGACACGCTGTTCGCCTCTGGGGCTCGTAGGTCCCCAGTGGGACTTTTCTCAGCCATCTGCTGGGGCAGTGACGATGATGATAGGGTTGAATTCGAAACATGAACGGATGAAGACAGCCATAGTTATTATATATGAAGAATTTCAGGGCCCGATATAGTCGGTAACCCGCTTTGGGACTAGCGCACGTTAATCAGCATGACTCATGATGGCTCAAAGCGCATCTGCAATCGTGCATCATAATGAGCCGCTCGCTGACCGCATAGTTACGTTGGTTAACGTAGTTAGTTAGTTAGTTAGTTAACTAACTTACTAAGTGCTTATTAAGCGCTGAGTCGTGATAGTTAGTTAGTTAGTTATTACTCACTAGAGGTCTTCAGGTGCCTGACAGTGGTAATGTCTATAACGGGAAATTTACGAGAATGTAGAACAACAGGTACGTATAGTGCCCTACATACATCTAACCATCTCACCAACACGACCGAGTACGCCTAATAAAGGTCTGATAAGAGATGGATCCAATCTCCCACCTCCTCGCCCCTGGCGCTCACAGCTTCCACTCTGCCCCCAAAAACCTCACATTCGAATATATTGTCCACACCAACAACACGACCCAATATACCCACCTCCACACCAAGTACCTAATAATCATCCACCCTCCAGCCTGGGGCCTCGGGTCGAGCTACCTCCAACATGGCTTGCAACCACTCCTTGTCAACCCAAACGCAACCTCCCACTCAACTACGAGCCCAAACAGCTACACCCTTCTCTACTTCCACCCGCGCGGCACGGGAAACAGCTCGCGCCCCCAAGCAAAAAGCCAAATGTCCTCCTTCGAACTGGCAACCGACCTGGAAGACTTGCGGATTCATCTCCACCTCTCCCAGCTGCCGACGTTATTGGGCCATTCGAACGGAGGCGCCATCGCGCTGGCATACGCGGAGATGTATCCCGAGAGAGTGGGAAGGTTGGTATTAGTGAATCCTCAGCTGATTGGGGTTAAGAAGATAGTCTCGCAGGAGAGGGAGCGGAGAGTTAAACCTAGGACAAAAGGCAATCAAAACCGGGGGATGAATGGTTCAGAAGACGAAGAAAAAGAAGAAGAGCAGTCAGACTCCAACCTACGTGCCGATCCACGCTACGCCCGCGTGCTAAACAGCCGCTCGGGTCTGGACAGGTCCTCCGACAAGGCATTTACTGCCTCTGTGAACGCAATGTGGGCGTTCTATTTCTCGGATCCGCGACGTTACGTACCGGAACTACTGGCTGCGATCGGGAACCACGAGATGCCGGTGTGGTGCCATGAGGGAGTGTACGGGAGTGATCGGGAGTATGAGGAATCAGGAGTGATAGTGAGAAGATTAGGCGATGTGAGGGCCAAGACGCTGATTATTGCTGGACGGGAGGATTGGATATGTAGGGTGTCGAGCGCGGAGAGGACGCGAGATGGGATTCCGGGGGCGAAGTTGGTGGTTTGTGAAGGGTGTGGGCATTTTCCATGGATCGAGGCGAGGGAGGATACATTTAGGGAGATAAGGGGGTTGGTTGAGGAGACCTAGATAGGTCTGAAGCTATAGAGAGGGAGTATCAGGATTAATGTAGATGTCTACCTACAAAGCCAAGCACTGCAACTATTAAAAGTCAAGTGTGCAACTACTAAGTCAAGTGAAAACAAACAAGGTAGTATGTCAAAAAGAAACCCCAAACACCGGCTAATCCAAGGCCTGAATCATGAAGGCCTCCCACAAATCCAGAAAGGTATCTTAAGAATCACGAACGCGCGCCTGCCGCTTGGCTGTCCCGATATGGGTGTTGTGCACCTTGGTGGCGAACTTCAAGCTGGTCAGGGACTCTGCTAGATGTGCCTGCAGCGGGCTGACCATGACGAACATGAGGGTTTTCGAGTTGCCACCGAGGGAGAATTGGAGAAGATATGTAAGCTGTGATGGGTTAGCCACCGTTGCGATGCACTGAATGGGATAGACAAACCTTGCTGTTGCGATACGGAATGTGTCCGCCTTCCTTGCCCTGTCCGAGGGCCGCAATAACATCTCCAAGGCAACTCAAACTGCGGTTGATGTTCTGCGTCTCTCGCAGTCTCTCGCCCGTAGCTCCACTGTGACTGAGTCGCTCGCTACCGGCCAGATCTACTAGGTTGAGGGTCCCCTCGCTGCGCTCGCCGGTAACGTGGTTCTCGCCAATCAGCTTGAGAATGAACACCGAATGCGATCGAGACGATCTCTCGTTGGCCTTCGTGGCTGCCACAGAGCGGTTGGAGGCAGCCCTTTTCAGGATAGACTCGACCATCTCGGGGGAGTCAAGTCGCACAGTCGTGATGTCAGTGATCATCGTCTTGCCCCTCTGCATGTCGTGTCGAATTTCATGTTTCTTCTTGTCCAGCTCCTCCGCCTTGCCCAGCAAGTCGTTCAGGTTCTCATTGTACACTTCGACGAAGTTACCCTCCATGGTGTATCGCCAGCCCTTCTCCTCTAAGCCCGTGGCGGTCTCGTAGATCTGGTGCACGGCCCGAGGAATCATACCGTCCAGCGAGGACATGGTATGGGTCTTTCCACTGCCCGTTTGGCCATAGCAGAAGATGCAGACGTTGTATCCATCAAGTGCGCTCTGCACGAGCTGGCTGATCTCATCGAAAACTTCTCCGTTCTGGGCCGCAGGACCGAATACTCGATCAAAAGCAAAATTATTGTTCTTCCGTGACACGGTTCCGAGAGCACTTCGCTCTTCCGGTCCCATGAAACAGATCTCCTTGCTCTCTTCCGACTCGTCGGGGTATTGGATTTCGGCAACGTTATGCCCTTCGTCACTCAAAGAGGGACGAACACGGCAGAACACTCGAATGTTGCCCTTCAGTTCTTGGACCTGGTTGTGTAACTTGCGGCGCAGAGTCTCCTCCTTTCGGAGCTTATCTTTGGTCGCGTTGGTTTCTTCCAGCGCGTCCATCATCTGCTGGTTCAATCGCTCGAACGCCTGGGACTGTTCCTCCCGGCCGCCTTCCAGGAACTCAATCCGCGCCTTGAGGGCCCGGATGGAAGACTCCATAGTAACGCTATTGGTGCTAGCGGTGTCAAGATTATGGCGCAGATCCTGAGTGCTCTTTCGTTCCCGGCTCAGCTCCTGTCGCAGGTTCTCGATGTCGCCGTGCAGCGCATCTACTTCCCGTTGCTTGCGCTCCAGTTCAATTTGCGTCCGTTGGGTGTCGACGGCTGTCTGCGAATTGAGCTGGCTGATCTCTCGCATGCGCGCGGTCCGCTCCTCATCCAGCTCGCGGTCGAACCGGCGCTGCAAATCTTGCATTTCACTCAGGTGTTGCGCGGCCAAGGCATCCAATTCCCGCTTGTGGTCCTGTTTAGCCGCCTCAACCTCCGCTCGTCTCCGATTATCCATTTCGTCCACAGTGTACTCGTAGTCTCTCTGGGCATCTCTGAAGGCGTTATTGGCCGTCGCCAATTGGGACTTGAGCGATTCAAGTTCGACGTGCATCGTTATTTTCGATTCCGTAAGCTCCTTTCGAGCCTCTTCCAGCTCGTTTACTGAACAGCCAGTAAGCTCCACTTTCCGCGACCGCAATTCCACAAAACTTACCTCTCGACTTGTAAAGCTCCACGGTTTCCTTGTACGCAAAGCTTTCCTGGCCCGTCTGGTTCATGCGCGACATTAGCACGTTGTAGAAATCATCCACAATCTTTTCGCGCGAATCCTGGTCCCAGTCGGCACCTGTACGAGAGTTAAATGACGTGATCGTGGAATCTTTGGTAAGAAATTGCGGAATAGGGGCACGTTGTCGCTTGCAAGAGCTTTGGGGCAGGAAGGAAGACTTGTCTGGGAAAGGATGGGCAGGGGTGTTCTGATTAACCAATCCGCCTGCAGCAAGACGTTTGGGGCCCATCGACTCTGAGGGGGAGTTCAGAGCTAATCGGTCCATCGCAGAAACCAGCGAAACATCACAGTTCCCAGGTTTAGCCGGCGTCTCCCTTGGGCTCCAGAGAGGAGAGTAGACCGTGGGCGTAACAGGTGATTCACTTCCATGTGCACTACAAAGCGACCACGGGCGTGGGAGGGCAAGGGAAGGGGAAAACACAAAGCGGGAGTCTGGCCTACCCTTTCGTTTGCCTAAAATCCTCGAATCCTCTTCCGCGTGGGTATCCAGCGATGTCGCCGGTCGGGGTATCGCATTGCCATTCGGCCTTCGGGTGGTCGCCATCGAGGTGTGAGGGCGGGATCCGGGATTGCGCGCATTGGGCCCGACCGTCGAGGAATAGGTGCTCTTCGTCGTGCGGGAGGCGGTAGACGCGGATCTGCCTAATGTGTTGGAAGCGTACGAATTGGCTCTGGCGTGCGGTTTGCCCATGACGGAGGCAGAGCGTGTGGTCGTCGATGTTGACGCTCCGGATCGAGTCGATTCGGCGCCTTGCGTGGTACTCCTCGCGCGAGTGGGTTCTGAAGCCGTTAGCCGACGGTTCTCTCTTGCCTCGTCCATTGCGTGCTCGGCCTACGTGGAACGGCGGAGGCCTTATTCGCAATTGAGCCCGGAGGAAGCAATCCCGAGCGAGAATTTGTCCCGGCAACGCTCATTTCCTTCAGGCCGGCAGGAATGCGCGTCCGTCCTGCGGTTCTTGACAGAGTCTGCCCGGTCAGTCAGCGAGAATCCGGACATGCGCGGACAGCGTGACATACCGAGTAGTCGTTCTCCATGGCGGCAATGGATAGAAGGTCGGCTAGCTATTTACAACAGAGAAAACACGGAAGTCGCAGGTGTTGACAGCTCATGAAGTCGCTGTTTGCAGGTAAACAGAGCACGGAAGGCTGGATCGGGGGGGGCAGTGTGGCAGGTGTGGCAGGAAGAAGCAAAACTGGACAATGGAATTGAGAGACGACTGCAGGATGTCAGGAGACAGCCCGCATGGTGTGAGAAATGCAGGACGACGTGGTGGGGGGAGGATAGGATGGCGATGAGATGAAGGATGGAGAGAGCAGCAAAGGAAGTCCGGAGAAACAATCACGGTTGGTTTCCGGAGCGACGAGGCGGTCAACACGCTGAGTCAGCAGCGCTAGTCCCGTTTGGCACTGGCGGTAAGGAATCCTCGTACGGGCTGCGTATATCTTTCCACACGCCGGGATCACGGGACTTCCGACTTTTGCTTCATTTGGCTGGTTTGGCTAGTTTGGCCGGTTTGGCTGGTTTGGCTGGTTTGGCGGATTTGCCTGCGTTGCTCTCCTTCTTCTCTCCGGCTGAACTTCTTCTTCTTCTTCTTCTTCTTCTTCTCTTCTCCGTCGCGTTTCAAGCTTCGCCTCCCCCCTGAAGCGGGTCCGCCCTGATTGCCTGCATCGACTCGCCATCGTTAGTCTCCTTGCGGGTGTTCCACTCGGGACTAAATTAACGCCTGCTCTTTCTCTGCCCGACAGACGGTTTACCTTTACCTTTACCTTTACCTTTTACCTTGACTTTAGCCTTGGTCCTTTCTCCCTCCTCTGTGTTATTCCCTGCGCTCTTTTACTTCTCCTTCTCCCTTTGCCGTTGATTTTTGGTTCTATCAATCCACCAGCACTATGTCTGGTCGTTTCGTCCGTTCCTCCAAGTACCGTGAGCCGGCCTTCCATTCCTTCCCCTCCCTAAATTTGAGCTGCCCGCGATCTGACAGGTATCAGGACACGTCTTCGGGCGGCCCACGAGAAAGGTTCGCATCCCTCTGGCCCCCTCGGCCCCTGCCCCTCTCAATGGCTCACAATGGATCTAGGATCAATGCTACGATAACCTGCGCATCTCGAGAAATGCCTGGGACACCAATCTGGTCAAGGTTCGCCGTCCCCTTGCGTCCGCGACCCGCCCCTGAAACCGACCCCCGACGACACCTCCGCAGACTTGCTGACCACCTCTCTCTCTCTCTTTCTCCAGGCCAACCCGCATTATCTGTCCGTCAACTGGGAAGCCGGCGGTGGAGGTGCCTTCGCTGTGATTCCCCTGGAAGAACGGGGCAAATTGCCGGAGAGGATACCCTTGTTCCGAGGCCATACCGCCGTTGTGCTGGACACCGACTGGTGAGTGATGGGATTGCGACGAGACGCTGGCGGGCGAGCACCAACACAACCTGGTACAGGAACCCTTTCAATGATGACTTGATTGCCTCCGGGTCCGACGATGGCAGAGTACGAGTCCCGATCCCACGAGGTATGCCGACGATTGGCTAACGCCGTGCCAGGTCTTGCTCTGGCGCGTACCCGAGAACTTCACCCTTCGCCCCGACGTGGAACCCGATCAGGTTCAGGACATTGCGCCCGTTGGGAAATTGAACGGACACCCAAAGTAGGTTAACTTCGAGGCGCATTTGCGTTGTCGATTGCCGTTCTAACCTGGCATTGCACCGTCGCAGGAAGGTCGGACACGTTCTTTTCAACCCCGCCGCGGAAAACATCCTCGCAACTGCCTCCGGCGACTTCACCGTGAAGGTTTGGGATATCGAAGCCGGTGCGCCCAAATTCACCCTCAACCTCGGCGACATCGTTCAGTCGCAGTCCTGGAGCGCCAACGGCTCCCTTCTGGTTACCACGTCGCGGGACAAGAAGCTGCGCATTTGGGATGTGCGCCAGGAGCGTCCTGCGCATGAGACTCAGGGCCACTCGGGCGCCAAGAACAGTCGTTCGGTCTGGCTGGGAGAGCGCGACCGGATCGCGACCACCGGTTTCTCCAAGATGAGTGACCGTCAGCTGGCGCTGTGGGATATCCGTGCGCCTCGGGAGCCCATCAACGGATTCAAGACCCTTGATTCCATCTCCGGTGTTTGCATGCCCTTCTGGGACGATGGCACGCAATGTCTGTACCTGGCCGGCAGAGGGTAAGTCGCATCGCCCGGTACACACGGCGCAGAATCTAATATTCTCTAGTGATGGAAACATTCGCTACTTCGAGCTCGAAAACGACAAGTTCGAGTACCTTGCCGAATACAAGTCCGCCGATCCCCAGCGTGGTATTGCATTCATGCCCAAGCGTGGCGTCAACGCCCACGAGAACGAAGTCACTCGTGCTTTCAAGACCGTCAATGACTCCTACATCGAGCCTATCTCGTTCATCGTTCCCCGTCGTGCGGAGTCTTTCCAGGACGACATCTATCCCCCGACGATCGGTCTCACGCCTGCGATGGGGCCCGGGGATTGGGTTTCGGGCAAGGAAGCCATTCCGCCCAAGATCTCGATGGCCAGCCTGTACGAGGGTGAGGGTCTGAAGGAGGTCACCGGCGTGCAGGACAAGCCCACGTCTACCATGGGCGCTCCTGAACCCGAACCCGAGGCTCGACCGAAGGCCGCCGAGCCTTCGCCCGTCAAGAAGGCGTCCGAGCCTACCCCCGAGCCCACTCCCGTCGTCAAGCCCGCGCCGTCCATGATGGAGCAGGGCGCGTCTATGGCCGCTATGGTCAACAAGTTTGCCGACGACGAGGACGACGAGCCCGCTCCCGTGGAGGACTCGAGCTTCGACGAGGTCCCCAAGCCGGTCGAGCGTCCCACACGTTCTCCCGGGAATGCCTCGCCCACCGTCAAATCCAGCCCCTGGAGTCAGAAGGAGGAGGCCAAGTCCACACCCACGCCCCCTAAGGTATTGTCCACCACCGCGTTTTCTCACTTTACCCACTCTAACCGTCGGTCAGGTCTTGACTCCTACTGACGAACGTTCTGCGGCCAACACCCCGACCGCCTCGACCCCCACCGGCTCGGCCGGATCTACTCTTGCCAGCACCGCCGCCGTGGCTGCCGACACCGTGCAGCGGGAGATTGGCAGCATCAAGGACCTGATTGCCGAGCAGACCAAGACGATCGCCTCGCAGGCGCAGCAGATGCAGACTCTTACCGCGGAGATTGAATCTCTCAAGGCCAAGCTGGGCTAGCCGACCTCTCTCCTCACTTTAGACCCTGTACCTAGATAATTGTATTGTATTTCTTGGTTTTTCGTCCTTGTCATGTTTTTTTGAAAAGAACTGAGCCCTTTCTCTCTCTCTTTGTCTGTTCATAGCCGTTGGTCTTCTGTGGTATATGTGTTTGGTTGGATGGCTGGCAGTATGATTGCAATGTCACTGGAAATACCATTTTGCTTGCTCTTAGGTAGTCTTTCGCCCCGACGCAGTAATTGTAGACCGCAAATGTCGCCGTTCGTCTGGGCGTTTCGCATGCCTTATTCCTATAAACCTGCGGAGTAGACAGCTTAGGTAGCAATCTTCTGTCCTTACCTCCTAAGAACATGGCTCGAAAACACAATCTCCAATCAAATAAGTTGAAGTG
This sequence comes from Aspergillus persii, assembly GCA_002215965.1. Classification (NCBI taxonomy): domain Eukaryota; kingdom Fungi; phylum Ascomycota; class Eurotiomycetes; order Eurotiales; family Aspergillaceae; genus Aspergillus; species Aspergillus persii. The sequence goes on along the minus strand of NGZO01000004.1, from coordinate 4,413,592 downwards.
ACAGTCTCACTTTAGGCCCTCACGCCTGTAGATGCCCAAACCAAACGAACAGCTCCACCACGAGGGAACCCCCCCCCCTCCCCCCGATTCACCTTCGTGTCCACTGATTAGTTTGAGGGGAAACCAGGACTAAATATCGCTGTTCTATAGATGTTAGTATTCGTATACTGAGGATTTCTCAGTAGCCGACGAGTGGAACGACTAGGACAAGACTTTATACTGAAGTAAACCATTGATATTGAACGCGAAGAACTAAACAAGGATCCGAAAGGTAGGTAAATGAACGTCCGGATCTCCTTCGCCCGGACCTGGCCACCGCAGCGACTCTTTGCTAGCGATCTTATGCATGCCATTGAACGGCTCCTGGACCCATTCACTCTAGTTCCCCTGTGCAGGTGTTGCGAAAACATACTCCGTGGCAGGGACACCGGGGGCAGGAACCGAGACCGGCCCCGTGCTGGGGTCAGTCATGGCGTCGCCGAAGGCGCCTGGCTTCGGCTGGCCATCTAAATGGCGAGTTACCTGTGCGATGGCGCCCCCGAGAACTGGATCTATCGCTGTGAAGCGCTCTGTAAAGGGGTCAGCTTCGCTCGGCCTCCGTGTGCCCACAGATCTTTACTTACTGAACGCATCTTCCCAAATCTTTCCCTCCTTGGTCTTGGACTCCTTGGCCCCGTAGAGGTCGGAGGCTACGTTGTAAACGAAGTTTCTCTGCGCGGCAGAGAGTGGTATTGTTGCGAAGCTTTCCTCTTGAGCCGTTGGGAGCTGGACCGCCGTGCCAGCAGACGTTGCTGTGCCGAGGTACTCCCAGAATTCCCGTGGCTGGTCGAAGTCGGCCTCTGTGGAAGGCGAGACCAAGCGCAGTGCTTGACGGGTCGGACCCAAGGAACTGACGTTCGCGGGGACTATCTTCGTCGGGTCCATCACGATATAATTTGCTGCTTTCCCGTAGTTGTCGTCATACATTCCAGGACCGTCTCGTCGGGTCGGATCCCACACGCAGGCATTCTTCACGCGATTGGTGGGCAATTGGTCGGCGTTGGGCCCCAGCCTGTATCTCTGCGCGTCACCGTACGCAAAAAGGCGGATCTGGAGAACTATGGCTGGTTAGCCTTGCTTCGCTGGCCAGCAGATCACTCGAGACATACTGGGATCGGGGGAAATGTCCCACCCAGGCACCACGTTGGCCGGGGAGAACGCGGCCTGTTCAACGGCGGCAAATGCGTTGTCGGGGTTGGCATTGAGAACGATCCTGCCGAACTTCCTGAAGGGGTACAGGCCATCGTAGTCGGGGACAGTCCGTGTGGCGTCGAATATGTTGACATTGTGGCGTTTAGCCCTGGCAATGTCCTTCTCACCACCGCGGATAGCATCGACCATCACTTTCCCGCCATGTCCATCATCCATTTCCTGAAACAGTTGCGCCTGAACAGTCCAGGATGGATATCTAGCCTCGTTAATATCCTTCCACAACCTGCGGGATAGGTAATCTGGATCGGCACCAGCCATCGCGGTGGCTTCACTTATATTGAAGTTGTCCATGCCCTGGTCGGGCACCATCTTGATCTTAACATATGTCACCGTCGTTTTGTTGTGCACCTGTTGTATTTATCAGCGGACCAGGACCCATGCACGACAATGACCTGTCGACTCACGGTTTTCACAAAGGAATACGTATTGACGCTATGGATCTCGCAGTTTGAGTACGCCTTGGGTGTGCCTTCGTCGCTGAAGATGCGCATCAACAGGTTGTAACCCTCGTAATGGTGATTGAAGTAGCTATCGGGAGTTAGTTCGCTCGGTCTCTAAGGTCCAAGGGCAACCCACTCCCAGAACTGGATGTTGACGTTAGAACACACACCGGGAAGAAAGACTCAGGCCCATAAACATACCATCTTTGGATCTTTCAAGTTACTCGCCGGGTCCCTCTTGGTCGCGTGGACCATGGACGTGAATTTGCCCGGGTCTCGGATAGGGAAAACAGCCTAAAGTGAAGGTGTCAATCAATGATTACATATGTAAGAGCAGCCCACGGGTTTTACCGGGTTGAAGAAGAGCCAGTCCAGGTTCCCATCAGTCGTGTAAAGTTTGAAGGCAAACCCTCTGTTGTCGCGAACGCTGTCCGCTGAGCCCCGTTCCCCAGCTACAGTAGAGAAACGAGCAAATAGGTCCGTTTTCGTTCCTTTCTGCAGGAAATTGGCATGCGAGTATTCGCTTGGGTTAAACGAATGCTCATGGACCTTGTCAGCATCATCAAATTCCACTTGGAAATACCCTTTCGCCCCGGTTCCTTTGGCATGAACAAATCTGGTAATATAAAATGTTAATATTGGGAATTTTTCGGCATGGGAATGGGCCACAGACCTCTCTGGAATGCGCTCCCTGGTGATATGGGAAATTTGATCGATGAGGTTGATATCCTGCAGAAGCTGAGAACGGCCATTTTGCAGGGATGTTTCGACAGCTTCATTTTGCAGTGGATTCTCAACAGGACACCCTATAACCACGGCGTCAGTGGGTCATTACCTGGGAGGCTAGGAAACATTCTAAGATGGATACCATACCATTAGGAAGTGTGTAGTACCCCTGGTTTTTATAAGCCCCTGGGCATCCGGACATTTTGACTGATAACTAAAGCTGTGTAAGTTAAAGACATGATGGCGATAGGTTGGGGAAAAGAAGATTGCCTTGGTTTCGTCGGACGTACTGCGTGACAAAGTAAAGATTCTAGTGCTGTCTCTCAGAAGAGTTCGCAATGCTCGATGCTTTAGATGCACCTTCTGGAAGGGAGAGACCCGTCTTATAGCTTTGGCAGGCTTGGAATAAGTCGTGAAAGCCGAGCATATGCCAGGGAATGCAACAGCTGGAGACTTGAACTCCTCCAGCTGAAACGCGGATCATCGTGAGAAGTCTATCCAATGGGATATTATCATCCCTACTGCAATGTTCCCGCCAGCTTGCGCAGGGTAGGCGCGCATGACAAGAGCGAAGGGGCTGAATGTGGGCAACAGGTGCAGGGGTTCATATCCCCGTATCTACTAGTAAGTGATATCTGAACAAGGAAGGTGCCAAGTTCCTACTCGGAGCTGAAGGGGAGAATTCTTCAGGGTATAGACGGAAGAGACCCGCTTCTTCCTCTCATGATCAACATACTCCGTACTGAAGATCAAATCGCCCTGTTAACGGATAAACACAAAGGACGGCATTGCTCTCGGCATGTCCGACTGCATACTGACACACAGCCCCAATCCAATGGGGTCAGAGTCTGTTCTGAGATCTATCCCGGAAAAGATGACATCACGGAGAACCACTGATGGCTTGGTTGGTTGAGAGGCGAATGCATCCGATACCTAGTCGGGCCACAGACATCAACTGCCAAACTTTCGATGGAGGCCTATGCATAGTAGGCACAATCGCAAATGGATCGTACAGTGGCTTGGCTGAACTGTCGTTTGCCCCGTTATGGGTCTTGCAGGGATCCCCGCGTACCCGGCGCGCTATTGTCCTGGGAACGAGCAAAAATTACTATTGCTGCCCATATTATTGGAGACTGATTGCAAGTGCAAAAGTACCAGACCCATCTTCCCACTCCATGTAACGTTTCTCCACTACGGAGCACAGTAAACTGGACTGCAGATTGCCGCTTTGTATTCTACCCGAGACCCCCGTGATTCTGTTTGAGAGCCACATTTGACGCTTGAATACTACCCCCTCTTGGCTAGCTGACTTCTTCTGATCAACAGATAGACAAGACATGAGAGATTACGCTCTACGGTGGGGTTCGATGACCAACGAGGACGATCAAACCGATTGAACTGTCAAGTCGACCAGTGGATGAGGGGATGCCAAGTTTTCCAGCACGAACCCCGATCCGCGAAAGAGTTACGCAATATGAGAGGTTCATCATGCTATCTGTGGTCCAGACCATTTTGTGTTTTGCGATTATCTTAGACACCCATGGCTAAGCTGAAAATGCACAGGGGGGTGGTGTGGAAGGGGCAGAATAGCCTGCAAGTACAAGGGCAGAAATAGTGAGTGATATCCTAAAAGAGGAATGCTATCTAACTGCCTTTGCCTTCCTGGGGGATTCTATTGGTTGTTGGCAATAGGGCTGCTTACCGAGTCCCATATCTCCATAGCTTACCTGTTTCTCATACTATTGAGCGTCATATGAACTGACACAAACAAAGGCTCATATGCCGCATGTGATTTGGCCCCCTTGTCATAACAATGTCCAGTAGAATGCCCTTTTCGAAGTCTGGAGTCAGAAGAACTTAGTTTGGCCTCAATCAAACGACTCTGTGAAGCATATACTCATACCATAGTAACTAGCGATAGTGTAAGTTATTCTGAACAGAGTCATCTTCATATAGTATGCCATGTACATCGCACCCAGCATGCACAAATGGATGATCGGCGTTGGGCACCGGGTTTAGCCAGCTGCAACGTCTCCATAGTGGCTGACTGACTAGATACTGCTGTAGGAACTTGGACTAGATCAAAAGCATGATCAACCATCTGGATTCAAACAGACGCGGAACCAGAAAGCCGAACTTGATATGTTACATCGGGGACCACATTGGTGTCCCCGAATCGTGATCTTCATACATGCTCATGGCCGAGAAGCCCCCATTTACATCACCTTGCAGCATACCGTCGTGGAAGAAGCACGACGGCTTGCCTGAACGGCCGATGGTTCGCATACGGTTAACGTACCAGACAATCTCTACCCTATTTGGCTGGGTGCAGGAGATATTCCATTGGAGTTGCATTGAATCTGGTGATCGGGGATATGGGTATAGTTTCGGTTTCAGCTTTGCAAGGTTCAGCCTCCTGAGAGCCGAGGCGCTGTGGCAAGTTAGAAGCATTCAACGCCCCATTCGGGGTAACTACGGGGGTTCAAAAAAATGCCTCAGTAGAGACCAACATTCCCAGAAGTGGGAAGGGGAGAATGAGAAATCTAAGTTGGTGAAGGAGAATAGGGAATACTGGCTCCAAGGGTATATATAAGACACCATAATCCTCCCTACATCCATCTCCTATCTCTATAAAGATCAGAATTTCAACAGAACCCTATACACCTTCAGAGTTACACATACATTTTCGACAAGCACCGACTGCACCTCTACACCATGTCCACGATCTCCGGGGAACACGCCTACATTCGCAACAAGTGGGCTGAGCATCTCGCTCATGAGCAGGTACTCGAGACCGCCAAGAAGACTGCTGCCCAGGCTTCACCGGCACAAGCAAAGCTAATCGAAAATTGCTTTGACGAGCACTGGAATTTGGTGAAACCCGTTCCTACTGAATTCTGGGCCTCGCTGGGTGAAGACTTAGGATCTGCCGTGTCCCCTGCCGGTGAGCTCAAATTTGGCATCATTGGCTCAGGTGCAGCAGGCCTGTTTATGGGTATGATCCTCGATTACCTGTCCGAGAAACTGGAGCATGAATATGGAAAGCATGCGGCCAAAATATCCTACGAGATACTCGAAGCAAACGGGGATGAGCGAGTTGGAGGACGATTGTACACCCACAAATTCAACCCTCACTCGGAACACGATCATCTATATTATGATGTTGGAGCAATGAGATTTCCTGATAATCCAGTTATGAAGCGGTGGGACTCCGTATCCCCTCAATGTCGCGGCATATCTAACACTAGCACAGTCTATTTGACCTATTTGACTATCTCGGAATGAAGAAAAAGGAGGCAGAAGACGTGAAAAACGCTACTAAAGGAGATCTCATCCCTTATTATTTCAACAGCGGCGACGGTAACAGCGAACCATGGCACTTTAACGGTAAAACCGTTTGGGGAGGGACCTACGCAGAGGTCGCCGCAAAATCACCGGGAACATACGACACCTTCAATGTTAACAAAGGTGTTGACAAGAAAGACCAGATTCCAATGGAGTATTTCCCCCCTTTGACCTCTGATTCGACAATGGCTAATTCAGCTCAATATTAAGAATTCTGCAGCACTCGCCAGACGATGTTTTCGCAGATACTGTCAAACCCTACGCCGCGAAGCTAAAGCATGACATTGAAAAAGGGGGTAAGGAAGGATGGGAGTATCTTTTGAAGATGGACGAGTACAGTACTCGCCAGTTCCTTACTACGTGAGCCCCCTCTCGCAAGGTTAATTATACCCGAGTCTTACTTCTTGCAGCGCACCAAAGGATATGGTACAGAAGCCGCCCCCTTCATCGACCATCCGACCTCTTCCATATAACTTCAATACCATTGAGTGGTTGGAGACATTGAACGGGTAGGTCACTATATTCGTTTCATCCCGTACTATCCCCTGCTGATATATTCCAGTGGAACTGGATGGTACGACCAAGCATTCAGTGAAACCGTCCTGGAGTCTCTGGACTTTGGGTACGACAAGTCAACGAAATGGTATTGTATTTTAGGTGGTGCTCAAGAATTGGCCAAGAGAATGGAGAAAAGGGTGAAGGATAAATGTAAGGGCCGGATTTCTTATAACAGTCCAGTTACGGCGCTAGATTCCCACCCGAGTGATGCAATGAGTAAAGTCAATGTCCATTGGGGTAGCAACGGCAAACCTCAAAGAAAGAAGGAATACGATGCCGTGTTCAGCTCTGCTCCTCTGGGATCCCTACGCAAAATAGATACCACGGGTCTGTATCTGGACTACGGTACTAAACAAGCTATGCGATCACTTACGTACGGTGCGTCTGCGAAAATTGGGATCAAGTTCAAGCATCCATGGTGGAGAAAGGACAAGGGAAAAATGAATAGCACCAAAGGAGGATTGGGACGCTCAGACCTCAACATTCGGACTTGCGTCTATCCATCCTACAACCTCGAAGACAAGCTGGATCAGCCTGCTACTTTGCTTTGCTCGTATACCTGGCAGCAGGATGCAGAGCGTATAGCATCTCTTTTCTCAAACGGCACCCAGGACAATGAGAAGAACAAGGCTCTGAAAGATTTACTCACCCGCGAGCTTGCACGTCTTCATACGGAGAACCAAGCTAATGAAGACCAACTTCGTTGCATCATTGACGATTCTTGGGAAGAGTTTCACGCGTGGGACTGGGGTCACGACCCATATTCTGCGGGTGCTTTTGCATTTTTTGGGCCTCAGCAGTTCCGGTCTATGTGGAACAAGATCATCATGCCAAAACGGAACTTTTCCATCATTGGCGAAGCCGCCAGTCCACACCATGCCTGGGTTGTCGGGGCCTTGGAAAGTGCGGTCCAGGCACTCTCGGTTTGGCTAGGACAAAGAATTGGTCTCCTTAAAAAGAGCCAGGATACGCGATTACATGAACAGCTTATATATCTCCAGAAAATATTGACGGATCAGGATGGAACAGGCAGAAGACAAGGAATTCCGTTTGTTGGCCTTCCAGCTTATATGGGGGAAAACCATGCAAGCTTCTATTCTTTGGCCGGTGCTATATCTTTTGAGAATGTATTGTGATGGCCCAGCGAGCGGCACTCGATTGGTCAACTGGCTACCAATTTGTAGTGGAGGTCTGTGGTTGCTTCAGAGACGGGGTGGTTCGCTGACACATACGGGGATTGGAGATGGGCGGTCTATGCAATTCTGTGTGGGACTACTCCTACGTCTATACTATATGTCTGAGATGGTTACATCGTTCACCTACCTCCTATCTTTTATTGCTCCTGATCACAGACTTGCTTTAGTTCCAGTATTCTTCGCTATCTGTCCGGCCGTTCTAGGAGAAAGTTTCCTTTCAGATGAACCTTTCGGCAGAAGGACAGCAAGGCAAGAAAGTATAATACGAGAGTATAGAACATCCCACGGATTACCGAGGAGTTTTAAAATGGTGCAGAAGTGATCTCAGACTTCACTAGAGCTAATGGCTTGAATCTTAACAGGAGAAAATAGTTCAGAGGATGTTCTGAGTATCCCCTAGCAGAGACTCGTAACAAACACAATATTGCGAAAGGGAACTATAATTTCCCTAATCAAACGAGGATTCAAAGTGCGTCAAGACATAACCTTCCGTTCAGCAGTGCCCACGCCCAAATCCAAGCTACGAGCAAGACCTCCACAAAGGAGAACACGAGACTACCCCCAAACACCAGACTATGGTACGTCCACGCATTGCCCGGGTTGAGGTCGATGACCTGGCAGACGATTGCCCACGGAAGGACATAAAACAGGTTGGATACCAGAGACTGCGCAAGATACCATGATGTGCGGGTCGCAAGAAGTATCGCAGCCACTTGAATCGATATTCCGTAAAGAATGTAGCACCTATTCTGCATTGTCAGGGACATAATAGCTAGCGAATAAGGAAGAAGGCGGGCATACCAATCTATTGTGCGCCACATGTGACCGACAATCTTTGAGACATGGTCTGAATTGCTAAGCCACAGTGCGAAAGACTCGCATCCATAGAAGGACATGAATATCAGAAGCGGGATTTCAATCGCGAACACTACGATAATAGAGAGAAGAGCCGATCGTGTAATCACTGCATAAATAAGTGACCAGGTCTTTGTGAAGAGTAAGAGAACCATACCATAAAGACCAGTCCATGACCGCCCTTGTGGATGAGGCCTCTGCTTGATCTCCCCCCAGGCGTGTCCCACGAAGGCCAGCGTCGTAGCCTCTGCAGCCTGAGCAGGAACCATAATAATACCCCATCGAACCGTAGTAAACACACCCCATGCGGTGGCATAGTCTGCTGACATGGATACTACACCACTAACTAACCAAAGATACAGCGCATTCCGCAGTGCAGACTCCATAAATGTGATACAACCCGGCTTGAGTAGCACCAGAAAAGCTTGCAGCGTCGGGGCACTGGCCCTCCGCCGGAAGCTGACGGTGAATAGAAAATATAACAGACCAGAAATAGCTGCGGTCGCGTCACAGGTTAGGCGGATTCCCGCTTGAATATTAATACCCGGCTTCCAGTTGCCAACGTGAAATGTAGATATGATTAGGAGGTCAAGGACGATGTTCACGACGACTTTGACAGAGCTGATAAACAGCGGAACATCTGGTTTATCCAGGGCTCGCGTGGCATTCGATACAGCGACTTCAATGGCAGAGCTCAAGGCGGAGAAGGCGCTTATGCGAACGTAGGTTATACTTGCTGCGCGAACATCATGAGGGACAAACGTGGAAGCGAGCTGCCGAGCTGCAGCAACAATCGCAATGCTCATCAGTAACCCAAGAAGACTTTGGAAGACCATTAGGGTGTGTGCCAGCCCCAGGCGGGCCTTTAGGGGTCGATCTTCTTTATCAGCAATCGTGACCCATACTGCGCGCGGGAGTCCCTCATTGATCACTTCTGTAATGGTGTTTATGTATGTATAAACGTCCGTCGTCACAACTAGGGACGAGTCGATATTGGCGATCCAAATCTTAACAAGCGTGCTGTAGAGCGCAGGAAGGATAAATGCAGCTGCATTGAAGAGGAGCGTGCCAGTGTAACTAGAGCCAGTTCAACATTTTCGAATCGGCAGACCACAGGAGCGACTGACTTTGAACGGTTCCACCATTTCTCCCCCACTGCCCATCTGAGGGTGGAAAGGCCTAATCGATTGCCAGGAGGGTTCTCAGACTCTGTATCGGTAGTAGCGGGGCGAGCTGACACCTGGACGAGATTGGTATCTGTATTTGGAGCCATGGTTCTCAAAGCGAAGATGGCGGAGCGGAATGATCTTAACCTGCTATTTAGGTGTAGGAACGTATAGGAGAATGATAGAAGTTGAACCAAAGAGTTTCCCCGCATGTACGAGTCTAATTCACTCCACCTGGGCTATTTGTGGCTCTTCAATCCCTGTCAATGTCCGCGGTATTACTTTTAAGCGGTCCATACAGAGACTCTCCGCCAGCTCCGGTAATCTCAGTATCGGCTAACATAGTCAGGAGCGTGTGTTCACTAGGGAAAATCATAATTCTAGCCATTCGTGCTTAATAATCACTTTCTATTTGAGTCTATATTAAGCCCGCTTTATATTGCAGTAGTTATAGTGTCGAGATATAGATACCGTGCGATGCGGTCCTGAAACTATTCGCCACTGGTAACCGGGGAAATTTCTACAATATCTTATAAATAATCGGCCAGTTTGCGAATTGGTACTTCAGAGTGCATCGACATACCTTTATAGTCGCGAGGTAGTGGGAATATTACTAAGAGCATTCAAAAGAAAAGAACTTCGGACAGTGGGAAGTCCAAAGCTTGGTCAGGGAAGGAACAAGCATCATCCAGTGCCATTAATACATCCCACGCAAGTTCCGGTGTAGTAGTTGCAATTGAGCGGCAGTGGTGAAGGATGTCTGAGGGAGGTGGTAAATTGTTACCAGTGAATGCAGATGTCACTCAAATCGCAAACTTCTTTGACAGGTTTTCGCGCTCGCCTGTCGTGTTCATGTTCCTGGGTTGCCACCAACTGGGTTGTTTCAGTAGGACGCACTGCGTAACAACGTTCCTTCCGCAACATGGAGGCCCAAATCGAATACTCTGGACCCAATAGATGGAGGTTAAAGAATAAAAGGAGCATTGTGAAGCGCAAAACGGCAGCAGATGCCAAGGCCAGATGAGCTGGCATGCAGGGTTAAGAAAAAGCAATATCACCCAACCCTGCGAGGCAGGGCTACGTGTCGCAAATGAGGGATTTTCTAAGGGAATTATGGATTGTTATATCACAAATCTGCAGGGTGCAACGCAAATTCCATGTCCTAGACTGGTCAGAAATCAGGAATTAGGTGGCTTGTATTGGCTCTTCTACAGAGTACAGGTTGTTTTGCTAACTTTTAATAACTGGGTTTGGAAATTACTATTTTGCGTACGCGATATGATGACACGAGCAATTCAATTCTACACAGAGTTCTATACCGGGCTATGTAAGGTACTATACAACGATCTATCCAAACTCCCTAGTCCCAGCCAACTAAATATATACAATACAATCAAACCTGCCTCCCCTCCTCCTCTACACCCTCTCCCTTATTGTACGGCAACCGAAACAGCCAAATAGCCACCCCCACCGCCATAAACGCCAAACTGGTCATCATCCACGCCAACCCAACCCACATGCCTCCCAACTGCAACCCGATTTGAAACACGCCCGTAATCAACAAACTGGCTACAATATTGCCAATACTCTGCAACACCTCGATTATGGTGAACAACCTCGCCGTTTCCTCACGCCGGACCAGCGTCGTGATCAGCGAGCGCGCGAGATACACGAATGCCGAGCCACACGTCTGCAGCAGCAAACTCGGGATCAGGACCGCAATCGTAGGCGAGAGGCCAATGCCCAGCGTTCCCAACGCAAGGCAGACGATGCTGCCTCGCGCGAGAGTGAGGTCCTTTTTGATCTGGGGGAGGTGGTCAAGGAGGTGGCGCGAGATGGCGGGGAGGATGGTCAGGAAGAGGGGGATGGTGAGGGCCGGTTTCAATGCGATAAGGAGGTTGGCTTGCGAGATGGTCCAGGTGTAGCGCGTGGAAATGTACTGGATCAGGAACCAGGAGGAGCCGCAGCTGAGCCTGTACACCAGGAACGTGCTCAGGAGGAGAATGATCTGGCGGTTGCGGAAGATGAAGGTGTACGGGGCAATCCAGGCGCGGAGGGCGCTGGAAATGCGAGTGAGAAGGGACAGTTTGGGTGCTGGGGGGGTGGAATGGGCGAAGAGAGGGTCATCTTCGTCGGAGAGCGCGTCTGGACGCTCTTGTTCTTTGCTCAGCGAGCGCTTGAGGTCGCTGTTGGAGAGACGGGAGAGCTCGACGCTGGGAGAAGAGTCAGGTTGGGGAGGTCGTGCGTGTATCGTCTCGGGGAGGGAGAGAGCACAGAAGACTCCGATGACAGTGACGCCCCAGCCCAGGAGAAGAGGGAGCCAGGGATCCATGGCCATGAGCCACGAGCTGGCGGCGTTGGAGGCGAAGTCGGCGCCCATGCTGGCGACGCCGAATTTGAAGAACATCGCAGCCCTGACAGGTTAGAAATCTGCATGGTATGCTTCTCAGATGGCGAACTCACCTCTCATCCTCCGTGGTCACGTCCGACATCATCGTCCAGATAATCGCAAACGCAACGACGGGACCACCCCCGAACAGCCAGGAAAGGCAAGACAGCCAGACGGTGCGCAGCGGAAAGACATCCGAGTACCGCATGACGACGAATTGAATGAGACAGTTGAGCAAGAATCCCGGGATGCTGAGACAGATAGTCGGCTTACGGCCGCGCCGATCCGCCAGTAAGCCGTAGGGAATGGCCAGAAAAACACCTAATCCAGGGTAAACACCAATCCATAGACACAGCGATCGATCCAGACAGTCTCGCAATCGATGCAAAAGAGACAGGGGCACGCAGGACCGGCCAGCTCGCGCATGGCAGCTGCATGTTAGACATACTCAGAATCCCGTCGAAAAACTCCATGTATCCTTTGACGGCGGCCAGCTCGGATTGCACATCCTTCATCTTGCACAGCTCCTCTTCTACCTGGCCGTTGGACGCGATATGCGTCGGGTCGTGCTGCGCGTAGTATTCACGACAGACGATCGATTCGTAGATGCGAGTGACGGGGCCTCCGGCCATGACGAGGCCGACTTCGACGGCCAGAACCATGGTGAAGAGCGTGACCATCAGACGCAGGCGGACATTTGAGTCGATCGCATTTGGTTGCTGGACGGGCTTGTCGAATTCATCGGACGACTCGCTGTCGTGGTCATATTCCGGGTCGGCGCGAGTGGGCGTGACCGGCTGGTGACTGTCGGAGAGGAAGGGAACATCTTCGCTTTTGCGATGTTCTAAGGGCATTTTCCCTCAAGTTGTTTCCCGGGAGGCCCGGGAGAAGACAGAACAGACCAGGCAGAATTATAGTTAAGGGATATATGATAAACATGGGAGAAGAGGCACGGGGTACGCTACAATCGATTCCGCGGGCAGCAAAAGGGGGAGAAGAAAAGGACAGGACTCACGATGATCGAGGAAAGCTCATTTAACGATTAAACGGGGCGGTGATTGGGCCGATGGGGCAAGACAGGAATATCGCGCACTAATCCAGCAATCAGAACGCCATGAGATGTCAGTCTCCAGTCCCCACACGGTCCGCTATCTTTAGTATAGGGGCGGTGCTTATGGCAGATCGGCTGACTGTACAGAGTACGCAGACTCTTAGCCTCTCAGGACAGCATGGGGAGTCGCTCGGGGTGAGAAACTGTCGATTGATCAATGCAAGCACTCTCTGAGCACCGATAGCCCTCCTCAACTAGATTTGTTTAATGGTGTAGACCAGCAAATTAAGCAAAAGAAGCGAAAAACAACGGGAATTCCAGGAATGCCAAGCCTCAGGGGCTCGGCTTAAGCCTCGAAGGGGCCAATAGGGGCTGCCTGAAGTATACAACCCTGTCCACGCTGTCGACGAAGGCAGATAAATCAGATGAGCACCTCGGATGTTGTCCTAACCTAGAGTTCCTCCAACAACTCCCTCGTCCCCTGCCTCGCAAACACCATGTGCGTCAGATGCAGAATCTTCTCACTAAACCCGACCTCGGTATAGGTGAGATAATATATAAACTTCCGCCGGAACAGCTCCAGGTCCGAATCGGACAGTCCATGCTCTCTCCTTAGTGCCGGAGCGATTCGTGCCTCAAACACCTCGGTAAAATTTTGACGATACTCTACTAGAGCTCGCGCGTAGTGCGCATCGTAATTATCTAGTGACTCGAGCGTTAGGGTGTAATTTGTGCCGGCGTTGACGGCTTCCAGGAAACGGGTGAGGCTGGGATTGTGGCCGCCGGGGAAGATCTGCGCGCGTTAGATGGGACTGGTAGAGACTAGTAGAGTGTAGAAGATAGGAGACGTACGTAGCGAGGGATGAATCTAAGGATGTTAGCCACGAATGAGGATGGTAGAATAGAATGGGAATTACTCACCCTTCCCCCTTGGGAAACTGGTTAATATATCTCTGTTCGTGTTAGCAATACATAACACCCAACGCAGAAAGACTCATGCAGCCTACAGACTCAGGCATCAAGACTACCTGAACACATGCAATCCCTCCCTCAGTCTTCAGCATCCGATTGATAACCGCCCAGATCCCCTCGAAATCTGCATTAAGATTCGCCTCGATCATCTCGATCGCGACAAACTTGTCATACGGCACCTCTGGCTCCGGCAAGGATCGATAATCGCATAGCAGTACCGTGATCCTATCAGCTAATCCTGCCTCTTCGACCCGACTCTCTGTTAATTCCTTCTGTCTCTGGGATAGAGTGATGGTTGTCACTCGGCAGCCGGTAGTGCTGGCAGCGCGGATGGCCATACTACCCCATCCGGTCCCGAATTCCAGTAAATGGTCCGTAGGCTGGATGTGGAGTTTCCGGATAATGCGATCGAGTTTGCGGTACTGTGCTTGTTGAAGAGTATCTTGTGCATAGTGGGGAGATGAGCGCGGGAGGTAGATAGGGCCGGAGTAGGTCATATCTGGGGACAAAAAGGCCGCGAACATGTCGTTGGAGAGGTCGTAGTGGGCGGCCATGTTGAGCGCAGTTCGTTTGACGGTGTTCGTGTCGGAGGTACGCAGGAGAAGATCAAAGAGGGTGCCGAAGATAGAGGAAGTACGGGTGGTAAGGTTCGAAAGGCTCGCGTAGTTGAGGATGAAGATCTTGTGAGTTAGCTATGTGTCAGATGAAGGCTGGAATATATGCATATACCCGAAATACGGCTGCTAGGTCAGAGATGGTGATTTCGCCGAGCATGAACGAGTCTGCAAATCCCTATTCGGTGAGTGAAGGTTTCTATATCGGAGGGTCCGTCTTACAATGTCTGCAGATATCAATACCCTGTACCAGAACCGGCTGTCGTGGACTTTGATACAGGCACCAGTACCAGTATTTGTAGAGCCGAATGTCCACTGCATGCCATCCGATCCTTGGATCTCCAAGAACCCTTTTGTAATTCCCTTCAAATAGGAAAGAACCAATCTCCTGGCAATGTCTGTAGGCACGATTTTAACGCCGCCCCAAATCAAACCAGACTGAACACTTTCCACGATCCTTTTAGCAGCCGAACCAAGGACTCGCCCAAGATCCATCTTGAATGTCTAGATGCGAGGGATGCAGTAGATAAAGATCCGTTAGAATTCAGCCAAGAGTCCGATGGGTGATATCGGCTATTTATTCGCAACAAAACAGCAACGCCCATAACCAAGGCTAAGACTCGCTGAGAGAGAGCTAGGGATGTCAGACGGTCAGTGCTAAACAAAGAAAACTGTTTTGTTAGGCATTACTGATAGTTACCGCTATCTGAATGCTGAACTGAATTAGCAATAGTGAACTAGATCACGTTCATTCATCGGCTAAAACATCCGCGGCATGATCCAGAATTTAGTCCCCGTTTCTACTGCACTTGGCATGCAAGCCGTCGGTGACATTCATGTACTCCAAGTGTGCATAAGCTGGAGCCCCGGGTGATTCTAGGGTGATGTGTTGGACCCGTTGGTAGTACAGGATAAGCGCCTTGTGCCTCTGCCCACTATCAAGCCATTGGGGGTCACGGTGATTTCCTCGCCGGTGTCATCGCATGGCCTCAAACAGGGAGTCCTTGTTACAGCTTCCCGGATCGACAAGGGATATGTATTCTTGCCTATGATGTCACTAATGAGATCGTGTTAGAACCTCAGTGGTGGGATTGTCCTCGTCCATGGCTAGGGAGATTGACGATCTGCGATAAGAGCTGTTTATTTCGAAAGAGGGCTCAGAAGGCATAGTTGATGAGACGAAGGAGATTGCCGTATGTCGGGGAGCTCCCCACAGGACGGTCGCTACTATTCAATTCCTGAAGCTCATAGCGCTAGATCGAGATTTCGATAGACTCTCTCTTGTAGGCGCATAGCTCTCATCTCTGCACGGAATTGTTACCAAAATATTCCAGTGCTAGTTCAGATCCGGCACCAATTACTTCATTTAGACACGCAAAATGATGCAGGTGTTAGTTAGGTTAATTTTAACACAGGCAAGATATTTAAAGCAGGGTTGTAGTATAAGATTGCTAAGTGTATATTACAGATTAAACTATCGCTAAATAATTAGTGAATTTATGATAACTATCAATAATCATAGGACAAGAAGTCCACAAACCCTATACAATAGATTATCTATACTACCTTGTACTAGCTAGCTATCCGCGGCCAGCCGAAAATATTCAGAAATAACAGAGGGTGTTAAGGATTAATATGAACATGTAGGAGCAAAATACACTTATGTGTATCATCGGCTCTCAAAACATGCTCTGTTTTCTTCCTTAAGGAGAGGGAATTCTATACCAGCCCGATGACTGTCTTTATGCAACTAAAAGGAGGGTCTTACAGACTCCTGCATGTCATCTCGAAAGCTGGTCGTGCTCCTCGCTTCGATCAAGTCGAGCGCTTTATGGAACTCCCGAGCAAGTTGTTCTCTAACCTCACCGACATACCTTCTAGCCTGTCCAATATCCTGCCCAAACAGGATATTGCATTCCTGGAAGACCTTCCAGTCTCCCCAGTCTCGGCTTCCAGAAAGAGCTTCTCCCAGAGCACTGACCTTGTTAACTTGTACATGTGCGATAGGATAGCCCCCAAACAGCGCACATTGTCTCAATTCTTCCGCTCTCAGATACTGAAAATTGAATGTTGTGGTACGGCTCATAAGGCCTTCAGATTTATCGTTAACTTGGGATAGGTTGAGAAGACTAGATGAAGAGAATGTTCGAGGCCAACGCGGGATCTGCGGCGATAGTATTAACAAATCGCCGGCTGCCAAGGAAATCTCCTGAGATGAACCAAAGGCCGCGCTATTCCTCTCCATGAAGATTCGTGGCCCTTTGCCGGGAGGGCCGATATCCCCTGGTGTCTGGAATTCGTCATTCCATCTTCGCAAATGGCGTTGGAATGCTGGAAGGAACTGCACTCGTCGTTCCCCTTCGACTGACGGGAATGCGATGGTGCTTTGGACATTGCTAGTGCCTATGCCATTCAGCAGAGGCTTTATGCAGTCCATAGGTACGCCAAACATAACCTCATCCGGAGAGAAATCATTGTCTTCCAACTGCCCACTGAAAATGCGGTGGATTAGTTTCCAACTCTGATCAGGGCGGCATCCGACTAGGAGCGCATAGTAAGCCGGGTCCTGGCGCACCATGTGGGCCTGGATATCATAGCATTGGCTGGCTATATCCCTGGGATATAAACTTGGAACACCGAGGCATTCCATCATGTGCTGCTCCTCTAATATGTCCCTCACTCGTTTGAAGACACCTAGCTCTTCCATATAATTAAAGAAAGCAGGGGCATGCAGAACACCCTCGCGTTGCCATGTTGACCATGCCTCTGGGGAGCCTGCATAGAAGCAAAATATGTTCGATGCATCAAACTCCCCTCTTGACGCATACTCCAAGTCAATGTCATTTGCTATATCCGGCGGTTATTCTTGCGTATAGTCGAGCTTTTGGCCCTTGTGTCAAAGGAAATTCACACTTACGGGAAATTGTGTTTCTGCACTCCCTCTCCTCTTGCAAAAAGCCGTTCTGGGAGTAGGACTCCAGCATAGTGACAAGCTGCGCCCGATCTAAGAGTTTTGTGTCTATATTTGCAACAGCCTCCGCCAGACGTTGAAGGTGTCCACAGCAAACGCTGCCCCAGGAGACTGAGCGCATCCACCGGGTAAGTTCAGAGGCTAATGTTCCACTAACAGTTTGCCTTTGTAATGGAATTAGGATAGTAAGGGGTAGACATATGGGTGCACAGCTGCAACCCTGTCCCTGGCGTCTGGGCTGCGACGTTCCCTGGTGGTTATGGCCGTTCGCTCCACCGTTCTCACTGTCCTCGATGCGACTTAGCCCGTTATCGGATTGAAGAGAGCTGAAGTGGCTAGAACTATCAGCGGAAGTACAGTCCTTATTGCTGTAACCGTAACTTTGTTCATGGCCCATTCCAAAATTGACAGTGTTGGCGTTGGCCCTTAGACCACTCAAAGTTGTCGGAGGTCCTACACGAGTGGCATGCTGTCAGAGCCACATCCGAAATATTGCATTAGGCAAGGCCCATAGTACTCACTGGGCACTTTCTTTCCATCCTTTTTTAATTCTGCTAGTACACGCTGAACATCACTCGCGACAAGGCTGCCCTGGTGGCGGCCGTGACGTGGACGATTTCGCATACTCGTCTTCAGCAAGGCCAGGGAATTTGGCAGCCCCTGGTGCTGAGACAGAACAGCCAGTAATTTAAGCAAATGCTTACTCCAGAAAGGAGGTTGTATTTCCTCTGGAATTGCTGCCGAGACAGGGACACCCCAGCTGTTTCTGATGGCCTGATGGCTCAGATCTTTTTCGCGCTGGGATTTGCTATGCCGCTCAAGGACCGGCCGCACTGTTTTCGTGAAACTGATTGCATTCCGATAGTCGTCCAAGCTTCCGTACTTATAAAGCCACAGATTATAGCGGCAAATATAAGCCCAAGAGGCATGGACGATGGCTGCGAGCTTTTCGTCGGCAATGGGCGCATGTGTGAGAATATCAGTGAGGGTATCGAGCCATTTGTGCTCGGCCTGGGTCTGTAGTAGTTTCCCCAAGACAATTTCAGGATCAATATCCTGACGATTCAGGATGTACTTATGTAATATCTCCATCCCCCAAACCAGCATCGGTAATGCGCATTGTCATCACGCGACAGCTTTACCTTATGAGACTGGGAATTCGTTCACGCGGGCCTTTATACCGCTGCACCAAAGAGCACTTACCGAGCCCTACGTCAGAAACCACAGCTGGCTAACTATGTTCTTATTAGTCACGGTAATATGAGCTGACAAATCCCAACGATTTAGCCCTACATCGAGATCATGGTTGTTACTATAGATGGTGGGACTAGGCCTGCTTCCGTCTCCACAAGGCATGTTTATTCCCATACCCTGGTGCCAAAGTGTCAATTGATGCACCAGCATTCATTTGGCTAGAGAGCAAATCGAAATGTACGTTCAACCTAAATCATGATAGTACCATGCACCAAGGGGTGAGTCAGTCTATACTTGGCTTAGACCGCTGGGTAATGCGAGGGTATCGATGTTGATAAGCAGTGCGGGGTTTGTGCAGCAAGCAAATAGTATTCATAGCATAGAACCGAAAAGGTCTTGTCTTGCATGATGACAGGACGAATCGCTGAATGCATCGCCTCGCTCACCCCAGGGCCCAAAATTGCGCAATTTGTATTGCCATATCGGGAAATTCTAGTCAATTAAATTGCCGCTCCCGCTTTCCGACAGGTACCCTGCCTGTCAAAGATTGTCTGCTGAATAGTCGCGTGCCCATATACCAAGTTAAGAGAGCTGCCTGTGTATAAACGTTCTCCCGTGGTGGGACTCGTTATGCACCTTCTAAAGTAAATGTGCGTTCATAATTCGGGAAGAGACTTCAGTTAGTATCTTAGTTAAATAATAGTATAAAAATATCCTCCTTCTACTGCGGTATAAATACAGAATTGCAATTGACCTATATCCAATAGGCCTTTGGGCCCCAGTACTTAATCTGATAACATAGGAATGCATGCTTATATTGAATAGGCGAAAGTGGCCTATACTAAAAGCTTATATGTATAGATAAGTACTTAATTCAATCAAATGCTTAGTACTAATGATTCTAAAAGAAATACAAGCTCAGTGATATCCTAATGTCTTGATAATAAACGTCTAGTTATAGAGTCGAGCTATTGTTTACATATCCTTCGATTGTAGGGCCAAACTAATTCAGCGTTTTATATTTATGAATTTATGAGCTTTGCTATTCTTCCTGTGGTTCCTGCTAATGTTGATTATCAATTTATTTAGGGTTCTAAGCAATATAACAAGCACTTTAAATGGATAGGAAGACATGATAGACATTAATAAGAGTTGAGATAGCCTCTTAAGTCCTAGTCTTCCTATGGTTCAATGTCCCTTTTTTAATATAGAGTAGACTTCGGCGAAACTGATTGATGGGTCTACCTAACATTCTCACCCATTACGGGTTATATGTTTTTGATATGTATCTGTACAGGTCCATGGAACCTATATCATGTATAAATCCGTATAATGGTTGGATACTACATATATATATATATATATATATATATCCACTATCTATCTCATTTACGCCAGGATGGGAGCATAGGAGAAGAAACACATAGCCCTATTCTTTTACGTGTTCAGCATTGTGAGCCTTTTTAATAATAGTCTGGCTGGTTCTGCGGCAAGCTGCACCGTGAATGTTATTATGGCTACCGTATTCTTTTCTACGGTTTCTTTCTTTCTTTTCTGTTTTACATTAAGAAGACGAAACGAAATAAATTTCCTTTTTGCTTTTATATTTATATTATTGCGTTTAACCAACCATGCCGGCCGGATGTCTCGTCTCCCATCTCTACCACATATCAGGTCAGAGGAAGCAGTAACGAGGCCAGGTAATCCCCACCAGTATGGACAACATGGCGGCCCTTGTTTAGATTCCTTGCCAAACGATAGACAGCAGCGGTCTCGGGAAATAGAGGATCATGCCCTTTAATCTCTAAACGTATTGATTCCCCTGCATCGAATGTTACGCCTCCGGGCCAAATCGCAATTTCCAGCCTGACTACTTGCCCCGGCGGAATCTTCTCCGACTTATCGTATGGGAACCAAAGCTCAGCCGGGCTCTTGCTCTGGAGCTGCTCCTGAGTCAAGCCGGGCTCTTTTCCTATAGCGCGATTGGAGGCCCTAAGGCGACCATTTGGTCCAACGTACTTGTATATGTTGATGTCAGGGATCTCCTTTTCCGAAACGCCGGGGTTCCAATCATTCCTGGGAATATTGTAGTGGATCAATGGCTTGCCATGGCGGTCGAGCTTCCGAAGTACGACGTAAACATCAAGGTCATCGTAGTCGCTACAAGACATGAATAAAACTGCTTTCGACCAGCCAATTAGCTCAGTGTATTTGTCGAATGTATGAGTAAAATATATCCCGTCGTCGTCCCAAGTGTCTGAGTTGTAAGAGGCGGTGGCTTCGGCCGGAGAGGGTGCGGTCGAGGAAGCCAAGTTCAAAGATCCATCGTTCGCATTTAGCAAGAAGGTCTGATATTGCACTCTTGTGGGAGGGTAGTCATCTTCGGGCCTGAAGCTAATGGGAGGACGATTGTATCGGAGGAGGGAAATGCGGACCTTTGGTGTTTGCTCCCAACCATTGTCTCTGCCAAGAAGAAAATGGTCCAGAAAGCGTTGCAAGTCATCGATGGCAAATGGCTGGTATATGTCATGCCATTCATGTGTTGGGTGTATACGAAGCCTAGGCAATAGATAGGTTTAGTAGTAGCGAAACCTATGGTTCAAGGTCACAATTACCACTTCTGCTTTGAAGAGGCGTATTTCCAGCCTCGAATGGATCCTTCTGTATGTAACTGGGTCGAATAGCTTGCCAAGACATACATAGGGATGTCAATGTTAGCAAGCTGTGCTTTCTTGTCGTCCCAATATGCGTTCCACAGAGGATATTTCTCAACCATGCTGCATACATCCTCCCGTAGTCTCAAACCGTTGATGTCTTTGCAGAGGATATCCCAAAAGGCAGGGTTTGGGATACCACCCCGGCATATGCTCTCGCGGTAGAAGTCACTAATCCCTTCCCAAGGCGCAATGGCCTTGAGGTGGGGTGGCTTTTCGGCAGCAATGAACCTAGTATATGTCAGCGTCAAGAGATTCGCTGGGATTTTGTGACTGACCATTGGGTAATCGCCAACCACGAATTCCCAGCCATTGCAACGGCTTTGTTGCTCCAAGGCTGCTTCGCAATCCATTCAATAACGTCATAACCATCTCGGCCTTCCTATAATGGCAGTCAACACAGTGAACGCCCTCCACAACATTCCGGTTCTTGCCTGAGTGCCCATAACGAAAACATCGGCATCGGAGTGATAGCATCCACGAGCGTCAGGCTGCACAATGGCATATCCCCGAGGACACCACTCTGCTGGATCCGGGGCCTCGAACTTCTCAAGGCCGCTGAGTGTATGTTTGCCAACGCCGAGGTATGCAAAATCGGTCGTTTGTAACATGCCAGCACCGGTTTTGCCATAGGGGCTCCACGCAAGGATGGCTGGCAGTGGGAGGTTCTTTTTACACTCTAGGCGGAATATATCTGCACGAAGGATTGTACCATCTCTCAGAGGAATCGGAACATCCTTGTCCCAAACCAGAGCCTCGCGTAGCGCAAGACGATCCTCTTCTCTTTTCCATCCCGCTGGCAGCACCCGCGTGCTGGGATTGAATTCAACCCACCAGTTGTGGAAATTCCGGTTGCTAGGGACGAATTCCACCTCGATTCCTCCAATAATGTGAGACATGATAGTGGTGTTTCCGGCAAATACAGTACGACGATCGATTCTAGAGCGATAGTGAGAATTGTTGACCGAAAAGATTAGAAATCCGTGACTGCATGTAACCCAGGGGGCCAATGGTGCTAATAAATAAGAACATACATATCTACAAGACCAATGGCGGCGTTATGGGACACCGCCATTAGTCTTGTGCTGATGTCAGTCGAAAATCTTGTCCCAGTTCTGCTCCCTGAATTCCTGTCTTGTGAAGCCACTTTAGCGGCAAACCTACACCACCCCCGGTGCCTACGCGTCGCACCGGTTGTAGTCAG
Organism: Aspergillus persii; assembly: GCA_002215965.1. Lineage (NCBI taxonomy): Eukaryota > Fungi > Ascomycota > Eurotiomycetes > Eurotiales > Aspergillaceae > Aspergillus > Aspergillus persii. The sequence goes on along the minus strand of NGZO01000004.1, from coordinate 4,390,946 downwards.
CGGATTTTAGCTGGTTTGTGATATGAGACATTCCACTTTTATATGCCAATATCAGATATCTGGTTTTCCACATACAGTTTGGTCGCACCTAAGTCCCCACCGCTTCCACAAGATCGGATGAAAGAAGCCAAGTCCACGGTCCTAGTGCATATAATGTGCTGGAACGCGAGTGGCCGTTTTTTCTGGGAGTTAGAACCATAGTTAGCGTTCCTTGGTATTGACGACCTATCCAGCTGCTGGTCCGCAGGCACGTCATGGTTTGATACAATGTGTCAACGTGCATCAAAATATGACACATTTTCATAGATACATGTGCCACTATGATTGCAGATCACGGCTATCAATGTTCCATGCCAAACAGCGTTTCAAATGTAATGACATACCTGTATCACACGAGCTGAATAGCATAGCTAACAGGACGCCAAGATTGGCATGATGGGTGGCTGGGTATCTCATATTATTGAAAGTTTTAAATGGCCGCGGAGCTACCGACCTAGGAAACAGAAACTGCCATTTACTATAACCCTATTGCATGGAATTGTCCCTTCCACACGATTGCGAATTAAAATGTATTCCATGGCAGCTCAGTGGCATCGTCTGCAGTCCAGCGATGGCATTTTGCTGTTTGGTCCACTGGGATCCGGCTGTGATAATACAACGCGACGAGATCTTCAGCAGATGGTGATTGACAACGGTGACAATGCCTGGGTCCACGGGATCATCACAGAGCTTCCTTTGCACTGGAAGAGGATTGCCACGGCCATCCCTACGTTGGACACAGCGTCTGGCCGTCATCAACTGCATCATCTACCACTAGCGGTGCGCTCCGGCGAATCCAAACTGACTAACACTGCCCTGATCCCCCTGGTGTTTCTCCATCAACTCAAGCAGTATGAGCGGTTTGTGCGCGAGTTGCATCCGGCAGCCAGGGACCCTTTTGCCGAGCCAGGTCACGTCCAGGAGACAGCCGGGCTCTGCGTTGGCCTCCTGAGTGCCTTGGTCGTCTCCAGCGCCAGGTGTCGGACAGAATTTCTGCGGTACACTGCCATCGCCGCGCGCCTGGCTCTACTGATTGGCATGGTCATCGATGCGGATGCATCGTCGGACGAATACCAGGCGATGGGAATTGCATGGGATGCCACTCAGCAGGACTCTGTCCAGTCTCTTCTAACTGAATTTCCCGGCGTATGTAGGCAACGGCTGTTTGCAAATTCTCTCTCTGACTGTCCTCCAGGCATACATTTCAGTCGACTACGATCTCACTCGAGCCGCGGTGACGGTGCCTACTGCCAATCTGGCGGAGATACAGCAGCGATGGCGAGCGCTGGGCATTCGTACCGCCGAGTTGGGAGTCTTTGGCCGGTTCCATACCGTCTGCCATCGCCATCTGTTGCCGCCCATCCGGGCCTTCTGCGCCGCCAATGCCGACTTTCGTCTCCCCGATGCATCTCAGTTTAACATACCCGTGCGGTCCAACAGAGGCGAGTTTATACAACATGGTGCAGCCCATGACCATGCCCTGACAGCTATCCTGACGGATCAGGCCAAATGGCGTCAGGTACTCTCTGCTGTGAGCAGCCACTGTTTGCATAATCGAGCCGCATGGGTTGTCTCGCTGGGCCATGAGACGTGCGTACCTTTGTCCATAGCACAGCGACTGGGATCCAAGCTGCTCTCCAGGCCCGAACTTGATCAGGTTCTGGCCATGGCCCAAAAATGTCGGAATTCTATCGCGGTGATCGGCATGGCCTGCAAGCTACCAGGAGCGGGATCAGTCGACCAGTTTTGGACCCTGCTGGAGAAAGGCCACTCCCAGCACCAACCGGTACCATCGGAACGATTTGGGATGAACACGGCCTTCCGAACGGCCGACCCCAGTCGACAATGGTTTGGCAACTTCATCGACCATCCGGACCACTTTGACGCGAAATTCTTCGGCAAAACTCCGCGAGAGAGTGCAACGACGGACCCTCAGCAGCGTCAGCTTCTGCAAGTGGCCTACCAGGCTCTCGAGCAGTCCGGATATTTCCATGACCCCGTGTTCGAACGCGACGTGGGCGTCTACGTTGGGACTTGTGTGTGCGACTACGAAGGAAACGTAGCCGGGCATCCCCCGAACGCCTTCACGGGGCCAGGCAACCTGCGCGCCTGCATAGCTGGGCAGGTCAGTCACTTCTTTGGTTGGACAGGGCCCAGTATGACGATCGACACGGCCTGTTCGTCGTCCACAGTGGCCATCCATCAGGCCTGCCGCGCCCTCTGGAGTGGCGAATGCCAGGCCGTGCTCGTCGGGGGTGCCCATATAATGACGAACCCACTTTGGTTCCACAATATGGATGCCGGATCCTTTCTCAGCCCCAGTGGTCAATCAAAGCCATTCAGTGCGGACGCCGACGGCTACTGCCGAGGAGAAGGTGTTGGTGCCATCTTTCTGAAGCGCATGCCTGATGCCCTGACACACGGTGACACGATCCTGGCTTGCATCGCCGCCACAGCAGTGCAGCAAAACCATTCTTGCACTCCAGCCTTCGTGCCCAACGAGCCCTCACTACGGAACCTTATCTGTAATGTAACATCGCAGGCTGGTCTGTGTCCGTCCGACATCTCAGTGGTGGAGGCGCATGGCACGGGGACGACAGTGGGAGACCGCGCCGAGTATGAGAGCATCTGCACTGCCTTAGGGGGCCGTGTGAAGCCATTACATCTGGGCTCTGTCAAAGGCCTCGTGGGGCACACGGAATGTACCTCGGGCATGGTGTCGACCCTGAAGGTGCTCCTGATGATACAGAAACAGAGCATCCCCCCACAAGCCAGCTTCAACACCCCGGTGCCGACAATAGGTGCGCATGATCCCATACAGATCTCCACGCGTCTACAGCCATGGGAAGAGGATATGCGCATAGCACTGGTCAGCAATTACGGGGCATCCGGCTGTCTCGGTACCATGATCATCACCGAGCCTCCTTGGATGAACCAAAACATGCTGGAGGACCATGCTGTTGACATATTTAATGGTCGATATCCCTTCTGCTTCAGCGCACGCGACGACGCCAGTCTCCGGCGATATGCTGAAGCGTTTTTACGGTTCCTTCAACACCAGCCCAATGGAACGGATCATGGCCGCATGTCCCTGGCAAATATATCGTTTTATGCAGCACGGCAGAGCAATCCAACACTCCAACGTCGATTGGTATTCGCTACCCATTCCTTAGATGGGCTGGACCAGATAGTGTCGGCCTATTATCAAGACAAAGGCAGTATCGATTCCATCTCCCAGCCTACAGAGCCGAGAAGCGTCATCCTCACCTTTGGTGGACAGGTCTCCACCTGGATAGGCCTCGATCGCGACATTTACCAACGAGTGGCTCTTTTCCAACGGCACTTGGATGCGGTAGATGCCATTATCTGCTCGCTAGGTGTTCCAAGTATCTTCCCACATATCTTTGAGCACACACCCATCCTGGACCCCGTCCTGCTCCAGACGATGCTTTTTGCGCTTCAATACTCGTCTGCTCGGAGCTGGATCGACTGTGGCGTACGGCCAGTAGCACTGGTAGGCCATAGCTTTGGCGAGCTCACAGCGCTCTGCGTTGCACAGGTTCTTTCACTACATGATGCCATCCATATGATTGTGCGACGTGCTCAGGTTCTGCGCGATGTCTGGCAAGCAGACCACGGTGCCATGATGACTGTTGAAGCACAGCCTCACGAACTCCATGGCCTGTTGCAGGAGAGCGGCCAAGCTGCACCCGGAGTGAACATCCCCGAGATTGCCTGCTATAATGGCCCCAGTCACTTCACCCTGGCCGGCAGCACGCAAGGCATCGATGCTGTGTTAGAGACAGCGCGCAGACACACCCCCTTCTCCACATTGGGCCTGCGCCGACTGGATATTAGCCATGCATTCCACTGCTCACTGGTGGATCCTATCATGCCGCACCTGGAAGAGAGTGCTCGCGGAGTCACCTTCCACGCGCCTGTCATTCCACTGGAGAGAGCTACTGAGAGACCAGCGTCGCAAGGGTTCACGGCCCGTTACGTCGCGGAGCATCTGCGCAGCCCCGTATTCTTCAGCCATGCCATCGAGCGGCTCATCCAGCGCTACCCCGGGAGTGTCTTTCTCGAAGCAGGGTCCTCGTCTGGGGTTACCAGCATGGCGCGTCGTGTGGTGGAGCCATCGCAGGCAGCGCATTTCCAGCCCGTTCGTATTGCCCGAATGGACCATGCCTGGAACCATCTAGTGGATGCGACCACGAAGCTGTGGAAGGCGGGCGTCAGGGCTCAGTTTTGGGCTCACCACAGCGCCCAGCACAGCCAACATCCGACACTGCTGTTGCCCCCGTACCAGTTCGAGCCTGCCTCGCATTGGGTCTCCTGGAAACCCTCCCCGGCCACGGCGTTGCAACCCAAGAAGTCTGTGTTGGGATGGTTGCAGGTGCGTATCGATAGAGGTGAACCGATTTCAATCAGGGTTCCGATGCCCTCAGATCGTATAAATCTCGCAATGCAGTGCGCTCTGGTGATCCAGGCGATTCGAGAGAACCGGCCGGACCTGGCTGGTGTGCACTGCATACCACAGATGTACGGTATCACTAGCCACGGCGCCATGAGTTGCGATGGACTGAGTCTCAACCTCACCATCAGTGCCAGGGAACCCCATTCCACTTGGGGCTTTGATATCCAAAGCCGCGCCATAGAAGGAAGAGCCTTATCGACTTCGGGACGTGTGACCTTCGTCTCCAGGGAGGACAAAGTTATCCCGCGCCAACTGGCCCTGTTTGAGAGATACGTCCGCTACCAGGACTGTTCGCAGTTGCTTTCGAAGGGGAAAGGGATCCTCGACAGACAGGACGGTCCCAGTATTCGCACGCTTGTCCGCCAAGGGAATCAGTCAGCCGGTGAGTTGGTCATGGAGACGAAGTTAGCACAGGACGGCCGGATAGCCGAGTGTTTCTATCACATTGGATGTTCTCAGATGGCATCCAATACTCTCGATACTGATGCCACCTGTCCGCAGAGTATTGAACAGTGGATAAAATCAACATCAATGGAGACATCGCCTCAGTCATACCACGTCCTAGCCGTCCACCACCAGCATCTAGACCTTACGGATATCTTTGTCTTCAATCCTGAGGACGGAGGTCTAACGGAGGTGCTTCTTGGAGTTTGCTATATAAGAACCTCCCGAGACTCGCCGGAGAATGAAGTCAACGGCGGCCAAGTGGCCCTTCGACCTCGTACCCCCGAATCCGGGGTACTAGAAGCAGGAGACACGGGTTCGAGTACCTTCTTGTCCGGCCAACCCCCGGATGACGATCCTTGGACTACAACGGCGAACCAGATTCGGGCCATTCTCAGCGAGCTAACCAATGCTGAAGCGACCGAAATTCTGAACGAGACTGATTTGGCCGACCTCGGTATAGACTCGTTGATGGCTATCGAGGTCGCGCGTGAGATCACAAAGGTGTTCCAACGGCCAATGGCAGCCAGCACTATCATCGAACTGGGTTGTGTAAATCGCCTTGTGTGGCATTTGCAGCCTGAGGGACACCAAGGACCCAAATCGCCTCAGGCCAAAGTCAGTAGTAACAATGCGATCCGCACAGAACCCATCCAAGAACCCAATACCACTGGTCCTGACCCAGGTATTTCCCCGGAAGAGTCCCGAGAGATGGTCATTGAGAAGTATGTGCGTGAGGCAGCCGACAGCTTCGCCACGGCTTTTGAAGCAAGCTCATGGTGCCGTCCTCTTCCCGGAGATTCAGACTGTACCGTGCTAGTAACAGGAGCCACTGGGAGTCTAGGATCGTACATTGTCGCCAGCCTAGCACAACGCCCCAATGTGGTGCGTATCATCTGCCTAAACCGCCGGAGCCGGCGCGATGCGCAGGAACGACAGCTTGAGGCGCTGCGCAAGAGACATATCTCGCTGTCAGCCGACTGCCTACGGAAGATCCGGGCGGTTGAAACGAACATGGCCCAGCCAAGGCTGGGGCTGTCGGACGAAGAGTACGATACTCTGGTGCAACAGGTCACCCATGTGGTGCACAACGCGTGGCTGATGAACACCAAATGGCCCATTCGGCATTTCGAGCCCGAGCTACGCATAATGAACAACCTGATTCATCTGGCACAGTCGATCTCAGGCCGCCGTAACCCCAACTGCCCAGTAACCTTCCAGCTTATCTCCTCCATTGCCACTGTTGGAGCAGGCTCCGGGGACATGGCAACCGAGCGTGTGCCAGAGGACCGCACGACGTTAGACGCGGTGATGCCCAGTGGGTATGGCGAAGCGAAGTTTGCCTGCGAGCGTATACTGGATGCCACCTTGCACCAACATCCCGACCGATTCCGCCCCATGGTCGTGCGTGTGGCCCAGATTGCCGGCGCCAGGGACAGCGGCTACTGGAACTCGCTGGAACACGTCCCATTCCTGCTCAAGTCAGCCCAAGCAGTGCGTGCGATGCCTGATCTCGACGGATTATTGTCATGGACGCCGGTCAACGAGGTGGCGGACACTGCGGCCGATCTCCTGCTGCTACCATATGATACCAGGCCTTACCCTATCTATCATGTCGATCACCCAACGGGACAGCCCTGGAAGGTGATGATTCCCGTGCTGGCTGATGCACTGGGCATCTCGCGGATTGTTTCCTATGCAGACTGGCTGGACCAAGTGGCGCAGCATGCGTCGCAGGTCGAGAGCGAGGATACCAGTCCAGCGCTGCTCATGCTGGATTTCTTCCGATACCATTTTCCTCGCCTTTGCTGTGGCGGAATCCTCCTGGACACCAGCAAATGTCGTCAGCATTCAATCACTTTAGACACGGTGTCGCCCATATCGGACACCGAGGCCAGACGCTTTGTGGACGTGTGGAGGGAGGCTGGGTTTTTGAGCTGAGATGGCTCCAGAGATAGTAGCAACATGTTCAAGTCAAAGGATTGCATCGTGGTGTTCAATTAACCAATAATTCATTAAGCTAATTCGGTTTATCTATTCAGAATATTATATCCAACGTACTAATTTTATTACTTTCGCTATTAATATCGCATAACAGCTAAGGCGCTGTTGGACGGTCCTTGCCTCACCGGAAAGCAGGTTTAATGTAAGGCCACAAGATCATAGTACTAGTTTTTAGGAGCTGGGACTGTGTTGCCAGAACTTCCTTGGACCTCATCTTACTCCGTGGATCCCAACCGTTTGTGCATCTGATATTCTGTACTGCCATAGACACGTTCCTCTCATCGCCTGTGATAGCTATTGTCTTATAACAGTGGATTTGCACCACCGAAGCACAAATGACCAGTGCTATACGCATTAATTGCAGTTTCGGCGTGCTCTTTGGATTTACCCTGGCGGGGATTCTACTATAATGGATAGTTGACATCAGCCTATAATCATACTCAATGAGAGGTCCACTTGGACGGTAAATCAATAAGCCATCCTTGCTGCTTGGGGAGTCATTGCCACATCTAGACTTCGAATTTCGCAGATGAGCATGAGGCATTTATAGACAACACGTTTTGTGTTACCCATTTGCGTTTTATGCAGCTTAGGGCCACGCCTGATCAGGTATTCCATGTTCCCGGGATAGGGTACTTGCATACCTACAGTGTGAAGCACATCATTTCTACAATCACAGGGACGTGTCGGAGGTACGCTGGTAACGGTTTACAGCCCCTACGCTCGGTCCTAAGCAGACATTTGGCTCTGGGGTTTAGGTATATAAAGGTGTTAAGACCGGCCAGGAATTGCATCCTTCCCATCACCCACTTTCATTTAACCCGGTACCTCAGACTACTCTCAATAACGGTCCGAATTCTCTATCAATCCGGTGCCCCTGGTTGAAAATGGGCGCTGCAGACAATATGGACCCCGAGATGCTTTTGACCTTGTGCACACAAGCTGTGGCTTCCGTTGATGCATACAGAGCGACTCAAAAGGCGGACGACCGCCTCCACGCACTGGAACAGGCCAGAGGGCTTGTCAGAGCTCTTGAGAAGCCAGGTGACTTGATCTATACCTTTGTCCTATCGGTAAGATAGTGAATCGCTCACTCTATACTTGTGACTAACCCTTGTGCAGCCGGCTGTCTTGATGGCACTCAAAATAGCTCATGATCTTTGTATCTTTCGTACCCTATCTGATACGGCATCTTTCGTTACCTGCGAACAACTTGCGGCTGTCGAAAATGCAGATGAATTGCTAGTTGGTAAAGTTCCAAGAACACTTTATATTTACTTCTCCTTGCAGGGGGGCTCATAACCTGTGTCACAGAACGAGTAATGCGTGTTTTGGTCTGCAGCGGGTTTGCCAGCGAGCAGGGACCTGCTAAATATCAACCAACTCAGCTATCGAGACAGATGACAGTGAGAACATCGATTGGCGCGGTCGAGTCTCTGTAAAGGACCCTGTCCTACTTGGTGCAGATGTACAGCATAGAGGCATGGAAGTCTGCTGACTTTCTTAAACTGTCTAGTTTCATGGACTTTCTGCCGGCATTCCATAAAACCCCCGAGTTTCTGCGAAGCACTGGATATCAAAACCCTGAGAACCCAGTCAATGGGTCATTCCAGTTTGCTTACCAGACATCCCTTTCGGTCTGGGACTGGCTGGCTACGAACCCCGGCCCTTTGGACAGATTCAACACGTACATGGAAGGCTCGCGGGCCAACTCACCTCACTGGGCTGACTATTTCCCCGTTCAGGAGAGACTTCTGAATGGTGTCGGTATTGAAGGCCGTCCACTACTGGTCGATATTGGCGGAGGGCGCGGACAGGATCTCCTGGGCTTCAAGTCCAGGTTCCCCCGTCAGTCCGGGAGGCTTATACTCGAGGAGCTGCCATCCGTCATTGATGATATCAAGGACCTCGACAGAGATATTGAAACACTAAGCCATGACTTCTTCAGCCGCCAGCCTGTGAAAGGTACAATATACTCCCTGTGCATCCTGCCCTCACCGCTGCTGATACAAATGCCCAGGCGCACGAGCATACTACTTCAAGCAAATTATGCACGACTGGTCCGACGAACATTGCCGGTCTATTTTGGCGCAAACAGTCGCTGCTATGGACAGGGGCTTTTCCAAAGTCTTGATTGAGGATCATATTCTCCCTGACCAAGGAGCTGGCCCTCGTCATGCATTACTGGACATGGCTGTCATGGCATGGTGCTCGGGGGTTGAACGAACTCGACACCGATGGTCTGCCCTTTTGGGTTCCGTTGGGTTGGTAATCAAGGACTTCTGGCTCCCAGGCGGTGACACGCAGGGTATTATTGAGGCTGAGCTGCAAGAGGCATTCGGTGCCGTCGAGAATTGATTGAGATCCAGTATTACATGATCAGGATGAATGCCGTGGGATGAATAGAAATATGTTAATTTGGACAGAAGACACAGTGGCAAGGCCTACTAATGTGAACATGAGTATTTGTAAACCAAGAATCTACATAAGAAATATCGGCATACCCCTGTATTTGTCAGGTACCTGCCCAGAAAATACCCACAACCAGTCCATCTAGTCTAGTACTGCAACTGCGGAAACCCTGCCTCGTCGAACAGCGTGCCGCGTGCTTGCACCATGGCCGAGACCTCCAGAAGAAACTCGTACAAGATCACCACGTTGGTGAGGACATGGCCTAAGGTGGACACCTGCGGCCCCTCATCCGCGATGGCGCTCTCGCCGTCTTCCACTCCGTCGGACGGTTGCTGATCATCTTGTTCAGGCTCTGGGGCCGTCTTAGTTGGCTGATCGAGATGGAACGGCTGCGCGAGTCGTTTTCGGAGTTCCTCCGCCGCGGTGGCGCGCGACCCCGAAGAGTCACGAGATGGCTGGGAGTCTGAGCGGTCTCCTAACGGCGACCCTCGGGTAGCACGTCGCGGCGAAGAGCCGACGCTGTGCTGGGCCAGAGGCCGAGATGGTCTGCCACGAGGTGATCCGAGATCTTCTATCGGCGCATTTCGCACGGGTCGGTCTGGTGGGGGCATCGAATGACGAGGAGCGCCGCTGAGTGTCGTCGCCGGCTTATCGCCATGGTGCAGGAGATCTCGCCGGGCGGCGACGAGGATGTCGAAGTCTGGTATGTCCTTGCGCCATTGACAGAGATTCTGCACGAGGCCCTTCAGCACGGCCGTCAACGTTGGCGTGTCGGATTTGGACCACGAGGGCTGTTCGTATGCTTGTTGAATCTGGTCCAGAATATTCGTCTGTGTCTGTTCGGACGTCTCCATATCACGTCCGTACTTATATTTTGCAGGATCCACGAGTAGCCAGCCGTCTAGTGAGAGGAGATGTGAGGAAGCAATGCTCATAAGCACCTCGGTCAAAGCCAAATTGACAATGACGCTGTTGGTGAAAAAGTTGTCGAGGCAATTCAACAGCTCCTGCACAATAGGGTCATCCTGTTTGATCTCGAAGGGGATATCCTCCTCTGGGTCGTCATCCTCGGCTGGGGGGAGGCACAGGTGGGATTCCACGATTAAAGAAGCGTCATTTAGATAGTTTTCGAAAGAGTCGTCTAGCGTAGGTTCGTCAAGTATGGACGTCGCCATGCCCAAGAACTGCTGCAGCTCCGCGTTGAGGGCGCCGACCGTGCGCTGTTTGGCGGGCTGCCCAGGAATTGTCCGGATCAGCGATCGGGCAAAGGTATGGTGTCGTTGGAGGACGACTGCCATTAATCGTAGAGTTGCCAGCACTGTTTGGCGGTTGGCCGACTGCATACCCAGGAGGGCCAGGTCTCTCAGGTTGAAGAGGGATGGGGACGGCCGTGCAGCCTCTTCGGAGAAGGCAGCCAGGACATCCAGTGATTTCCGGCGGCTGACTGACATGTCCACGCCTTTTCCCACGGGCGTCGACTCGAACCCCGTTGGAGATGCCAGCAAGAAGTGAAGGATGCGATGCACCAGGTCATCCTGATCTATCGATTCAAGGATACGGTACAGGTATGTAAGAACGGCAGCCGTGGAGCCTCCTTGGACGTCGGACGATTCTAGCAGAGATGGGTATCTAAAGGGATTAGTGAAATCCAGGCATCGTTGATCTGATCTGAGACTTACAGCAGCTGTTCGAGGAACAGGACCTGAAAGTGATCCAGGAGTGTACCATTGACCTCTGCCGACTTGCAATGATCAATCGTGTCCTGCCAGAACAACAGGTAGGACATGAACGAGTCCATCGTCGCGCCCAGTGACGGTGGAAGGGCCGTGTCCTGGGTTCCATGATCCGACAGCGCAATGATGGCCGGGACTTTTTCCTCGGGGGTTTCGGCGAAGGTCAAGCTACAGCACAATTAGACCGATTCATCCTCAACATTCAAGCTCACTCACCTTCCCAGCTGACTATAAAGCGCGCCCAGGCCCGTCGCCATCAGCGTCGCCAGATCACTATCAATCAACCACCGCTCCAAGGCGTTCGACCGAGAGGCCGTCTCGATCAGATACAGCAGGCCTGTGCGAGCAAAGTCGCCCGCCCGACCGGCATGATGCACGTACTCGACCAGCAGATAGAACAGCGGGAAGTCATCCTTCCTCGTCGCCCCGGCAAACTCGGTCCCCGTCGAGCTCTGTCTCTCGCCGTCCTCGTCGCCGCGCGGCGCAAACCACGCCGGCAGGATGTCCGGCTGCAAACGGATATTGTTCGCGACGCCGAACAGCAGCTCGACCAGCCGTCCCTCCACATCCTCGGAGCTCTTATCCGCCCGCCTCACCAGATCCACCAAGGCGCGAGCGAACAGCCTGTTATCCACCACGCCGTCGACTTCGGAGTCGATCAGGGTGTTGAAAAACACGGTCGCCGAGCGGAGCATGGGGTCGTCGTAGGAGGAGAGGGCGAGTTTGGTCACGGTGACGAAGATCTGGGAGGAGGAGGCATAGGCGAGGCACGGATGGGGGGCGGGACCGCGGGACTCATCGCTGAGCACGGAGATCAGACGGTCAACGCAGTTGCGCGCATGAGTGGTGGCGGACTGGTCGCCGGAGGGGGAGTTGGTGGAGCGCCATATTTGCTGGAGTGGAATGAGTGATGGAAGCCAGAGCGATTGATGGGAATTCCCACCTGGAGCGTATTACACGTCCGCTTGAACGCGGCCAGTCGTTCGGTAGGAGACGTCGCCCGTAAGCTCTTAGTCGACAAGGACCGGGAGCCGCCTATAAGACGAGACCACTACTGGAGGTTAGTCGGGGAGATGAGATGGGGGAAGCGATGCACGTACAAAGTCCATGATGCAGAGACGGCATGATAGGAAGATAGGAAGATGAAGATGCGCGGAGAATCGAAGCGACGCGGAGACAACGAGAGGCCGAGTCGGGCTAGCGTCGCTGCCTGGCTGCCTGGCTGCCTGGCTGCCCCTGTGCCTGAGGCACTGCACTCCAACTATACTTACGGTCCTACTGTACGGAGCATCGTCTTCAGAAATATGAACCTACCCAGACTATTGGAGCCCTGCAGACTTAACCCTAAAACAAACCACCGAATAATCACAAGACCACAATCCTGAACAAAAGAAAAAACAAGAAAAAAAGAAAAAAAAGAAAAGAAAACAAGGTATTCACATCGCGAGATGCAACCCATCCATGTCCACCGTCCAACGCCGTCAGAGTATGCGCCCGCTCTCCATCCAGTCTAAAAGATCGCCCGACAAAATGATTCACAAAGAGAAGAGAGAAGAGAGAAAGAGAACAGAAAGAACAGGACCAAAGCAAAGTCGTCGCGCCGCGATCTAGTCGCTATCGTCCTTCGGCTTGCGCCCGCCGCGCTTTCGTTTCGGCTGCTCGTTCTGATCGCTGCCGTCGTCCTCGTGTTTCCTCCCCGTGGGCTGGTCGGGCACCTTGGCGATGATGTCGGCCAGGAAGTCCAGCACTTCGTCCTTGGCGACGGCCTGTTTGAGATGCGACGCGGTGACGCGCTTCGAGTTGCGATCCTTGGCCTCCTTGGCGGCTTTCGTGACGAGGGAGATCATGAAGAGTTCGAGGGCTTTCGCTAGAGGACGGTCAGTATGGTTCTTGATTGATGGATCGATCACCGCGACGCGTCGCGACCCGACCCAACCCAAACAAACCGGGGGGGGGAGAGAGAGAGAGACCACTTACACACAGCAATGGGGGTGACTTGGGCCACCTTCCCGACGTCCTCGTCGGCCTGCATGATGCGCTTGATGCGCGCGACGGGGAACTTGGTCTTCACCTCGACGCTGGCGACGGCCGGGGCAGCCGGCTCGACGGGGGCCGGGGCCCCTGGCACCGGCTCGTCAGGCATGTCCGGTTCCACGGGGGACGGGGGTTGCACGGGCTCCTCCTCGGACAGGGCGGGCTCGACGTACTCGGGCACGGGGGCGACCTCGGCGGCGCGCGCGATGCGAGAGGAGCGACGAGCCATGTCGGCGGGATCAAGACGCGGCTGGGGGAGCGGCGGGATGTACTGTTGATGGTGCTGGAGTCGCGCAGGCGGGGGCTGAGGCTGTTGATATTGCGGGGTGAAGAAGGGCGAGGCGTCGTAGGAGGCGCGGTGAGCCAGCGGACTGGACAGCGGATAGACGGGGTGGGAGACGGCGGGCGAGAGGGGAGTCTGCAGGGAAGAAAAATCGGGCGATTGGGGTCGGTAAGAATTGTCTTGATCGGTCATTGCTTAAGTGGGTTTTTTATTTTTTGTATTTTATTTTTTTTTGGGACTCAGCGAGGATGCGCGTGTGCCAAAGCGGCCGTGGCTCACTGGCTAGCGGAGGAAATTATGGGCCTGGGGGGGGAGGAGATCCACTCGATCGGGGATGTCGAATCGACCAGGATTGGGACGAGGGTGAGGGACGATGAATTGGCGATGGAATGGGAGGGGGGGGGAGTCCAATGGGTGGGAATGGACAGAATGGACTGATAGATGAAGAGGATCAAGAGTCCCGAGGATCCGCGGACTCGAAAGAATCCTCGAATCGAAACAAACAATCGAAATGCGTCAAATCAATCAAAACGGATGCCTGAGGCTGACGCAGGCACCGGTGCGTGCGCATAGAACGGGGCAGCGCGTGGCAACACGGCAACACTCTGCAAGGCGCCGACGCGGGACGGACGAAAGGCGGGAAGCGCCGCCCTTTTAACCCTGCGCCGCCGCTAAAAATAAAAATACTTCTGCTTCTGCTTCTGCTTCTGCTTCTGCAATAAATAATTCGTTGATGACGGCAGTCTTATTCTGCTTCTTCCTCTTACCACCTAGTAGTCAGCCTTTCTTTGTTTACGTGTTTCACCGATCTCATCTTATTGAAACCCTTCTCTCCGTCTCTTCGTGTTATTCTCCATCTCTCTCTATCTTTCCCATTACTCTTGACCATTTACTAGATCTCCATGTCATCCCCCCCCCGTAGCTTTGGTTCGCCCAGCCGCCGCTGATTGGACCCCCGTCGCCATGCAGCAGCCTCTGGTCGATGATGTCAGGCCAGATGGTCGTTCCCTTAGTTCAGCAGCCGCTGCACTCGGCCTTTGTTCTCCTTTGTCCCCTCTCCTTTTGTTGTCGGCGTTGCAACCACGGTGCGCAATGATGATACGATGAGCTCCCGAGATGGTCGGAGGCTGACGACGCGCTGAGACCTCGTGGTATCGCCGTCGCCCTTCGTTCCACTTTCCAGTGAGGGTTGAATAACTTGATCTAATCTGATGCGCGTTTGTTTGCCTGTTTGCTTGTTTGCTTGTTTGCCTGGTTTGGTTGTATGGCGGGTTTGGGTGGTTTGGGTGGTTTGCAGCGGGTATACCTAGGCAGAGAGTCTACCAGAACATACTTAGAATAATGTATCTACTATGTATGTACTCCGTGTATGTCCTCAACGTAGTGGTCTACACAATAACAACCATCCCACCAACGATGACTGTCTGACATGTCCAGCCGGTCGCGTGGGATCGACATGTTCTTGGCCACATGTTCTGTTAGCTCCGAAGTCAGGAGTTGTTCTTAAAACCTTGTGAGGATCGTGCAGGAAGCTGCAGCAGTCGAACTTACTTAGGATACCTTACTCGGTAGGTAGTCTACCTAATGTATTATAGTAATCCTATATACTCTGTCAGGTAAACAGCCTGAAATAAAAAAGGGGAAAAAAAAAAAAAAAAAAGATCGGCGCCAGGTTGTTCCGCTCCGGTCCGCCTGAGGCTTCGACTCCCCGAAACTTCGACTTCACTTGCGACCAGCACCGGCTTCACCTCGCGTCTCTCCGCTTCTGCTTCTCTCGACGCCGTTGCGGCTGCGTCTCGCCTTGATTCAATGGCCCGCTAAGACATGCCGTCTGCCTTTGCCGTCTTGGCCGCCTTTTCGCTGTTCTGAGCCTCTTGACTGACTGTGAATTCCACCTCTTATCTATCGCCTTCTGTCCGGGCCTCGATCCGACGCCCTCAATGGCGGCGCTAGACCCGCCCTCGGGCCTGATGGAGATTGCCAGGTAAATCCCCGGTGCCCGGTACGATGCGGTGTTGACGGTGCATGGCTAATTCGTTCCATCCTTGTGGATCAGCTCCCTCACGCAAGATGAAATTCCCTTCAAATTACGATGCGCGATTTGCAACAAGCTGGCCGTCAATGCCTTCCGCCTGCCTTGTTGCGACCAGGCCATCTGCGAAAGCTGTATGTTCATGGTCTCATCCATCCGATCTCTCCAGCCCGTCTGACAAGTCCAGGCCAAGCGTCGCTCCCCGATACCTGCCCCGTTTGCGCGCACACGCCGCTGTCGGCCGACCTCTGCAAGCCGAACAAGGCTCTGCGCACCACCCTGAAGGCTTTCCTGCGTACCGAAGAGAAAAAGCGCGAGAAGGAGCGTCAATCCGCTACGCCGGCGGTCGCCAATGGCACCACCCCTCTGGAAGGAACCCCGACGCAGCCGGACGCCCCGGCCCCTCCCAGTGTCCCCGAAGAAAAGGCGCCCGAGGAGCAAACCCAGCCCGCATCCGTGACCGACGGTCTTTCGGAGCAGCCTCCCGTCGAAGCGACTGCCGCGGAACCTCAGCCCCATGATGCGGAGCCAGGACTCGAAGCTCCCGAGGAAGCTCCGGCTCGGGTAAGGTCACCTTCTGAGTTTTTCCCCGACCGATTTGCTCACGCTGTGTACAGGACGCGCACTCCGAAGCATTGCCCGCCGATGCGGCCGACCAGGCTGGCTCCGCGCCCCGGGACCCTACCGGCGAAGGGGGCGGAAATGAAGACACCTCGGTCCAACCCGTCGAGCAAGAAGTCTCGGATCAAACACAGAACCCGATGGCGTCCAACGGTATGGGATTCAACATGGGTCCCGGGTTCCCCAACATGGCCTGGAACAACGCCGGGGGCTTCAACCCCATGTCCCAGCCGTTCATGGGCGGCGGGATGTTCAACTTCCCCAATGCAATGGGTTCGTACTTGCTCCGTCCAGGGTTTTTCGAGGCATCTCGCTAACCACCTCCAGGAATGCCTGGCATGGCGATGGACCCGATGGCCGCGAATCCGGGGATGATGGGAGGCTACGGAATGAACATGAATGGCATGAATAATGGCATGAATCTGGGCATGAGTTACGACGCGGGTCAAGGGATGTACGGGGGATGGGACGGCTCGCAGAACAGTATGTGGAATGGCCAAGATAAAATCAATCCAAATGGTTTCGCAACTGGTATGGGCGCGCAGTACGGGCCCTCTGGATTTGGCGGATATAATATGTCTCAACCCAACGGAGTTCCTGCTCAAATGCACCACCAGCAGTTCCCTCCCCAAGACTTCCAGCCGGCCTTCCACGGCCACGGCTATGGCAGAGGTAATTTCCGCGGTCGCGGTCGTGGCTTCTTCGCTGGTCGCGGGCGAGGCGGTTTCCCGGGCTCCCTGCAGGCTAACTATTCCTATCAATCCCATCACTCCCCTAGTTTCCATGCAGACATGGCGTCGCAGTCGCACGACGGTGTATCGCCAGAACTGGCCTCCGGAGACGCCGCCATGGCCGACGCCAAGGAGTCCGAGGGCGCTGGCGAGCACGTTCCGGGCAGCGACCAGGATCCCCAGCAGATCGCGTCCTCCGGCGACGTCCCCAGTGGCCCCGATGGGAACGCCGCAGAGAGTGTCCCGGCCGAGGGATCGGGCGACGCTACGCAGTTGGAAGGGGATCCTTCTCAGCTTCGTGGCATCCCCACCATCGACAGCCTCGACGAGGCCAACGCCCAGGCGATGGGCGGTCCCATGGGTCTGAACGCCCCCGTGGGCCCTGGCTATGGACGAGGAGGCTATATGCGAGGATCGTTTCCCGGCCGAGGTGGATATGGCGGTCCCTTCATGTCCCAGCATAACATGCAAGGCCCCAGGGTTGTCCCCGGCGTCGAAGGTGCGCCTGCAGCGCCTCGAGCCATGCGCCAGGGACTTCCTAACACCAGCGTGCTGCGCCAGCGACCGTTCCAAGGGCCCGGGAGGTCTCCTATTCCTCGGCCCGACGCTTCGCAGAGGTATGCGTTCCGTGTTGAACAATGCTTGTTTGTACGTCTGGCGCTGACCTATCCTTGACAGTGCAACGCCAACCGCACAGGATGACCAGCAACCGCAGCTCGAGCCTCGATCGAGGACCGCATCCAGGGGCCGGTCGCCGTCGAAACCACGGAGTCGCTCTCGCTCTCGCGCTCGCTCTCCCTCATATCATGATCGACCCTATCGTCAACGCTCTGCCAGTGCCGATCGCCAGACGGATGACTCTGAACGGCGACGCGAACGACGCAGAAGAGAGGACAGGCGCGAAGACCAGCCCGCTCCTGACGACCGTCGCACGCGCTCGCCTTCTGTCGACTCCCGACAGTCGACCTACCGTCGCGATCGAGGTCGAGACCGCAGAGGCGATCGGCGGTCGCGTCGACATAGGAGCCCCAGTGCCAGTCGCAATGGCGACTCCCGTGACGATCGTCTTTCCTTGATCGCCGAAGAAAAAGATACAGGCTCTCGCAGCAGAACTCCGGCCACCGCAGACGCAGAGTCATCAAGCCGACGATCCGGCAGAGACCGTCCCACTCGTCGTGAGGAGGAGCGCGAGAGAGAAAAGGACGGTAGACGCCGAGACCGAGATCGAAACCGCGATCGCGAACGTGACCGTGATCGTGATCGTGATCGAGATCGAGACAGGTACCGCGAGAGAGAGCGCGACCGCGACAGAGAAAGAGACCGAGAAAGAGAAAGAGAAAAAGACCGGGACCGCGATCGCCGTCGCGCCCGTGATAAGGATCGCGACCGCGACAGGAAGCGCTCTCGTCGCGATCGCAGCGCCTCGCCCGCCGATAGCGAATATTCCTCGCGACATCATTCTCGCCGCGTCAAGCGCAGTCGAGACGACGACGCCCGTCCCAGCGACCGCGAGCGCACCAAAGACAAACCTTCCAAGACCACCGAACCCGAAAAAGACCCTCATACCCTCGAACGAGAAGCCCGCAACCGCGAACGCCTGCTCAAGGAACAACAGCGCCGCGAGGCTATGCACGCCGACGGCGGTGGTGGAGGAGGAGGAGGAGGAGGAGGCAAGTCCGGTCGCAAACGCGATAGTCGCCAGGAGCGAGGCCTCACGGGCGGCCGACGTCTCAGCTACAAGTACGAAGACGAAGAGAATGACGATGCTCGTGCGGCACGCGTTGAAAGTGAGCGCGAGGCTAGTCGGTGGGCTTGAAGGCTTCCGGGGGGGGGGGGGGGGGGGGGGGGGGGGGGGGGGGGGGGGGGGGGGTGATGCTGGCGGTATTAATCTTCTATCGATATTCTTT
This sequence comes from Aspergillus persii, assembly GCA_002215965.1. NCBI lineage: Eukaryota > Fungi > Ascomycota > Eurotiomycetes > Eurotiales > Aspergillaceae > Aspergillus > Aspergillus persii. The sequence continues at coordinate 4,372,229 of NGZO01000004.1, read as the reverse complement.
TTCAGCGGTGAAATGCATATAGAAAATCAAATCAAGCATATCGATCTCTCTATTCTGCATAGCCTGCCTCGGATCTTTCGTAGGAGCTTCACGGTGGGCATTCTTTGTATTGTTGATCGGCTCTCACGGGGTAATATGTATACCCTGGTGAATTAGATATTCGCCATGCACCAGCAACGAACTATGGACGAATTGGATAGATAATCCTCAATCTATTTACTATATCTTGTCTTTCAGCGTGGTGTACGAGGGCAATCTTTTTGTTCTTCGGCATTTTTACTATATTCTTTTTCTAAGCATATTGGGAAATTACGGTGGATATCCGTTGATTCAGTAATACTTCTTCTACCTCCTAGCCCCGAGGATACTTACTTGAGGAGGATAAGCCAGTGCAGAGGATCCGGGGTGGTTCTTGTATATTCCTGTATCTTGTGTGTAGATTGGTTTTGGCATATACCCTGGTTGAAGAATGATGTATAGAATGAACAGTTATATATCAAACAGATAGTGCGTTGCAGGAGGTAAAAAGCCTTTGCAAGGCAACAGAAGATATAGAATCCCGGGGAGTTGAAATTCAGTCACCATAGTCATCCCCAAGCCATGTATCTGATCGGCAATAGAGCACCATGATTTGTAACCCTCTGAATGTACTAGCACTATCTTAATACAAAAGCACAACCGATATCTAACTTGTCGACGAGTTCAGCTTCACATGAACGCTCTCGATAGGACCTAGATCCGAGATCCAGAATTCCCCGGAAGAGGAGACGGAGGGGAAAGATGAGTCCCAGGCTCGTCCGGTTCTCTCTGTGTCTTTGTCGGATCGCCGTTTTGGAGCTGAATACGGACAATCATGATCGTGCTCGGAGTCGAACTCAGCGCTAGGTTCTGCACTCGATGCTGATTCGGGGATTTGGATCTCAGGATATAAATCGGGGTCTAGATTCTGGTTGAGACTTTGGGAGGAAGAAAATTGGGAGAATGTAAATTTGTTGACGATGAGAAGAAAGATAGAAAAGAGGATGACGGCGATGGTTGTGGTTTTGGTAGACAGATATGGAGAACGGGCCCGTTTGTTGGCGGTAGAGTGTGTGTTGGTGTCGGGCGTGGAGGGTATGAATTTAACCAGAGAAGAAGGCATCCTGCTTAGAGTGGGAAACCTGGCTAGGAAGATGATTGTTGTTGGATCTGTATAGGAAGGTTAACGTTCTTATATATATACGTCTCCGTATATCGATCGAGTAAACAGTCAAAGCTAGAGGACAGATTACGACAACAGCCCCGTGCTGTGACGGTGTCCAGATCTTTCTACATCTTTCGTCCTGAACTGAAAAGACTAAGATCAATGTTGTCTGACTCACAGTCCCTCTCGTGGCCATGAGTCATGGCACTATCTGGACACGTTTATGATCCGTTGACTAGACTCAGTGGTTGCGGAAGAGAGGCATATCACCATGATGCTAACCCAGAACCCACACGCGAGAACTACTATACCACACCCGATATGGGCCTCTACCCTTGATCGTAACGCGGGCCACAATCGTATGAGGATGTCGATCTGCCAAGCCTGATAGTTCATAGCCATCCGCCCAGCACCGGGCCAAAATCTCCCCTACGTCCCCAACGGGAAGTAAGGATATATGCAGCGGGTTTATCTTTGGCATGCCACGATTTCGTATGTATGTTTTCACCTCCTCTGAGCACTCTTTGTACGTGAAGACGGATTGTCTTAAGTATACCGATTGCAAACATTGAGCACTGTCGAACCCGATTCTCATTAGGAAAAGCGAGAGCGTGGATAGATAGGTGAAATAGAACGCGTTTTGACTGTAGAACATATGGCAGGCCTCGCGATAGATTTGGCGATTAACTAGCATGATGGCCAGTGGATTGGGCGAGGGAACCCCATTGTTGGGAGTACATCTCGGCGGCCTCCAGTGCGCGGTGTTGGCCTCAAGCATCTCGACCTGCTGGAAGCAGAGGAAATACTCATAAACCATTAAGCGCAACTCAGCGGGCAGGCGAAGAAATGGGAAGGGCCGCGGCTCATTGCCCACAAGAGCCTTTTCTTCTGCAAATGGGAACGGCCATATGCGGAGTGTGAGTTTTCTGGGGGGTATTGAGCCAGGCCCGACACCGCAGTGATATCGAGAAAGTACATGCTTTATAAATTGCTGGCGGGATATGATCACCTTGAAACAGGACCAGCATCTGTACTTGCGATTGTCATCCGGCCCGTCAGTGGTGGCGGTAATGCGAAGTTCATGCTGGACCTTCAGCACTTTATGCCTTCCATCCACTCTAGGTTGCGGGTTTCTGGGTCTAGGTGAGTTGCTCCGTGGCATGGTGTATGGGGCGCTGAATTTACAGCTCACCCGTCGCTTTAGTGCAATTAGTTCCTGGTTGACGAGTCTGTGTTGTTCGATGGCACTGCGAGATTCTGCGTTAGAAGGCTCTACCATGTCTTTTTGTAGGCGTGTTAGACGCAAGATGTCTATCGATGTAGGTATTCTAGTGAACTATTCACCAGCATGTGATGTGCGATGTGTGGTTTGTGGTGTGCGCTTGTAGTTGACAAAGAAGGAATCTCCAGGAATCCAGGGCTTTTTGTAGGCATTTTTCATGGGAAGTTGCAATCTGGTGCTGGAACTTGCCTAATGCTGTTTTATGAAATTTACAAACAAAAACAGTCCACAAAGAGCACTTATCGGAGCGATGCTTTTGCTTTGTATAACGAAGAAAACAAACTGGGTCCTGAAAAATGACCTGAATAATGTGACTGGGTTATCTTGGAGCGTTAATGACAGTCCTGTATATCTTTATCGGCAGTATTTTACGGCGAGAGCTACTCGCCTTGCAATAGTGACTCTGTATACTCTGTCAATGGTGACATCATCGAAGCCCTAAACAAAACCACCGTCCACTCTATCTCAACTCTGAATTCCACTCTGTCGTCCTTGCTGCTTTTACATAATAGTACAGCTTCAGCCATTCACAACGCTTCTCCAACTGCATCTCCACTTTAAGTCGGGAACCTGATCCGGCATAGCATTCTATCCCACATCTCGTATTCATTATTGCCCGACTCTTCCAGCAGAAGTATCCAAAATATCCTCCGAACAGTCTCAAACCTACATATTCCTTGCAAAATGTCCCACTCTTCCACCCCGACACAGAATATCTATGATGATCAGTCCTTTTTCGACGCCTACAGCACCCTCCCACGCTCTGAGCATGGCCTCGCGGGCGCCCCGGAATGGCCGGTCCTGCGCGATATGATCACCGGCTCCTCTGCCGATGCGTCAGGCCAGTCTATTCTTGACCTTGGATGCGGGTACGGGTGGTTTGCGCGGTGGGCGAGAGAGCACCACGCGGCACGGATCAGGGCTCTTGACGTCTCTGAGAAGATGATTCAGCGGGCCAGAGAGATGGACACGGCTGAAAATGATGTGATAGAGTATCGCATTCAAGACTTAGAGACGTTTACTGCTAGCGACAAGGAGAAAGGCTCGTACGATCTCGTCTACAGCTCGCTTACATTCCACTACATCGAGGACTTGGGGAGACTGTTTCGAGAAATCCGGTCTTGTCTAGTCAGCCCGTCATCTTCATCTGCGACAAGCACAATTCCACATGAAAAAGGGAAGTTCGTCTTCTCGGTGGAGCATCCTATCTGCACGGCGCCGGTTTCGCCTGCTCCGGACTGGACCTTGGTTCGTGATGAAACCAACACGGAGCGCAAGGTGTGGCCGTTGAATAACTACAGCGAGGAAGGACTCCGTCTGACGGGTTGGCTTGGGGCAACCGGGGTCAGAAAGTATCATCGGACGGTCGAGACGTATGTCTCGTTGCTACTGGCGAGTGGGTTCGTGTTGACGGGGTTGAAGGACTGGGCTCCGAGCTTGGAGGATGTCAAGGAACATCCGGAGTGGAGGGATGAGAGACATAGGCCATACTTTTTGCTTATCTCGGCGGAGGCTGCTTGATCAGAAATCTGGGCGTCTGTTCATTATCTACTATAGAAGTCTCCTAGCCGACTGTCCGAAGAGATAGCTCATCTCGGAATGACACTGAACAGAACCTGAGTAGGTGGAAGTGTTCAAGTATGTTAATTTGTGGGAAGCTTGAACGAATCCAACCTGGTTCAGCATGGATGTTCCACTGTATTACTCGACTACTCCTTGATATCCATAAGCACGGAGGCCCGGAAGCAAGTTGGTTGGGCAACGAGATTTTGAGTTGCTTGTATGGGTACCGTGGCATGAAGACTCGCATGCGTTGGAACTGTGTGTACTATTATGAAACATGTTCAAAGACATATAAAGGACTACTTGTGACTCTGAAAGAACCAGAGAGCTGCCTATACTTCTATAGTCACCTAAACCGACTGCCTGGATGCCTAACGGGACCTGCCAGGCACCCAGGCACTCAGGCATCCAGGCATCTTCCAGGCAGCCCGCTCCCAAGACGGCTAGCGCGAGGTGTCGACCGGGCATGTGAAAGTCCGGCCTTCGACAAATCGCCGGTCATCATTTGTTCTCCATCCTCAACTCTGCAGCTCTGGCGATAAGACCTCGTCTAATCACGCCGGCATCGCACCGTGATCACACCATCCGTCACACATCGACTTCCATTATCTCTCTGTGTCCAGAAATGCGTACATGGCGAGCTCGGTGATACTCAGCCCACGACCAACCTTCAAGTCATGGAGAGATTCACGCAGTTCCGCGATCGAGGTCCGCACCATCTTCCTTCTAGCGACCCCTGGTCTAGACTAACGCGCTTCCTAACGATGCAGGGTCGGGCATCGCCCCCTTTCTCCCCATTCCTTCTGAACCGCTTGGCTTCCAGCTACCGTTCCGCGTCTTCCTCTTCTTCGTCCGCCTGCCGCTGTTCCTCTTCGTCTGCTTGAGCTACTTCCTCGTGCTACAATGGCTTCCGATCGGTTCCCTCGGCAAGAAGGCATCCCTGTGGTGTATTCTCGGCGTCCCGAGTATCTGGTGGATTGACCTCCAAGTGGATGGCGTGCGAAAAGGGTAGGAACCATTCTTGCGGTTTGAAAGACAACGTGCTAAACCCTGAACTCCAGTTCTCTGTCCAAACAACATCAAGCTCGTCTACCTGGCCCCGGATCCGTCATCGCCTCTTCGTTTACCTCTCCTATCGATGCCATCTATCTAGCCGCAATCTTTGACCCTATTTTCGTCGCCTCGTACCCGAACTCGCGCCAGGTCGAACACATCTCCCTTCTGCAGGCCATCCTGCGTGCATTCGCTATCCCCCGATCGGCCCCTCCCCCAGGCACGTGCCTGGTTGATATCGCAACCCTTGTGCACAAATATCCCGGCCGACCGATCGTCACATTCCCCGAGTGCACGACGACCAATAGCCGAGGGATCTTACCCATGAGTTTGGCACTCTTAAGTGCCCCGCCCGCAACCAAGGTATTCCCTGTGAGTTTGCGGTACACGCCGGTGGACGTGGTGACTCCCGTCCCCGGGAGTTACTTGAGTTTCCTGTGGAAACTCCTGAGCAAGCCAACCCACTGCATCCGAGTACGAATTGCAGAGGGGATAAGGGTGGACGGGGACGCCGGTGCGTCTTCCGGGCGAAAAGCCACTTACGATACCAATTTCCTAGACACCCTGGATCAAAAGCACGGCGTGTCCGAGGAACAGGGGATCACTAGGGCTGAGCAAGCTTTGCTGGACCACGTGGCCGACTCGTTGGCTCGGCTAGGGCGAGTCAAGCGAGTTGGGCTGGGGGTGGACGAGAAGAAGGATTTTGTTCGGATGTGGACTCGAACTCGACGGACGTGGTGAAGTGTATAGTTGATGTTATATCAAGGTAGATTAGATTGGTGTGGGTCTCATTATATCTGAAATCTCATGGGCACAGGGCCTTGAATATTCCTCAATTCTGGTTCGTGCAGGCTTCGTTCTTGGGTCTCGAATCACCACCTCAGACCCTGACTTTTTTTTTACCGTATAAGACCGTGTTCTTATTCTATATTTAAATGGCCTCAAAAAATCCTACTGATTACCTGGGCCAATCTCCCGCCAGAACAAGACCGAGCAAGGAACTGCTCGACTGACCTCGACCTATTCTAGTATACGCTCCTCGACCTTACTCAAGTGTCTCTGTCTTGGGTCCACCAGTTATACGAAGCAGAGAAATTCACATTGTCTGTTGGGGTATCAAATCAAATACAATGTGTAGTGACAACAAAGATACTCCGGACCGAAATACGCCTCCAGTAAGCCTTCTCAGAAATCAAAACGAAACGCCAACCCTGACCGACCAACCTGATTGCTAGACAAAAGCACACGAAACCAAAAGAAAGAAGAAGAGAAGCGAAGCTAAAAAAAAAAAAGGTGCCCTGGTGACCTAAAAGGCGACCGTTCAAGGCAGATTAAGGGTGGAACAACGTGGTTTTCCAAAATACCACTGTACCAACATCTTAAATACTGCCTCGTCTTTCGTGCGAAGGTCATACAGCTTGCTGGGGCGCACCACGACGTTATGGCCTTCCATGTAGGCTTCGATAATGCGGGCATGCTGAGGGCCCATGAAAGAAAAGGCCATGACCTATTTAAATAATCAGAATGGTGAAGTGAGAGGCAGATAGAAAGGTGCTCACTGGTGCAATCATATGGTCGACGAACCGGGCCCTTCTCAACTGGGCTATCATGACGCGCAGAATGGAGAGTAGTTCTCCTTGGAGAATCTGGTTGTCGTTGGCATCGAGATCGTTATAGATCGTGGTCTTGACGTGCGAGCATGGTCCTTCACGGACTCGAGCATGGTCCTTCACGGACTCGAGCATGGTCCTTCACGGACTTGTTCAATGTCCGTCGTTCCAAATTCAGGGTAACGGAATCGATATAGGTCGACGTAAGGGCCGTCGCCGATGCTATCTCTTAGGTTAGGGCCGAAGGCATAGTCGACGAACGAGACGCTCAATCTTACCTGACTGGCGACCAGACAATCTCCCCGCCCTTGGGATGTTTGCCATAGAAATAATGGGCAGCGTAGGCAGAGAAGTAGTAGTTGATTGCCCGCGCGCAGTTGATCGGCTGTCTAGAATCCTCGGGGATTGAATCAAAGGAGACATATTCCTGGTTGTATTCCCGGTCGTGGTTCTCATCGGGGTTTAGCAAAACTGAGGTAGGGAGTGGGTTGAAGAATGTCGGCCTGTCTTGCGACTTCTTATCGAAGACCAGGGGCTCAAACCGAAGCTGGTCGATGTCGGATGGGAACATGTCGAACGCATCAGCATGGAGTTCGGTGATGTGGTTGGTGAGCCTACGCAGGGCCAGACGCATTTCCGTGCGTTTCGGCAACTCTGGAGGGACGGACATGGTGGCGGAGATCAGTTCAGATTAAGCCTGATGGAGGATGGAGCTGATGATGATGTTTAGAGGAGGAGGGTGTCTTTAGTATGTATGTCTTTATGTTGTTGTGGTGGTTTTTTTTGCCGCCGCCTCCAAAGCGGTGGCGGCCGTTGCGTTGCTGCCCACGGACCGGCTTCATCTTCGCCATCCCCTGCCAAGCCTCCAGCTGGCCTCCAGTCGCAGTGCAGCGTTTGCCGCTGGCCCTCGATGAAGGTCATACGTGCGCGTCGATAATGCTGAATATGGTGAGGGGAGGGCCTTCAATGGCGGAAGACTCCAGGGATGTGCTGCTGCGCCTCTTTACCTCCCGCACCTTACGGGGTAAAACTAAGTGAATCTCTGCGTGCACTGTAAAGAATATTGGTGATTGGTGGTGTCAGCTGCATTCACTATCTGGCAGTTTCAGGTCGTGGATTCAAGTATAGAAAGCCCTGCTTCCAGGGGACATAAAAGGCCCGCTCGCCCCTCGACGACCGTGTATGAGATCCCAACCATGACACTCACACTGTCTGCAGATTGTTGAGCCAAAATAAAATGACTGATATTCCTAATCACTTGCCTAACAAAGTCAAAGCATGGCAGGATGCAGTCGCCAGTGCCGGTCTTAGAGAGGAAACAGTGCACACCGCTGAGCTTGCATCGGCGTCTAAAATGAACTATGCGCAATTCCTCCTCCTGCGGGTCCTTTGGGTCATTCATCCCAATCACATGGTGCAGTATCTACCTCAGAAGGTGCGGTCGTTCATACCGCGAGCGACTGAACTCCTTAATGGCCTTGCCTCTTGGAATACATATCTCGGGAGCTTTGGTAGGAGCGGGATTCCAGAGGGCACTTTCTCACTCGTCAAACTCTATCAACTTGAAGTCGAGACGGGCAAAGGAGAGATTCGACCAGACAGCTTCGATACACCCATCGCAAACCGCACACGATCTCACACCAGCGGTGGGTTAGCTTGGAGGATGCAAAATCTCCAGCTGGAGACTCCGACCAAGCAACCAACAGGAAGGCCCAAAACGCCGGTCATGTCTCCGGACAACTCCCTTTTTCCGGAGCCAACGCCCTCACCTCAGTCGGCACCTGTCACACCCGCTAATCAGGTCCCTGAGGAGTACCGGAGAGACATGTTTGTTCCCACACGCGATGAGCAAATCGTCAACACCGCCCTGGTGCTCTTCCTGAATGCACTTAGCATGCATTTCGGCACCGTTGTGTCCTGGACAATGCACAGGAAAGTCTTTGTCGCGGAGTTTGAAGAGGCTCGCTACGAAGCACGCATGGACGGGTATCTGGACGAGGTGGAAGTCAAACCGATCCCCAGGGCAGAGAAGGCCAACCTGATCCAGGTGCAAGAGGGAGCCCAAATGGTGAGTTGGATCAAGAACGATACCGGCTTACCCTCCACCAAGCCGTATGTTGATTGCTAGCTCCCTTTTTACTTTCATGTGCATGTACTGACCTTAGCCAGACGGTTGCATGTATCCCAAGATCGCCACGAGATCTTCATCACCGTGGCCGAGTACGACGATGACTACGTGGCGTATCTCACCCACAAGTCAACAGACAAGCCCCTGTCTCTGTTGACTATGCACCAGATCGGGCCGTGGAATATCCAGAGTCGGTCAGACATGAAGAGCGTGGGTCCAATTCTACTGGCTATCACACTTTATGCGGATAGTGAAGTCCGTCAGCAGCGAGGTTCTCTCCAGCCTTGAGCGAATTACGGATGCTAAATCGGATTTCTTCTTTATTGCGTGTATCGGTAGCCACTAGACACCCAATGTCTGATACAGATCTCTACGGACACTGGAATGCCGTTCTTAGCTTTTATTTAATGCCCGGGCGCTGTGCGTGCAAGCAAGCACCATGTTGGATCTGTCTTGGTCTGAAAGGAAATTGAAACTGCCATCACGGATGCGACCATGAGGTCTCGATCTAAGTTATGACTTATGTAGCACTACATCAGACCCTTGCAACGCTTACCGCAGACCCCTTCGAAATACATGTACACTAATATATGCGTCTTATGAAATAATAACAATGTAAATCCCTGGGCCAAAGCTGTCTCGGTGAAGACAGGTGGGCGCCATGTAACCATCTGCACTTGGCGGAACATTGCGCATGCCTGAGGTACCCAAGAGGGAATGTAAACCAGGAATCCATAGACATGATTGGTGGGGAGCAGGGCGGTAGGCATATGAGAGCGGCAGAACTATCAACCGAATGCCAAGCATACTGACCGCCTTGGATCGATGTACATCGAAAGCCCTAACTTCTAAGTAGATCTACCCTACGAGAGACGGCATACGTAGTTCAGGATCCCCCCGGAGTGGATCCAGCAGACAGGGTGTAACCCGAATACAAGAAAGATTCACTGAGTCCTGGATACTTCCACATAACAATCTGCTCTGACAAGTGACAACAAAGACAACGCCCGCCTGAAACATCCCTCACGTAAGCCATACCTATCACAATCAGAAATGTAAACAAACCACTAATCCCAGCTCCTGGTCCGGCAAGCTTGAGAAAATGGAAAGAAAAGAAAGAAATCACTACACCAGGTGAAGATCTGCCTAGCAAGGCAGGGGTTGAGCCTCTGCCTGGGCTTTATCCTCTGCCAGGGTTGTACCCTTTGGCTTGGCAAAGTACCACTGCCCCAAGGTCCTGAACGCTTCTGGATTTTTGGGACGAAGGTCAAACAGCTTGCTCGGGCGGATAACGACCGTATGGCCTTCATTGTAGGCCTCGATTATACGCGCATGCCGAGGCCCCATGAATGAAAAGGCCAGAACCTATCCAAGCAATTAGAGTCATCAAGCAATAGATCTAAGGGTACTCACCGGTGCAATGATGTGGTCGACAAAGCGGACCGTTCTCAGTTGGCCGAGCATCAGCCGCAGAATAGGCAGAAGTTCTCCTTGAAGTATGTAGCCGTTCTTGGCGTTGAAGTCGTTGAAGATCATAGTGTTGGTGTGCGGGAATGGCCCTTCACGCACCTCGTGCGCGCCCATTGTTCGAAATTCGGGATGGCTGTATCGACTCAACTCAAGGTAAGGGTCTTTGCCGGGTTCATACCAGCCAGCCGACCATATTCTCCATACATCCCCACCGTCCCGCGCATGTTTGCTGAAGTAATAGCCGGAAATGTACGAGAAGAAATAATAGTAAATCTGGTGCGCGGCATCGAGTGGGGTCATATCTTTGTCCGATGGATCCCAAGGTTCCCAGTCCACCCCCTTTTTCACGTCGTACTTGTCGTCAGGGTACGCCAAGAAGGACGCGGGCAACGCAGAATAATAGGCAGGTCGATTGTCGGAATTTTCATCCAAGCCCAGGGGCAGAAAGCGAAGGTGATCAATTTCAGGCGAAGATGTTTTGATCTGACTGTCTGGCTTAAGGCCGGTGATATGCCTCTCGAGCTTATGCAAGGCTTGACGCATTGCGAAGCGTTCGGGCGATTCTGCAGGGGCAGACATGGCAATGAACTACACGAGCTAGATGGGCCAATTGGTCCAGTTCTGTCAGTTGGTCCAGTGCAGAAGGCGAAGAGGATGAGGGTCTCACCGAGGGGGGCGGACGGACCTATATAATAATATCAGACAACCCCTCCATCGGGGGTGTTGGTTGCCGGGCGACTGCCAGCCTTGATCCCCGGGGATCCCAGGCATCCCGTCATGTCTGTGTGTATGTATCACCATTCTCATGTACCTATAGCATCATGTGTAACGCAAACGAAAATAAACCTTCGACACGGTTAATTCCAGTCAAATGATAGGTTGCTTCCCCGTGAGTCAACGCTGGCAGGCCATGCCCCCCCCAGCCCCGGCCGCTGCGCTCCTCGGAGGGTATGGAGGGTTCCTGCGAATGGGTTGGAGGCAACGTCCGTTTAACAGCCTATCGGTGAATATATCTCGAGGTAGCTCTATGAGGCAAGTCTGAGATCATTCAACTGCAGACCCCATCTTCGCCTTAGCCCCAGGAATGAAATTTCTAGTATATAGGGCTGTCTGTCTTCTGGTCATGTGTTTTCTTAACATGAATCAAGCATTCGCCTCCTCGTGAAACCCATTCCCATTGTCTCGAGCTTCCATCTTCGATCTTCGATTTCTATTCCAATTTTCTGCAGCACATGATGAGCGATACAACCGAGAAACCCGAGTCGTTACCCGACGAGTGCGAGATGTGGAGACTGGAAATCGAGAAGCAGAATCTCGCAAGAGAATCAGTCCATACGACCGACTTTGCCTCTGCTTCCAAGATGACCTACAAGCAATTCTTACTTCTTCGTGTCCTCTGGGTCTCCTCTCGCCCAACCAAGCCAAATGTTCAAAGAGCATTGCCTGCAAGGATTTGCTCTCGTTTTCAAAAGATGGAAAAAGCCCTGGAAAAATCTGACTCGTGGGGCAAGTACATCAAAAGCATTCCCTATGATTACATCCCAGACTGCACTTTCTCGATACCCCGCTACTATCAAGTTCTGGCCAACAAGGACAACAAGGGATCGACTAGACCGGACAGTTTTGATACGCCGGTCGCCAAACGTACTCGCTCTCATCATGAACCTGCCATTGGAATTTCGAGAAGATTCCAAGATATGCAACTAGCGACTCCGTCCAAGCCATCAAGAGTCCTCCTTCAGACCCCGATCATGAAAACACCCAGGGATATTGATTCTGGGCTACCAGGCTCAGCACAGTCCCAGCAGTCGGATCCTTTCACTCCGGCTGCTGAGGTCTCTACCGATGTCCAGAACACTGTGTACGTGCAGACAAGAGACGAGCAAATTGTCAACACGGCCTTAGTAACTTTTCTAAATGCGCTCACAATGCACTGCACCCTGGATTCTGGCTGCAAGTGGACGATGCATCGAAAGGCATTGATCGCCGAGTTCGAGCATGCCCAGTTCGAATCTCGGTTAGATGGGTATCTGGACGACGGACACGAGAACCCGTGGGCACTTATTGAGGTCAAGCCCGTTATTCGAGGAATTGCATACCGTTCCTCGATTCAGATACAAGAAAGCGCCCAGATGGTCAGCTGGATAAAAAGCAGCCCTACCCCGGATCTGGACAAGCCGTACGCTACCTAGTTTACCATTCCTCCTTCTTCCCTTCTGGCCTTTTCTATCTGTCGTTCAAGAACATTCCGTGCTAAACAAAACAGGCATATCCATATATCCCAAGACCGCCACGAGATATTTATCACTGTGGCCAGTTACAGCCGTAGCTATTGGGACTATCTCACAGACTCGACCAAAACAAGCCCCGACTCCCCGTTCTTGACAATGCATCAGATTGGGCCGTGGGATACCAGGTGTCGGACCCATATGAAGCAACTGGGTGCGATCCTTCTTGCCATCACGTTTTACGTTGATGATGAGCTCAAAAGAATGATAGAAGAAAAGAAAAGAAAAGAAGCAGAAGAGAAACAGAAAGAGAAAGAGAAGGGGAAGGGGAAAGAAAGAAAGGAAAAAGAAGAGAAAGAAAGAAGGAAAAAGAAGAGAAAGAAAGAAGGAAAAAGAAGTGACGACGCCAATGACTGTTAGTTGGCTTTTCTTTTCTTTTCGGTTTCTTCAATCACCCACGGAGTAGCAAAGGCAAATTGCATTTAGAGATAGACAATGCATTGTTCGGATTTCGTTCGAGTTGCATAAGAGTTCCTCAAATCCAGTTATCTTTGGCTCTAGTGCCTCGCTGAGCTTCTCCCGATCAGTCTTGCGGGGCTCGTAAGGTGAAATATATCAAGACAGCTGCTTATAGAAGACCCATCATCTTCTAGTTAGCTATCCATTCACTGGGTGCCTTCCCTTGCAACCGTTGTCGTATATTCTATATTTGATCTTGGATTATGAGCATCTCTACAAGACGATATTTATTAACAGCAAGGCCAAACCCCCATAGTTATATTTCGATTCATCTCCCACAGTGCTCAGTGTTCAACCCATCACAGCTTGACCATTACTCCCTCCGGATATACTCCTCTCGACGCCAAGCACGGGTACATTATGATCAAGCCGTGTGGCTGCAGTTAGATTGGGGAGGAAGGGGGTGCCCTGATGTCTAGATGGTCATGTCCCTTATACTTTAATGAAGGCTCTACGGGATCAATACAAGTCGAGGGAGCCTATTACTACTTAGTATACGACCAAGTTCCCGAGAATATATAATCAACGCCAACACCAACAACATTTCGATAAAAAAAAACCCCAAACCGAGAGTTGAAACCGAACACTATGCATAAGCTGGCCGTTTGTTGTCGCTGTAAGTGTATTACCACCAACCACATGGTCAGATCTAAGATATGCACGAGATCTAAAGCATGTAAGACATGCCCGTTGATCAAGAGCGCTGGAAGGGGTTTAGTGTTGGGTCGTGCTGCTTGGCGTGGCGACTTGCGTTGCTCGTGTCATGCTGGATATCGAGATGATGAAGAGATATCTATCGTATAAATAGCATGAGGGTATTAACTTATTGAGTCACTGTGAGGCCTGCTTGATTGGTGGTACAGAGTGACAGGACCTGTTCTTATCTGATGCTATCTGGGTGGGCACTTTTGTCCCCTGTTGATGGGACTCATGGTCTCCTCTCAAGATACAGTAGAACCATTAGTTTTCACCAAAGTGCTCCATCGGAACTCCAAGTTAATTTATTTGCCGGAGATTTTCCCTCGGTCGGAGGAACCCGACCGCACAGAATTTGATTCTCCAGAACTCGAATGTCCTCCGTAGGAATCCGGAGTGGAGATGACTCACTAAGATAAGCAATTCGCATATTCGACTGGAAATACGGAGTACCCAGGAGAAGGATTGAAATCCCTGGGTACGGAACCTACAGAGTGGAATTAGTCCGTATACTTAGTTATCTGTACCTGGCCAGGCTACATCAACAAGCAGTCAAAGGAAAAAAGCATAGACCTGCTCCGTCAACCGTAGCAGTGCAGTAGATGCACCGAATCCTCGAAAAACAAAGCCAAACACCGTAAAACTAAATACAATGAAACCAGACTCCACGCAACGGGAGTTTGTGAATAAAACGGGTGGAGTCGCCTGCTCCACCCTGATTCTAGATCGTATTCGTCGCTTTCGCACAATGATGAACAGTTTCGAAACCCCCGAGTTTTCAGTCCAGCAACAAGCGTTCACGCCCACGGAAGGGGCATGATGTAACTGCCGATCTGTGGGAAGGCGAAGACTGAACACCAACCGTCTGACCACGGGGTTGGCTGATTGTTTTCAGCTTGTTCCAGGGTTTGTTGATTTGTTTATTTGTTGACGGTTGAGCTGGAGCCGCTAGGGAAGATGACCCGTCACAATCACAGGCAAATTTCCGAGATTTCGGAATGTTCAAATAACGAGACCCCTTCCATCCCAACCACCGGTCGATCTGCATCTCCGAATCATTCTCGTATGGGCAACTGAATATAAATTGTACAATGGCCGGCTATGAGATACTTTATATGAGACGGTTGATTTGATTGCCGCCAGCTAGAGCGATCGAGCATCAATCAACAACCGATACCGTGCCTGACTAGCGACAGGGAATGACAGGCCGTTGGACCGAAATAGATTGACAATGATTAATTAATTACGGAGTCATGACTAGACCAGGCAGAGTCCACGGAGAGTGGATTCGCATTCGAACTATTGACGCGGGCAAGGATTCTTTCCCCGGCGCAAATTGCGATTAATCAAACCCGCAGGAGCTGTCGGCGCAATTAGCGTTGGCGTGAGGGCAGAACGAATTTGGAAAAGGGGCAATAGGACAAAGGAAAAATTAGAAGAAAAGAAAAGAAAAGAACCAAGACAGGACTTGATTATTATTGAAAAAGGCGTACTGTACCAAGGAGGTGGACTTGCGATCTGGTGAGGGTCTTAGGGCACAGGGCAGAGAACCACGCAAACAGAAACCCACTCAACCGGGTGTCACGGGCTTGGCGATGATCACTGCTGAGGGTCTTTCCCAGAGTTGAGAACCGGAATGCGACGCGACGGCTTACGTAGGGACGCGTCGATCCCAGACCTGACCCGACGAATCCCTCCTTTTGCATTTCCATTATTTCATATGACCCTCCCCATGGAGACCGAATCAAGGCACAAAGTCAAAGTCGAGCAAATCTCGCTCCATGGAGTCAATACGCGGCTAATAATGCAGATACCACGGCTAGCGTGGTCGTTTTGCCGTTCAGTCCGTCGGAATGGATCCCCATTCCAATTCCCAAATCCCAAGTCAACCTAATTTCGAAGGGGGGAACCATCGGCTGGTCGCGACTCCCAATTTTTCCCCGGCAATAAGCTCAAGAGGCAAGGACGCCGCTAAGGGTGACTAGTCGGGGGGGAGCAAGTCCACATGAACCAGCGACGGCGGCAGAAGCGGGTCTTCCAGACTGGCAATTGCTGGTTAGCGCGAGTTATTGCGGTGGCAAATCTACTCCGGAGAAGGGTACTGTGCCCCGTCCTGTTCAGTTCGTCGCGTCCGACAATTCTGAATGGGAACGGCGATGATTGCGATCGCCGGGGAACGAAGGACGAAGGAATTTGAGCTGCATTCGGGTGCCGACAAAACGGGGGGTAGGATCCTGCTGGGGGGGACTGTAAGTAAGTAAAGTAAAATGTTGAGAGGCAAGGAAGGATGAGGCAGCTAGTCGCCAAGCGGGGAACGGATGGGAGATAGCGACGTAGTCAGTACTCTGTAGTTAAGGTGTTGGGGAGAGATGAAAGAGAGGAAGAGAGAGGAAAGAGGAGAAGGACTGAAGGAAGAAGAGGACGACGAGGAAGCGGCGCAATTCCTGAATTTTCAGGCCGCGCGGTATTACCGAATGCGGGGTAGCGCCGCCTCGTGGGCGCTAGGCCCGATGCAGAGGGGCCGTCAGCTGACCGCGGTGGTCGGCCGCCTTGCCTAATCCGGCGGGCATCACCGCTTTGTACCTGTACGGTACGACGGAGTATAGCTAACACTTACTAGGTGGAAGGTCGGTATGGAACACCGGCGCTGCAACTGCGGAGTCTGCCTGTAAGTTAAGGCAGCGTCATCGCCGGTAACTTTTCCAGGTATTTTCTTCCTCAGGCACGATGCGATGATCATTTGTTCTTCTGCTTCCCCTCTTCTTCTTCTTCTTCTTCTTCTTCTTCTTCTTTCTCTTCCTATTTCACTTTCCTTGATTTCCTTTTCTCGGTCTCTCCCTTTCCATTCCATCCCTCCACATCTCGGTGTTTCCTTCCTTTCTGTCGTATTTCCCCTTCGGATCCTCTGACTCCTCCCCTCTCTTTATGCTCTCCCTTGGCCTGTCATTCCTCACGATCTGCCAGCTCTCGCCCACCGGACTCGGCTTCTTCTCGTCCTTGCAAATCCCGACGGCCTCCGCGTTCATCACTCTATCATCCTGATCCTCTCAAGCGTGCTGGGTTCATAATTCATATCCAGTTCCACCCGAGACGCTGGGACGTATTCTCCGGTCTCACCCGCCCCGGTCTAGTTCTGGTCTTGGCTTCCATACTTAACGTACTCCGGAGAACTGCGTAGGGCTCGCGCTTTCTTCTCTCTTTGCCTCCCGCCACAAAGACTTCGACCCCTTCTGCGGGACTCGCCCGGCCAGAATCGAGTGTTTTCCTTTCGGCTCGTTCGATGGTTCTCACCGATTCCTTTCAACCGACCGATCGGTCAAGGCCTTTCGTCAAGTCCCCGGAGTTACACCACTTCAGCGCAACCGCCGCCCCGAGTGACAATGAATCCTTCTCGTCGATTTCCGCCAGCACGGCGGATGGGAGTCTTTATTCCCCGCCTCTGTCGACCGGACGGGGCTCCATCGATATAAAGCAGGAGGCGCCGCTCCAGTCTCCCTCGGCCTCGACAAACCCTCCGCCGTCGCTGCACATTCGCACCGATATTCCCGGCTCCACCCCGTCGAATTCTTTCAAGGAGTCCGATCCCTTCGTTCACCATAGCGTCTCGTCCGGCAGCCTTCCCCATAGAACGCCCAGCTTGCGCGGCCTGTTAGCCGGCTCCCTGCCCAGCGGCAGCTCGCTGTCGCCCGCCTCCGTGCTGTCCTCGCCGCAGTTGATAGCCATGGGGGACATCACCCCCCTGCCGTCGCCCATTAGCGGCACCTCGCCCTGGAAGCTCCCCCGTCGCAACTCGCAGTCGCTTTCGCGCACTCCCTCGACGGTGTCGCGCAGTGGCTCCATCCGCGGGTTGCGACTGAGCGACTCGTCGCAAATGCTCGGCGTCGCCGATGCGCGGTCGCGCAGCAAACCATACGCTCCGGTGGACCAGGTGGGCGGCGAAACGAGTCGGGATGCGGCCACTCCGAAACATGGGCGCAACCGGAGTTTGAGTGAGTATGTTCCCCCGGGTAAAAGCGTCCCGGTTAAGCCTCGTCCAGTGGTGGTCTCCGGATCCGGCGCACCCAACGGGATCTCGTCGTCCGCCAGCACCGACTCTAAGGCGAACAATTTGCACCGCGAGCAGTATCTCGCTGTGCACCGTGGCATTGCCCTGCCGTCCATCCACCCCCCGTCTCCGCCCCGGAGCCGGCACAGCACCTGCGATGCCGAGACGCAGCCCGTGATCAGCCATCCACCGGTGGTAAACGGGCCCGACGAGGTGTACTCGGTGCGCTCGATCCGCACGCAGCAGCCTCGAATCTATCGCAAACTGCGCCAACTGGGTCAGGGCACATTCAGTCAGGTCTGCTTGGCCGTGCGAGTGGAGCTGCCGGAGGGCGGCGACGTCCTGACCGGGTCCAGCCTCCAGGGGGTGAATGCGGCGACGCAGAAGCTGGTCGCCGTGAAGATCATCGATCACGGCCCCGCCGGTGGAGCGGACGAAGAGCGGTTGGAGGTGTCTCTCAAACGTGAAGTCGACATCCTCAAGTCGATCAATCATCCGTCCCTTGTCCAACTGAAAGCGTTTGGGAGCGACGAAAAGCGCGCCTTGCTGGTGCTGGATTATTGTCCGGGGGGCGACCTCTTTGACTTGGCGTCGTCCGGCCCGAAACCGCTCAACCCGCAGCTCATACGGCGTATGTTTGCCGAGCTGGTCGGCGCCGTGCGCTACCTGCACGCGAACTATATTGTCCATCGGGACATTAAACTCGAAAGTATGTCCCCGTCTTCCCCCTGTCTTCCCCCATGAAATTTTATTCTAACTTGGATTTTAGACGTTCTTGTTAATCTCCCGGCATCTGCTATGGAGAATATCACAGATTGGCGCGCGTATGACCGCGCCATCATCACCCTCAGCGATCTAGGTCTCTCCCGACGCATACCGCAACCGCCGGAGAACGCTCTGCTTCATACCCGCTGCGGCAGCGAGGATTACGCAGCACCGGAGATCCTCATGGGCCAGGCGTATGACGGACGCTCGACGGACGCCTGGGCTCTCGGAGTGCTGCTCTATTCTATGATGGAGAATCGACTTCCCTTTGACGCGCTGCCGGGGACTCGCGGTGACCCCAACAAGCTTCGCGCTCGGACTCCCCATCGGATCGCACGCCTCGAATGGTCATGGTATCGCTTCGCCGACGCCGACGGGGAATGGGACCCCGAGAAGGGCAAACAGCTCGAGGACGCGCGAGTCTGCGTCGAGGGTCTACTCAAGCGCAATACGAAACGCATGAGCCTGGACGACGTCGCGTCGATGGAGTGGGTGCGCGATGCGATCGACGTGCCGGGAGGGTTGAAGAGGGGCGATAAAGAAGTACCGTAGAGCTGGACTCTGGATTTCTTTGTTTCTTTCTATAAGGTTTTGTTACGATATACGGTGACGGGTTCCGAGAGATGCATACTCTGGTTTATGATTATTACATGGCTTGGTTTATATGGCTAGACGCCGGATCAGATAAATATACCCTAGATAATGGTGTAATGGTGAGATAATTATTCTTTTGAGCAGTCCCTGGCGTATCGTGTATGTGGCCTAGCTTAGGTGTGCTGGGCTCGTTCATACTGAGTATTTCTATTAATATTCGAGACTCATAAATACGACAAGCGAACCTGGAAGGCAGCATGATAAACCTAATACGACTCTTCGAGATCTGCATCCATACGACGTGCGGAAATACGACCATACGAGGCCCCGATCTAGTAAAGCAGCGGGCGTGGCAAGGGAGCAGCCGAGTACGAGCATTGCCTGTTGCGGCCAACCCGATATACTGCGAAGTATAAAGAAGGCACCACATGGTCTTCATGGACAACAGACAGAACACACACCATCCAAACAATTCAATTAACACACCAACCAATCCAACCATGCATTTCCACCTTTCCATTGCCTTCTTCCTCCCCCTCCTCACCTCCCTCACCACCGCCAACGCCCATACCCAGGATGAGACCCAGTCCCCCTTCTTCCCCCCTATAAACCTCACCTACGCAACCCACACTCCGACGTCCATCAACACCACCAGGCACTCCGGGACCAAAATCGCCCAGTACAACAACATCCGCTTCGCGCAACCTCCCACCGGACCTCTCCGGTTCCGCAAACCCGTCTCCCCTCCGCCCCACGAGCCAGGGATCCAGGACGGACGAAGACACCAGCTGTTCACCACGGACTGCGTCAGCTCGGCGCCGCCCATGGTGCCGTTTCCGGACGTGAACGGGTCGACCTGGGGTGCGGAAGATTGTCTCTTCTTGAATGTCTGGGTGCCGGAGGGGGTCAGGCCGGGGAGGGATAAAGTGCCCGTGGTGCATTGGTTGTATGGCTCTGCTTATGCGTTTGGGAGTAAGGATCGCCTGGTTGATGGGATGGCGTTGATGGACAGGGAGAGGGAGGGCGAGAAGTTTATCTATGTGGCGAGTAACTATAGGTATGTCCATATGTCCTTGAGGCTATATGAGGATAGATGTGAGTGGTGGATGGATGGATGGATGCTGACATGACGACAGGATGGGGATTTACGGATGGACCTCCGCCGAAGACGAGGACATGGATGCGAATATAGGACTGCATGATGGCGTTGCAGCGCTGCAGTGGACGAAGAAGTATATCGCGAGGTTTGGCGGCGATCCGGACAATATAACGGCCATTGGGGAGAGCGCAGGAGGCGCGATGATTGCGATGATGCTTGTGGCTGAGGGAGGAGAGGCCGAGCTGCCGTTTCAGAAGGTAAGCATAAACCATCTTCTCATCAACAAGACAGGTGAGCTAACATTACAGGCATTCATCTCATCTCCCGCCATGCTGCCGCGCCGAAACGTCACTCAACGCCGCCGATATGTCTTCAACGAGGTCCTCCGATCAGCGAATTGCTCGTCCCTCGACTGTCTTCGCCACGCGTCCCCGGAGACGCTCAAGGCTGTTAACAAGCATGTCCTCTTTGACTTCCCGGGGGAGTCTGGAGGCGCGACATTTGGCCCAGGGATTGGACTGGGCCCGTTCCCGGACGGAGAATATGTGCCCGACGCAATGACGACCCTATTCGCGGAAGGGCGTTTCAACAAGAACGTGAAGGCTGTTATATCCGGAAACATGGCGGAGGAAGGGCTCTTCACGACGCCAGACATTGAGAACAAACATGAGTTCACCCAGCTGGTTAGACGATTTGTTCCCGGGGCCAGCAACGCGACTGTGCAGCGCATTCGAGCCCTGTATCCGTATCCAGACTCGCAGATCCAACAGGTCGCAAAGGACTGGACTACGGATGCCGTCTGGGCATGCAATGCTCAAGCGATCGCGGACGCGTATGCGGGGATCACGCGGCGATATGTGTTTTCAGTGCCCCCAGCCTCGCATGGATTAGATCTTAACTGTGAGCCAGGACCCCAGAGCTTGTTACTTAAGTAGGCTTTGCTGACTGAAACAGATCTGTTTTACACGGACAATGCTACAACTCCGGTTGCTAGCGTAGCGGTCGCCCGGGAGCTTCAGGCTCAGACTCTGAGATTTGTACACGGCGATGATGTCGCATCTAATGCGACGGGTTGGCCAGTGTATGGAAAGGAATCGAGCATGGTGAACATCACCGAGGCTGGATTCAGGAAGAGTGTTGATCCGTGGGTTACAAAGCCGAACTGCAAGGAGATATTCGAGGTGATTATGGACGAAAGGAACGGTGCTTGACATGAATGACAGTTATTGTTTTGCTTTGGGTTGTAGCAAACCCTTGGTCGGTGCATGGCAGTTTGCATGTGTTTCTGCTAGGATATTGTTATATAGTCCGTGACTCTGATAGGTAGATTTGCTTATTTGGATGTGTTAGTTAACGCGTGTCGGTAACAGGAGACAAATATTTGTTCATATATGCTGTGGCTGCTCAAGGTGTTTATATATATATATATATTTTCAATTGACTTCCAGGTCCTCCAAATATAGCAAATTTTCATACAAAGACTTACCCGAAGAAGCTGTGCCGGTCCAGTTCCATCCAGACACATGTCTTGACTCTCGACAAAGAGCGTTGGCCTCCGGTCTTGGTGTTTAGCTTGGAGCTGTCAGCCAAGTCTTACTGGAAAGGGGAAAGGCAAAGCCAATACGGCCCATTTTAGTGTAGATGTTGATTTCGTTCATTGAGTCATTTCCGTTGACGGGAAAATTTTCACCAGTCCATAATTCATGAGTGTACTACACAGGACTCTATAGGCTGGTCAGAGAAGCGAAAGCCTTCGCTATCAGATGCGACGTTGAATAACCCCAACGTACTGGTATGCATCTAGAGCCGCGAGACCTGCGGCTCCTGCACACTCGGGATGACACTAGAGATCCTTCCTGGCTTAGCCCCCTGTTGTTTTGCTTGGCTGGCATTGTTTCAACGTGACTGGACGAGAGACAAGTGGGTTGCTGACGTGGTTCTGGTGGCTGGATTCTCAAGTATCTGGCATATCTGGCACTTTCCTGTCCGATTTGGAGTGTGCGATCTGCATTCTCGTAGCACATATCTTGATCTGATCTACTTATCCCGTGCAGATCAGAAAGATAATGCCCACAATGTCTGTCCCAGACTCGGAAATCGACCGCAGAA
Source organism: Aspergillus persii (assembly GCA_002215965.1). Classification (NCBI taxonomy): domain Eukaryota; kingdom Fungi; phylum Ascomycota; class Eurotiomycetes; order Eurotiales; family Aspergillaceae; genus Aspergillus; species Aspergillus persii. Next base: position 4,349,885 of record NGZO01000004.1, on the reverse strand, counting down.
CCATGCAAGAAGTAGATCCCAGTATGCAGCTGTCATTCATAGCACATAACCCAGGCGGCTCGACCATTTTGCTCTTGATCCACGGTGCATTTGGCAGCCCTGCGGACTTTGATCCTCTCGTGCACGATCTACTTCCAGAGCATCTAATTAACGACTCTACGACGAGCTCTAGACCTAGACAAGGACCCAACGAGACAGAGCACAAAACTCCTGAACCAGCAGGACAACCTGACGCCGACGTCGAAACATCCACTCTTCTTACGACCGAAGACAAAGACAACCAAGATGATACACAACCCTCCGACTCAACGAGCTCCAGGATCCAACAAAACAATCACTACCACGTTCTGATCCCTTTTCTCCCACTACACAACCCCTACTCACGTATCGGCCCTCTCACGGTCCCACACGCCGTCTCTCTGCTCGCCAGCGCACTAGCATCCACACACCCCGGCCTGATAAGCAGCGTGTTTATGACAGGATTCAACATCTTCGGTGCCTTGCGATGGCGACCGATCTTACCGGGAGTGCTATTCACGCTGACCCTGCTCGAAGGCACTATAATGTGTCCGCGGGAGACTGGACAGAAGATCAAAGACTGGATACTTGGACGGAAGAATGTCTGCGATCATGTTCGGCTCTGTGGCGCGGTGATTGACATCCTGTTCTCGGACAGGGAGCTGGGGATGATCGACGGGGAGATGGTCAGGGTTGCGATTGTGGCTGCTACGAAGGAGGGGTGGATTCCGAAGGATAAGGTGGAGAGTGCGAGGAGGTTGTTTGAGAGTGTAGATTATGGGGAGGGTCACTGCCATGAGAATGGGGATTGGGAAGAGAGGAAGGGAAAAGCAAGAGTAGTGCAGCATAAGGGGCTGACCCATGCGTGGCCGGTCGACGAGCCGGAGCTGATGGGCAGGACGATCAGGGCGTGGGTCGAGCGCGGGGAAATACTGGAGGGGTTTGAGGATTTATAGAGAGAGGTGGCATTAGAGCATTAGAGTATGATATACAGTGATCTATTGGTTAGACAGCCCGTGGATGCGCCGCGCGTACAGATCCATCATGTGCATCAGCGGATCGCCGAACACAGCCTGGCGCAGCACTCCGTCGGTCGTCATGCAAGCTTCGACGGATTCCGCGTCGGGGTATGCAGCGTACAACCTTTTACGAAGAACGATGACTTGTCCGGCGACAGACAGAGAAGCCGGCGGAATGCGCCACAGGGCTGGTTTGCTTGGGCGTCGACGGCCGTAGAGACGGGAGACAGGGGCTGGAGACAGATACAGATTCATGAGGGAGGAGACGTACGTCTTGTCGGCTCGAGGAACGGGATCGCCCTCATTAACAATGGAGAAGAAGATCGAGGACGGGTCGAACGGACACAAAGGTCGCAACGACACCGGGGGCGCGCCAAACGTCACACAGTGCACTTTTCGAAAGAATGTGCGCAAATGCGTGAGTTCCGATCCCACCGTCGTCGCGAACATATGGCAGTAGAGGAGACTGGCGACCGCTCCGCCGGCAGAGTGGCCTGTGATCAGAATCGAGTAGTTGGCGCGGCTGGGGTCCTCGGCCAGCAGGTCACGCAGTCGCGAGGCCACCGGAGGCACCATCTTCTGCGCCACAGATAGAAAGCCCGCATGGCACAAATTGAACGGATCGTCGAGAAAGCCACGTGGAGCCGTGGGGGCTGTTTTCATGTTGACGGCCCAGTCGCGGAAGCTTTGCGTGCCGCGGATGGCAATCACCACCGTCTTCATGTCGTCGACGGCCAGTGACTTGATCACCATGGCTTTGGTGCCGTTGCGCCAGTCGGCGTCGACGTAGGCCGGGTTGTTGCTACTGGGACGTTTGTATACATTGCGCGAATACTGCGCGGCAAGCCGGAGGAGGGCGTGTCCGGCCGGATATCTGACATGTCAGCGAGAGCTGAAGACAGTCGGAGGCGACTCACAGATTCAGAGGTGACAATTGAGGCGGCAGTCGGGCATTGGTGTAGAGATACACCTTGGAGAAGAACGTCAACGCAGTCGATTGGCAGGACTTGTCATTGTCCGCCGAAGTATGCGCCGCGGCGTCGGACTGGACGGGATATTCGACGACTGCAAATGAGCGTGGGATGGCTAGTAAGGGTTGGCATGCTCACCCATCTCGTCCCTCCCCGTAAACAAGCCCTCATCCATCGACGTAATGACGTTGTCCAGCTTCCGCAGCATCACCCCGTAGGCGTCCACTCCGCAAGACATGTATTCCTTCATCTGCTGTTCTAACCCGGTCATAGTCGAGTTGGCGATGCTTACTGTTTGCGACACCATGCCGGAGAGACTCGTTTTCGACTGCCATTTAGTCAGAGAGCTGGTGGAAGCTGAGGCATGGGACGGGGGGCACAGATGCACCGAGGACGAGATGCGATGGCGGTACGGACTTGGACGAGAAGGCGATAGATGGACCGACGACGAGGTTTCATGGTGATAGGGATGGATCGGGTGGTGCGATGTCTGCACCGATGCGGTGGTCGCTGATGCCGTTGGCAGTTTGTACAGAGATTGTGACTGTGACTGTGACTGCGCCTGCCCCGGCATATGTGACACCGGCGTCACGGCAATCTGGTCGCGGGGAGGCAGAGGCGGCGCAGCATGTTCGGACATGGACTTCTTATGCCGCTTGGAACTGCTGAACCAGCCCATGGTGAGGACGGGCGGGCCGCGAAGACATGGACGGACTCGGCTCGAGGCGTGGACGGCGGAGGAAAAGAAGCGGCGCTCGTGCTTTCTTTATAGCGCAGCGGCGGCTCTGATTGGCCCCGCCGCGCACTGCCTCGATGCGCACGTGACCAAAACATACGAAGATGAGTCAGCAACACGTGACTTATACATCGGCCGGCACGTGGCTGTCAACAATGGCTGTATAGCCAAGTATTGCATGAGTTCTGGCATTTACAGGCAGGGAGACACTTAGTGAATTGCTCATTGCCTGAGCCATTCAGTAAACTACCCTACAATTGAATGTTGGTAAGGAGGAGCCCCATCGGGCAGGTGGAAGTACATAAAACTCCATGTCTTTTGCCGACAATAGAAACCAACTAGAAATCCGTCTATCTAGCGCCTAGACCTGGAAGTTGCTATCCTTCAAACAGAAACACAATCAAAAGCCACGACAGTCAAACAGGAACTAAACAACCAAACAAGACAAACCTCAGTCAGCAGACCTATCCCCCGAAACGCCATGCTTAAACTTCCCCGATGAATCCGGATAGAAGCCCTCGTACACCCTGAGACGCGGGAAGACAGACAGATCAAACTCATAATCCGCAAAGTGCTCCTCAGGAACACTAACTGCACCAAACGACTTCGCCAGCATTTTAATCTCCGCCGCTCTCTCCGTTTCGCCGAGTTTCAAGACCTCCAGGGACTCGCGCTGCACCGAAAGAGCACTCGCCAGACGCTTGGCGTTCCATGCGGGGTTCCAGGACCAGAAGAAGTGCGAGCAGCATTGGATATTGAGATAGGTCAAGGCCTTGGGAAACATGAGCAGGTTTTGCAAAGCATTGAGGTTGATAAATGGCCAGTTGAGGGTGAGGGATTTGAGATTGGTCTGGCCGTGGTGCTCGGACATGCCTTCGAAGTTGAAAGTGTCCAGCTTCAAGCCGTTGATGATGAGTGTCTCGACCGATGGAATCACGAGTAATGGATGGCCGGTCTCGCCCACTGTGGCGGCAGTGATACCTACTTCCACTGTTGGGGTTGAGTTAGTCCCATGCCGGCAGGCTCAGCTGGACGACAAACTCACGGTAACGGAGGTTTGGCAGGATACGGGATTCCAACGGGGTCATCAAGCTGGCCCGGTAAAGAACAGAATTATGAGAGATGGAATGATGAGAGACAGAAGGCTGCTCATCATCTTCCGCGCAGGCAGGTTTGGCAAGAATGTTTCCCATGTACCTGAAGAGCGCAAGGGAGCGATTAAGGGGCAGGCATTGTCTTCCATCCACAGTAATAGTTCTCACCAGATGACCATACTTCTCGGACAATTGCCGAAACCGCTTGCTGTCGCTCAGCCTTCGGTTGTCGCATTCCATTATTGGGATGTAAACGTCTCTGAATACCCAACGGGTGGCGAGACTTTTGAAGCTCCGGCATGTAAGACGCACGGATTTGCGGTCTTTGGGAGGGAGCAGGCCGAGGATGCAGTCGAAGACTTCGGCAGGGAGGTCATAGATGGGCGAGTTCTCCATTGTCGCAGATTCGCAAAGGGGTGGCTTCCTAGCAGAACTTGCTAATATCAGTCAACAGGAGTTAGAAGCTGGAGGGAGGATCTGAATACATGGTCTGGTGAATCGTATAGAACAGAGGGCTTGAGACAGAACAGATTCACATTGACAGACAGTGAAGTAACTGGACCAGGGCTATATAGAGCCGGTCGGGTCATGTGAGGGTGCGAATATATCGGAGGACTCCAACAGACAGAAGACACCCAGTCCCCTGATTATTTCAGATTCAACAGTTAGTCCATTTCTCGTACAAAGGTCTGTTGGCAGTGTTCCAGCCTGCGTACCTTGGCTTTCATGTTTCTTCCTAAGAAGTATAGGTACATTACTCCTGCATCCAAAACCATTGATTATGAGATTATATAAATTAACAAGAAATCACCCAGAGCAACAGTGGCGCTAAACAAAACACAAACTATCTTACACAAACACAAGGCGCAAGTCCATTACAAACGAACCTCCTTCACTAGCACCCTCACACCCTGAGACCCCAACCTTGCCTGCGGAACCGTCCAATCCCTCTGAATCTCAACGTCCTCGATACCAGTCTCATACAGCTCAAACTCCACTCTCGTCGCCAACGCCGCAGACAAAAGGTACAGCTCTGCCTCAGCCAGGCTCTGGCCCAAACAATTGCGCGAACCGTGTCCAAAGGCCACCAGGTACTTTTTCAGATCGCCCTTCACTACTTCTGACGTCTTTTTCGAGTCCCCCGTGAGCCATCTCTCGGGAATAAAGGCCTTCGACTCCGGAAATATGCTCTCGTTATAGTGCTGGAAGACTGAGATCGAACTGATGGGCGTCCAAGCGGGGATGGTATACTGTTTATACTGCAGAGGGGTAGGAGCCAGACGGGGAGAACGACCGGACACGCCGCTTTGAAGGCGGAGGGCCTCCAGGACACACGATTCTAGATAGGGAAGGGTCTGGAGGGTGGTGATGGATGGTAAAGGCGCGTATGGATCTGAGTAGACTGTGCTGATCTCGGCGCGCAGACGAGCCAGCTTGTCGGGGTTGGAGGCCAAGTAATACCACAGTATGGCATTGACTTTGGCAGGTGTTTCGCTACCAGCAATGAGTAGGATCGATCCCTCCTCGGAGAGACGTTGGAGGGATTTCTCTTCGGCAGGGAGCTTCGGCGTATCACGGAGCTCTTCGAGGATGGTTTTGGTCTTCGATTCGTCGCTCGACGGCGCATATGGGCCTCGGTAGGCGAGGACGTCTGCTACTTGGTCGCGGATGTGCTGCGAATGTTAGCTAGAGCCTAAGAAGGTAGGTGGAGGGTGAATACATTCTTCCATTCCATCAAGACCGAAAGGTCAGGCGTGACGATTCTAGCCACGGAGGTCGGTAACAAGGGGGCCAGACGCGCCATCAACGGAAAGCTGCGGACGATAGGCAATGCTTTCATGATATGTATGATGGTCTCGCGCCATTTGAAGGCCTTCGCTTCGTCATCTAGCATTCGCAATGATTCGCCGAAGCTGTAGTTGGTGAAGATATCCATGGTAGCGGCCAGCGATCCCACGGTCAGATTGTACGGTTGTTGCGTATCACAGCTGTGTTTTAAATTTAAGCAAAGGTGGTCGATGCAGCTCTTGATGCGATCTTCTAGGAGGACCGTGTTGCGGTGGCTGAAGAAATGGGCGAGGGCATTGCGCCGGAGTCGATGATGGGCATGCTGGACTGTGAACCCGGTCGCATTGTTGCAGTCTGGGGAGCGGGCGAACTTCGCGAATTTGTCGCGCTGATCCGCCGAAGGGGCATATATCGTGTCGAAGAAGTCAGGGTCGTTGCAGTGAAGCTCATCCGGGCTGATGCGGACAATTGGGCCTGCAAAAGCTGTCAGCCAGTTATTCAAGGAAAACAGCAGACAAGGAAACCAACCGTATTTTGCATGCATCTTTTGTATTTCCCACATGAACATGCCCCCTTTGATCACGTCGTAGTAAAACTCCACCCAATGGGTCAGGGCCACAGACTTGGGACCTGGGAACCCGGCCAGCGGACTCCAGAACAGACGCCAGATGGCTCCGTAGATGACCCATGCGAGTAGTAGCAGTAACGCTACATGCCAGGCGGAGAGTCCCAAATCGGCTAACATGGCGTGAACCTCCCCCTTGCCTGGAGTCGAGGGTTGCCCGATAAGATCGCAGTTCGATCTCAAGGAGTGTGGCAGGTGAGGAGGGGAAAGGGGAAAGCGGACAATATCTAGGGGTAGGAGTGTGACACAAAGCAGTCTACAATGAAATAATGTGATATGCGTTAGACGTGTCAATTGAAAGAATCTTTGACTCGTGGGTTGAATGATCTGCACTGCGAACTGACTTGACTTCGTCATATATACCCATCGGCAATCTTAATCCTCTTCGTACTCCACTAAATGCATCCGCACGTCATATCAGTGATGCAAAGCTGGCAGCCAAGGCGTCCACTGGTCTTCAAGTCGCGCCCTGCTGCGCCTTGGGCCGTTTTCGTATGGATCCGCTTGGTATTCGCAGCGCTGGCATGTCCGCGATCAGCAGCCAAGCATTCAACTAAGGACTAGTTTGTGTCAATTCAGTACTTCGACAGGGGTGAAGTCTCGATAAACCTATATGAAGGCTCTTTCCCATTCAGTCTTAGCATTTCGACGTCATGTCACACGAATGAGTCATTGCGATACCCTTTGGAAAGACGAATAGAATACCTGGATTCCTGGACTTTTTAGGCAGTCCTCATTCGAAACACCAATTCTCGGTAGCCTATCGCATGTCAAGACGTGGCTGGCTGACGTCGAGTTCTACGACCACCTATCGCCCTCCGGAGTTTTGATCGAGCTACAAACATCCAGAAACAAGGATTAAAGCAGCGCAAGCCACCACTAGATGTGGGGTGTTTTCATCCTCCCCACGTGGCTACCAGCCTGACAATTCGCGAATCGTTCGTTTGGCCCCAAAGGAGTGGGGCTTGATTGGGGTCACCGGACGCAGAGTCCCAGGGTAGATAGGCACACATTGTCCGTACGGTGGCCTATTGATAATCCTATGTGAAACTGTGAGGCAAAGGCCAGAATTTGCAAACACGAGCGCACATGCGGAATGCATCCGGTGCCCTTGGCGAGGGTAAAGGAGGACACCGAGAGCGAAAAGAGCAAAGCAGACAATGGCTTAAGCCTCTCAGAGGACACGAAATTCACTAATCTGTCTCGGTCAGTGACTCAGGACCTATAATATCACGGTGTTATGCAACTTGTGCCGTTCATTACTCTCGTTGCCAAGGTGGCAGCCCAGCCTTGTGCCATCGCAGCCTTGTCGGGACGGATTATCTTTCCTTCGAATGAATTCGGGAAAAGTGCAATGCTGACAAGCATACATTGAGTGAAACAATGCCTATCATGATGAGACTGAATCAAGTCGGGAGCGAAACGAGTTAGGGTTGCTTCTGTCATGTGTACGTTGCGAGCCTGGAAACCGAGGCTTCAATGCCATGACGCCCTGAAGCCCCAATGCAAAAGAATACGAACGGGCAATCCGGTGCCCCTGCGCCCTTTTGACGGTCATCTGGTTTCGCTTTTGAGAAAAATGACATCACTGACTGAACTGGAACCACTGGTTATTGATAACCCTGCTCCATCGAATGTCAGTGGGCGGAAGCCTGCCAGGATCCGGACATATAATGATGGAATTGAAGCTCTCAACGCGCGAAAATTGACTGCCCAGAACGGGGGTAGACTGCTTTAAGTGAGGCATAAAGCATCGTCAATGTCGCTGAGATGCTGGTAAACGAGGTGCAACCGTGCAAGAAATCTAGCGGACGATTGAAGAGTTCCGTAGCATCCTACAACCCAGGAAATGAATTAGTACACTGAATTTCCGCTCCCTTATTTTTTTTTTTGGCACCGAAACCGACAAGAGAGATCTCCCAAAGTTCATGTGTAAATGTATGTCACATAGTTAGCCTAGATAGGTACAGGTCATGTAAAATACAGCCAGCCCAACGCGCCAGCAGCTGACGGCAGGACGAGCCAAATCATCCATGGCTTCAGGAGTTGCGCGAGCCGCATCCAGAAGATAATATAATGGAACGTCGTGATAAAATCACCTTCATTGAGATGGGGGAAAGGTCGATGTGGAGTGTCCTTATCCTTTTCGAGAAATTCGCAGAGAGGCCCCCAGCCATCCTGGAGTTTGAATTCCAGCACTTCACGATCTCGCCTGTGCGCAGCGTCACGGACCAGTTCGTAATGGGCTGCAAAACCCGAGGGCAAACGACTAGTGTCTGTCCAGTTTCCCCCTGTCCATACCGAGAGAGCCGACCGCAGCAGGGGGATGTACAGGCCGATGTATGTCTGGTTGGAGATACGTAAACAGTGGATCAGCTGGTCATCCATTGATGACGGTTACAGGGGGACGACAGGGGGACACACTCGATCCACGAACTCCAAGTACCTCCACCTTTACCAGCGCAGGATGGCGTAGAAAGTGCGCTGCATCGAGGCTAGCCATGACTCGACCGATCGATCTGTCAGCACGATCTTCGCGTCTGGATACGCGTCCAGCAGCTCCTCGACAAACAAAATGCAGGGAATGTCTGTAACCGCCTAAATCTAGCGTCAGTCATTACTAGCTAGTAACTAACAAGTAACTAGAGGCGGGGTTCACGTCGTAGCGCCAAAGCATCTGGTCGAAGTCGGCCCCTGAGAACTTCCGACCTTGGCCGTGGAACTTGGCACGAGGGAGTCGTTCTGCTGGTCAAGATTGCACTCGGCCATATGTAGCAGGTGTATCCTAGTTCTTTCAACGCCGCGTACAGGGCTTCAAGCAGTCAGCCTGTTTTCCAACATCGTGGGTTTATACATACACATAGTCCCAGTGCGGGACATACCCAGAGCGAGAACCTTCATTGGCTTCTCGCGCTGAGCCGGAGACGCCATGCGAGGGTAAGGCTCTATTGGAAAGGGAATATTGTCCATGGCGGATGATGACGAGGAAGGCCCTTGATATCGCGGGGACAACATTGATATAGTCATGTAAACAAGAGACGCACTGACAGCGAGGCTGGCAGATACAAATTACAAAGAAACAAATCTCCACATGCACACTGTCTCGACTCACTCTATGGAACCACTCTTCCGGAAGGTAGTACGAATAGATATTGCGGACCCTTCCTTAATGACACCTCTCTTGCTCAGTAGTGCTTATAAATAACAGTGGAGAGCAGTGGGGCCTACCATCTACGAAAGGGGAACAGGCAACTGTGCTAGAATAAGGTCCACTTATAATAACCAACTTAGGACCAGTCAAGTTGAAATTCTGTGTTATTTCACATGCTAGGTCCCTTGAACTTTTAAAATATTGTAGCTGTTCTTCTATGGTCTCTGAGAGGCAACTAGACTAACGAGTATATATGAGCAAACACTATGCACAACCAACCAACTCTAGTCCGTACACCATACAATATATATACCAATATCCACCTGAATCCTACAAGGCCTCCTTCCCACTCACCTCCCTCCTCCTCACCTGCACCACCGGCCCATCATGAATACTCGTAAAAACATCCTTAGTCTGAAAATCCCCTTCCCTATGCCTTCCCCAACTTCCCACCCACGAGTTCCCCTTCCACCATCTTCCGCCCTCTCCTGCATGAACCCCCGGCGCCAACCGCATGTCATACGCGCGCAACAGCCGAGCCAGTATCAGCCCCATCTCCTGATATGCCAGGTGCTGGCCCACGCAGCTAGTCCTGCCTGCGCCGAAGGGCATGTATGCATTTGCAATGGCTCCGCCTGTGCCTGCAGAAGGGAGAGGGTTGGCCCTAGCGTCAGACTGGTCGAGCCAGCGATCGGGGTCGAAGACATGCGGGTTGGACCAGTATGCTTCTTGTCGATGGAGGGCGTAGATCGGGACAGCAACATCCGTGCCTGCTGGGATAGTGTATTGTTCTGAGTCGTTGATGTGGACCGTCAGGCCGCCGGGAAGGACTTCTCGAGGCAGAACAGAGCCTACGGGGGGTGAGAGGCGCAGGGCTTCGTGGATGCAGGCGTGCAGGAAAGAGCAGCGGTCGAGGTTCGGGCCCATGCGGATGGTTTCGATGTCCGTGTTTTCTTTGTCGGTGGTTTGATCTGAGAAGAATGCGTGGTCGACTTCGTCTCTGGCTCGTGCGTATGCCTCGGGGTTATGGAGGAGATGGAACAACGTCGCGGTTGTAGCGGTGGCGGTGGTGTCAGAGCCTGCGACGATGAGGATTCCTGCTTCGGCAACGAGATCGCGCTGGGAGTAGCCATTGCCTGTATCGGGATCGCGCGCGTCGAGGAGGGCGGCGAAGAGGTCGCGATGAGGTAGAGAGGCTGGGTCGACAGTGGCGCGCCATGAGGATTGGGCTTCGGAGAGGCGGAAGAAGTCCTCCACGCCGCTAGTTAAGGATGGAAAGCAGAGGCGGTCGAGATTCAGTTTGAGTAGGGAGGGAATGTGGCCGGCGAGATTGATGCCGCAGGTTCCTACAGTCATCAGGTCCAGGAAGGGTCGGTTAGCAGGGCTGGCTTGCGTGTTCCAGTTCCTGGAGAATGTGACGTCGCCCATGATGTCGGAAAGGAGGTATTGAATGGATTTGCTCAGGTCGATAGTCTCCTTGCTCCATTGAGGCTTCTCTCTAGTGTGACGCGGAGTGGAAGCAGGGAGGAGGGTGAAGAAGCACCGGACGTTTTGTAGAATTAGTTCCTCAAGGTCTCTGACGGCGGACGTGCTCAACGCACGGCTGGTGACTCGGCGCTTGTAAGAATGAGCCTTGCGGTCGATGGTGGTAAGACTGGCCGGCACTGCGAAGAAGTGCTTGAAGGCATTGTAGATGCTAGACTTCTGCGTGTTGGCGCGCACGCCATAGATATCCGAAACAGCCTGGTCGGTGCAGAATGATAATCGATTGGGTCCGAAGCGAACAACAGGGCCATATTGTTCATGTAGATACAGAAAGTCCAGGTGTCGGTCGCCAGCGAGGCAGTGATAGACGCTATACAGATCGGTCACGGCGGCGAGCCATGGTCCTGGATATTTTGCAAGTGGATGGAAGGTCAGGCGGTAGATGAGTACCACCAGTAGCTGGATTCGATTAGCTGAGCTCATACCGCCAGAACTAGAAGGGTAAAACCTACCGCTTCGGCTATGAAACAGAGTATCTTGGTGATGATGTGGGTGCATGCATGGACGTATAAGTAGGCCACAGTTGCCGCCAGCGACGTCAACGAAAATGCTAGTACATGCGACTGACTGGAAAAAGACATTCTGTATTGAATTCCGTGATCAAATCACATTCAACTTGTGTAAATTCCTGGTAACGACCCATGTGGACACCCGGAGATTATATGTACAGGAACGAGAAGGAATACAGGCCCTGTCCAACCGTCACAGGCCAAGCGACGCAACAATTCCTGAATCTTGCCGCAGCTGCATGATCTCCGCCTGGGGCGTCTCCACCTGCACCGTGATTCGACTCATAGCCACAGTCTCTGGCCGAACAGTCATCCAGCGCCCACTCGCCCAAGGCAGCCCAGGCAGCCCAGGCAAACCAGATACTGCCTGAGAAACATGCGAACCAGGTCCCCCAAACCAGCATTGACTCAGCGATTGTCACGGTGGCAAAACTCACGCAGAGCCTCCTCCCATAATTGTGGGGGTCTGGTCGCGATGGCCAACGAGCGAACACGAGAATGGCCCCTGTACGGGTCCTCCGCGCGGGCACGGGCCAGAAGATTGCCCAGAAGGATCGTGCTGATGTCAGACGACGTCGTTGGAACCTGGTGGCTGTTACTTCTTCGGTACCAAATCCAGGGCGCGCGGGCAAAGGCAGGGCAAGTATCCTGGGTGCCTTTTCGCGGTCTTTTCGCCTTTTCGGCGCATAGCATCCATCCTGGGCCCTTGGCAGGCAGATAGCTAATTCCTCCGTGATCTGGCATGCTCGAGCCAGCTACGCCACGGTGCAGGAGAACAGGGTACATGACTCATAGAGAGAAGAGGAGTACGGTGTTTTGGGTGGGTGAACTGGTTCGGTTGAATTATTGGGACACCCGTGGGTGGTCTATCGCTATGCTAGGGGTATAATCTGGACAGCAAAGGCAACGCACATCACACAAACAATGCTGACAGGGAGATAGGAAAAACAAACAAAAACAGATAGCTGAGAGCGCTGAACACGAACAGTCCAAGAAAAAAAGCACGACCGTAAAAATACATAGGAATACATGACACCGAACATCATACATCAATTTATCCATCGACAAGGGAGCAAATCCCGGCTCAAAGCCAGGAAGAGCTCGACAGCGCCGCAGCTCCAGATCGCCAACTCCAGTCTAGCGCCTGCGTCAACACTGCAGGGTTCTTGTACAACGGCAACAAATATATCAAAATCAGCCAGACACACCATAGCTGATAGGTGACTTCGTCTGCCGACACCCGCCGCAGCTGTATAGTCCGATACGCAATCAGACCGGCGGGGCTCAGCAGCATAAGATAGCCCAGTATATCCAAACCCCAGAACGTGGGACAGACGACAGACCAGAACAGAGCACCCACGGCCACGGAGATGCGAGCGACTCGCTGGCCGTGGATGATTGGCAGCGTCTGTCGGCCCCGGGCCTCGTCGCCTTCGATATCTGGGATGTCCTGAACGTGGATGGTGGTGAGGACGATGAGCCCAATCATCCCGAGCCAGGCGTAGGCGGCTGCGTTGAGTTCGTGTTGCCCGTATCCAGCTGCAATGATGGTGGAGCCGGACCCATGGCAGATAAAGCCTGCGGCGTTGAGGAGGTTACGCATAAGGTAGTTCTCATCCGCGCCCGCGAGGTCGTTGTACATCCAGGTAAGGATTATCATGGCGATGGTTTCGTGGAAGCCGCCAATGAAGTAGGAGAAAAGAAGGCCCAGTGGGAGGAGGATTAGTACGAGCCGACGAGCTTCGTCTGGTGATACTCGGCCGGCAGGGATGGGACGCCATGGCTTGTTGACGGAGTCCTCGATTATGGAACTAGGCAACCGCTGGTTTGCCAGATTGAACACCAGTAGATTCAACCAGTTCCAGAAGGCCACCTGGGGCAGGCGGGTTAGGATTAAACCCAAGCTGGGCGTGGAATTGGTCGTCAAAAGGCCTCCTGCTAAGGCTTGGAAAATTCCCACCGCTGTTTGGGGGTACAGAATGACTTTGAAATCGTTTCGAGTGAACAGGTAAACACTGTAGAGGTGATAGGCCAAAGAGCGGCTCTTGATGGCATTGTTAGAAGATTGAACACATTGATATCCGTGAGTATAGCAACTAACCTTGGGCTGAGAGCCCAGAATGGGCGTCTTCTCAGACATTGTCGAGTCGGTCACGAGGAATGCAATCAGTATATCGGATGAGAGCGTAGTTCTGGACAATCTCAGGCGAGCTTCGAGAGGAAGAAAGTGTTTAAACCCGCAGCAGAAGAACGAGTTCCGAAGCAGTATTTAAGCTTCATGAATGGGACATAACACTGAATTGCTCAGCCAGCCCGGAGTGCCCTGTCCGGGGCTTTCTGCCTGAATCTACCCATTGCCCGCGAACCCAGGCAAGGGCGCGACACTGCCGGGTGACGATGGCTGTGTGACAGTTTGGCCATAGGATCTGTTTGGACGGCTTTTTCTTCAGGGCAATCATGACAGGAGACGTTGCCCCACTCCGAATCTTGAAACTGGCAACGTTGCAATGAGACCATTGCAAAGAATGCCAACCATGAGTGTCAAGCATGACACAACGGTCATGTAGTGGGCCTTGTCCCCAAATAGTACACCTCGTGGGAGGTAATGATCCGCTCCAGGGGGCCTAGGCGCACTCGCCGAACGTATGTGCATGGCATGTCGGTTACACAAAAGACCCAATGCAGAGAAAGGGGGACATCGTTCAGCGTCACCCACATGGCGTTGCTCAGCTGAATGGGGGCTCCTGGTGGGCCCCCCTCGAACGGGAAAAAGGACACGGATTATTAGAGATACTGCAGTGTGAATCATTGACGGACGCTAAAAGGCGAACAGCATCCTGTAAGGGAATCTTATTGTCGCTATTCTGGTTGATTTGCAGCGAAGGACTGCGTAAGGCGTCCAATTCAGGACCCGCTTTTGATTCCTTCAGTCTTCGGCGCTGCGCTGCCTGCAGGCGACAGTTGATCCTGAGTCATTCAGGCATCTTTTCTCTGATGCAATCGAATTCCTGCAATCTGGCCGGTGGTAACCGTTTGGCAGCCAGAAGTTGATTGCGTGGTCTGTATTGGCCTCTGCATAGGTAGTCTGAATATCCTCTCATGAGACATGACGTCATGGCCTGTGTAGACGGGTGTCAGCATGATCGAAGGACACGTGGGATACTAGTGAAACGTAACCTCATTCTAGAACAGACAGAGACAGACAAAGAAATTAGATGTGGTGCTATTGTCGCCGTGTCGTTTAGGGCACTTCGGTATGCCCGGGCGGCGATGAGTGCACCATACGAGACCAGAGGTACACAAGAACCAAAGAACTGGAATTCTTATAAGAAAGGAAGCTGACCTAGTAGATCGGGTCTTTAAGTAAATCGAGAGAAAAAACTCCATTCAAGGCAACCGCAATAGTTGACATTATTCGCCACAAGGCGCGGTTATTTGCCATCTTATGCACAATATCCGCCACTTCCCCGGCATACAAGGCTTGGATTAACAATGAGAGCATACAATTTTCCTCACTGAGAATACAAATAGTCAAGCGAATACACCACAGTGTATAAATTATCGTTTGAACAATATACGGAGATATATAAGCCACGGTATTGGCCTAAAAGCTTTACTCTACTCGCTTCAAGTCGCTGAATGTCCTGAGGCAGACAGAGTGCTAAGTAGATGGGCTTTGAAGTTTAAGATGTAGAATTTATTAAGTAGTTGTAAATAGTATAGCACTGCATTATTTGCTTCTTCAGGCCTTTGCTTACCAGGGGAGATCCAAGGTGAGAGTAAAAGGTACCACGGTCTCAACTATTACGACTTGGCTATCAATGATAGTACGACATAATTTCCGCAGAGACTCGATTCAAAATATTAAGCATGCCGCTTACTGCAGGGTTTGCATCAAAGATCGTGTTACACATGGTTTACAAAACAAGGCAGGTGTATACGAGATTGCCAAAGAATATCAAAGCGTCGGAGAGTAAAAGGGATGGAAAAAGCAAAGGCAAGCTCGGAGAAGGCTTCGCCTTATGTGTATTGATCCCTAATCATAAACATCTTGATGAGACGTTCAAGAAGCCAAAGAATAACGACAAGCTTCGGGCCGATACTGGGGCCAGTGCTGTCGAAGAAGAAATAAGCCGAAAGAAGAGACAATCGGTAGGGACAGACATTAGAAAGCAGACAGTGAGTCTTCCAGAGACATCATTGGTAGTCCATAAAGCAAAACATGAAGTCATAACCTTTTTTTAAAGCAAACACTGGACCAGATGGACACTTCCTGGGTGCTTAGGATACCACCTGGGGCCTAGCTTCCAAGCTTATTCGTAATGAATGCGGACATCCTTTTTAGATGTCCAATCGTTCGCATCTCCAGGAAGGTCCGCGTGAGTGAGATGGTCCCTCCTCTTGCTCTTCTCGACACCCTCCTCCTCCTCTTCAGTACCTTCGTTATCATCCTCTTCATATCCATCCCCTGGTTGATTGACAACCTCGTCATCATCCCTAGCAACTAGAGCACTCAAAGCCCTGCTCGCAAACCGACTAAGAGAGATGCACCGCGCCTTTTTACACGCCTCGCCCTTCTTACAGTTACTATCCATATGGCACTCCGTTCCCGGGGGCCTTGTCTTGACGCAGCGGTCATCCATCCCGCACCAAGGGCGCTGCTTATCCTTGGCACAATCATTGTTTGTTTTGCACTTTCTGCCCGACCCAAGTTCATCGCGGCGCCACAGGTCGTCAAGACTAAACATGCCGGTTTCCTTGGGACTGGATGAATCGCCGTCAACGGGGGCTAGACAGATGCCATTGAGACAAGTGCCCGGGGCACAGTCGGCGTCTTTCTTGCAGCGAGGATCTTTGAGAGCGGGTGCTGTGAGAGTGCCTTTGCCGATGACTATGGTACCCTCGGTGGTTTTCGAGGCTGTGTGGTTATTGTTAGTCTCTTGATGAGCGTTTATCTTTGTGGGAGGGGGAATATAGGGAGGGAATCTCAAGAACATACCTTTGGTTTCAAGGGTAGTGTGGTGCTTGTGCTTCCATTTGCGGTACCCGGGGATTTTGGAGTCTGGGGAGGTTTCCGCGGCGGCGATGGCAATGAAGAACGCAAAAAAGAGAGTGATGAACTTCATAGTGGCACGCTTAAAGGATTCCTCAAAATAGGTAAAGAGTGGGGAAAGGTGGTATGAAGAAACCCAGACACGCTGGGGATGCACGAAATTATTTTCTTTTGAACGAATGCTCAACTAGGTTAAAAAATGAGTGTGATAAGGAAGTAGGTAGTGAATATGGACTCAAATTCGAAAGCGCAAGGCCATTTATAATGAACGGAGTCCTTGAAATTCCGGGCATAAGATGACACTTGACGCAAACGGAACTATTCAAGTGGTGTTGGTATCTTCTGATCAAAGACCGGGCTTCTGTATCACCATGTAGAGCGCCTCTAGGTGCCAAGTAATGGTTTAACAAATCATGAGGTAGTATCTAGACATGGTTCGACCGTTGTTGTTATGGGAATTCAAACGTCTAGCTAGGTCATCTGTGCCCCGGTTAGGGGTGATGCTTTGTCGAGATGATACTGAAATGTTTACGGATATCAAGGCTGTGTCTATTGGATCGAGATTGGAGGGTTGCCCAGATTTCTGTCCAATATGGGCAATGTAGCAGTAGAGAAGAGGTTATTCATTCTCAGCACTGTGAAAGAAGTTTCATTACTTGTCAGCTGATATCCTTGAACAGGTAGGCAGTGGTCATCAGTGCCCAATAGGATTGGTTCCAGGGACTCCATTTCCCCGGGTCTGGGAGGGTCTTTTGGATGGTCACAAAAAAACCAATAACAAAGGAGTCGTTAGATGTAGCATGGAAAGGGTATCTGGGTAAGGAACTGGCTCTGTGGGTGCTACAGATTGTAGACAAAGGTCATCGAGGGAATGCCTGCATCTAAATGGAAACCAATGTCGGGGGTGGCGTAGTCACAAAGGACACCCACAAAGAGATCTGTAAAAAGATGAGGACCTGGGCTCTGACAGAGCTAGGATAACCGGAAACCTTTGTTTGGATCATAAAGGATCAACAGAGATGGGCATAAAGACGTGATAAAAGGAATAATGACATCTAGACTCGGAAGACGTTACACTTACAATTTAACCAAACCTCAATTCTCGAGGTTTACATAACTGCCAAGGTACCTCAAGGAGAATGTGGCTGGCATTGTTATTAAGATCTAGTATTATTCGCTTTAACTATTTTCAAAATCCTGTCTCGAGCATTACTATGAACGTCCAGTGAGGAAGGAAGGAATCTGGAGTTCTGTAAGGGGTACATCGCTCTCGGGGGTGCCACGAGTTTCCTCTGAGAGTAACAAGAACCCCTGGGTGCCTGCCAAACTTGCAAAGCCTTGGCAGAGGCTGGACCAACGTTGGCCGTCTAGACCAAGCGTTCCAACTGGCGAAGGAGGCCGTTGGGTTCCGAGACACCTTGGATGGTGATAGCGTCAGCGCGAGCCTGAGAATCGGCGACAGCGTAAATGCGCAGTTCGTCGGCATTGCCGGACGGTCGTACGTGGGCTACATCGCCGCTGGCAAAGATGATGCGTACACCATCGGTGTAGTTCAGACGAGCGATGGGCGCAAATCCGGCCTCGGTGGAGAACACCGTCTGCAGCTGCTGGCGGACCTGATCCAGGTTCACAGCCTCCGCTTCCGTCACAGTCAGCGGATTCCGACCACCATCCTGAGCGTTGATCTTCTCAAGATCGAAGGCGATCTCTTGCATGGAGGCATCTTGAGGGGAGAATTTCTGCACGATCTTCAGGCTGGTGGGCCGGGGGAAGTTCCGAATCAGAGCAGCTTTGCTGAACCGGGCCGGCAGGGTGCCAAAGAGCTGAGGCACGGTGATCTGGCGGGTTTGGGCCGCGAACAGGACGCAGAGCAGAGGCAAAACTGCATCACGGGTGGGAAGGGCCGGTAGCGGGTTTCCGTCGAGTTCGATATTGGAACCTGTAAGGAAGCCGCCATTGGCTTCCCATCCACAAACACGACTGTTCCCCTTGGCGACCGCTGCCTGCATTCCAGCAATCACATACGGACTACCGATCTTCGTGCGGGGCTCGGTGGCCGAGGCCAGAGGACCCCGGTCGATCGCATCGTTGCTGCTGATGGGGACAACCACGGCGTCCGCTCCCAGGTATTCCGCCACGATCATGCCCAGCAAGTCACCGCCGAAGAATCGAAGCTGCTCACCCTCAGGCGCAATGAGAAGCGGACGATCACTGTCGCCGTCGGTGGACACCACGGCGTCGAAGCTGTCGCCGGTTTCCTGGTAGAAGCCGTGGACGGTGTTGAGTTGGGCCTGGTCGATAGCCTCGGTGTCGATGGGCACAAAGGTGTCACTGCGGCCGGCCGCAGTGACTTGAGCACCGAACTGTTCCAGGATTTCGACCACGAGATCGCGGCCGACAGCGGAGTGCTGGTAGACCAAGATCTTCTTTCCCTTCAGCGATTTTCCCCTGAAAAAGTCCTGGTAGCGCTTGACGTAGGCGTTCTTTCCGTCCGCAATCGTAGGGACGAGGTCGGACGGGGCATGGCGAAGCATGCCGTCGGCATCGAAGAGGGATTCGGCGAACGGCTGCGACATGATCTCCTCGCGCATGCGCTCGACGGCCTGGTTGATCGGTTGCTCGTCCTTCTTCAACAGCTCTCCCTTGGAGGTGTTCAACTTGTATCCGTTTCGATCAAAGGGGATATGGCTTCCGGTGACCATAATGCTGCCTTTGCCATGCTGGAGGGCGTAGTAGGTGAGGGCGGGGGTGGGGATCGCGCCCAGGTTGATGGCGCGCATGCCACCATCTTTCAGGGCCTGTTCGACGGCCTGCGAGAGGCCTCCTCGGTGGTTCTCGACGTACTGTGTAGAACTGGGGCGCAGATCATGGGCATAGTAAAAGTCGTCGCCCTTCTGGATGCCACCCTCGCCCAGCGGGAGGGACTGCAGGTAGCGGATCTCGGCCAGGACATTAATGTAGATCTCCAGCTGCGTCAGGTGGACGACTTCACCACGACGACCACTGGTGCCGAACTTCAGCACCTGGGGCTGGTAGGCGAGGTTGTTGCTGAGAGACATTTTTCAAGACGGACTTTGCCGGTCGCAAGTGAAGCCATTCGCCGTCGACCGTTGATAAGGGGGGTTCGGATCGGCGTTGTTCCGCTCCGACAGGTGCCTGGCTGCCTGATCCGGCACCCCACTGACGGCCTGGGGGATCAGGCACATCCTGACCAGGCACCCAGGCACCATGGTCACGCTCAACGGGAACCCTAAGTTGGGACAGATCAAGTTGTGGTTCTTCAAGATAGCTTTTTGGTATTTGCACTGATCCTCTATTCTCTGTCACATCCCTGCGGCACTCGACAAATGAGAAATTGTGTAACCCGATACTCGACCTATATATTCTGTCGACAGTCTCAGCACGACGGCTTGGATTTGACCGTCAGGCAAAGCAGAAAAGCCCATTTACACCAGTTCGTAAAAAAGCGTAAAGATACTTAGCTAATACGGTTTCTTCTAACTTATCATTAGACGAACTAAACCACTAGGTAGAAAACAGTTAAAGGTTGCGAAATATTACCAATGGAGTGCTAGTCACACGCACATCAGTAATGGTTTCTTATTTGGTTATTAAAGACCGCATACCGTTATCACCTCCTTTTACCGTTGGATCTCCCGACTGAAACCCCCTACAGATATCTTCGTTCCGGGTTGTTCCGTCCACAAATTGTCCGTGGACTGTTTCTCTGATGTTGAACACAATCCCATGAGGATACCTGAGGGGAAAGGGGTAAAGCCAGCTGGGATGCAAGCAAGTAGCGGGACGGATTGTGTGTGCATTGGCGTACATGATATCACAGGAGGTTACGAACTGTATCGCTGGACAGTCTTTCTTTGTTCCTCATTTCAACTAACAGGTCGATGGAAATCCACTCAGCCCCTTACAAGGGTTGTAAAGACACTACTCTGTATATGGCATAACAATCCAAGGTATCACGGAGCAATTGCATCAGGCTAGAAGGTCCTGCAGTTGACCATTTAAGGCCATTCAATCCCCATGCCCAAACTGCTTATGGCTTAGGTCGTGCATGACTAGTCGCCTTCGGCCGGCGTGTCTGGCCACGAAGCGACGCATGACAAGGTACAAGAAAGAGGCCTTTCCGGCGTGCCTAATCCGTCTGTCCCTCTCAGACTTTGCCTGGCCGCAATTGGAGGGCGAAACCGAATATGAAAATGGACGCCAGTATTCGAGATCTCGGGGCTCTCGAAAAACATGGAGACAACAACCGAGCCATCGGCTTCCAGAGGCGCGACAATGAGCGTTGCGAAAGCTTTGTCACTGCCCAGACAAATTTACAATCCGCTTTTCAGCTTGTGCAACCATACCTAGTCGCTTTACAGAGTGATACCAGCCTTGCGCGATACCTAAACGTCGGGCTCGCTAGCGACCGAATCGTGAGAAGAGTCGATCGACTATTCGATCCTATTTGCGTCGTCGAAGATGAACGTGGAGAGTTTGACAAAGACATTCGCTGGCTTGACCTTATACTTGAGCCTGCCTATCGACCCGTGCGCCGGGAGAACGGCTGCTATTATGTGAGCCTTGATGGGCGCAAGGGACTGGTGAAGGTATCGGAACAGGATCACGACTTGATTCTATCGGGTCTTCCTCGCCAGCTGATTCAACCCAAATCCTACACTAGCGATGTCATGGCCGAGATGGACGCGGTGGATTACGTGTACAAAGAGGTGTCGGAGTCGAAAAGAAGGGCCTTGCACTGTTAGTATTTGCCCTAACCCGTGCTCATTAACTCGCCATACACAGGATTGTTAACTCTTATGCAGTCATCGAGCTTCACGACCAAATTATAAGGAAGGCGATGGACAGAATCGAGGCCCTTAATAAACTTCGTCCTCCTGGAGACTCTTGCACGGCGCCGTCCGAAGATCCAGGTGGAACGACCTCGCAGAGCCATATGCACAGCGAGTCCTCTAATGATGCGGTAGCTACCAAAGAAGCTGCCAAAAGCAAGAAGTGTGAGTTTCATGACCGGAGGACCTTCCTGCACCCCACTAATGCATCCTTATCAGCGTCGTCGAAGTCACAACCAAGATGGACGAACGAGGAACTTGATCGCCTGGAAGAATGGATCCCTAGCCTTCTTGATCTCAGCGACGAAGATCTAGTGGAAATTCAGTCCCGGCTTGAGGTTGAGTTTGGCCACGTCCGGACTCATGGGGCCATCAAAACTGCCGCATATCGCGCTAAGAAACGATTAGCCTCTGATCGGACAGTCAGTTATACACTGCGAACTCGAACTACGGTGGCCTCTGACCTCGTTCCCGAAGATAACGCTAGGTTAGAAGATCCTCATCCGGATAATGGGTCTCCCGTCCCCTTCTTGAGAGCGTTAAAAAGTTATACACCAGCAGAGTCTCGGGAGCTGGGGGTTGGTTTTACCCATACCGCCACTTCTATGTCCATACCTCACCCTGATACTGGAGACAGCTTTCTAAATAGGCCGCGGGATGATGCGGGATCTGCTCGACGGCGATCATTGGGTGACGTACCTGCCCATGAGTCCCCAGGCGAGGGTTTACGCCGTTCCGGGGAAGTATGCACAGCGGTCACTTCCCCGTCAATGCCACAGAACGTGATCAATAATGTGAATCAATTTACAGAAAGCCGTGGGGAGATGCAGCAGGTACAGCAGGCCCAGCAGAGCTCTCGAAGTACCGTGGGAGAGCGACGAGACGGCCCGCCCAATTATTCAGCGCAAAAAAGACCCTATCCCGGCTCTAATGGACAGGAAACACAGTATATTCAAACCCGAACCAATACAGCTGTTCCAGAACCGAGCTATTGGACCCAAAACTCCACGACAGGCGCAAGCCGCAATGTGGCATGGGCCGGTAGGCCTAAACCACCCCAGGCTCCAGAATCGAGTGGTCCTCATTCAGAAGCCGTCCCAACTGCACGAACAAGCCACACCACATTGCCGCCAGCGACTTGGGTTGACTCTAATACTGGTCTGACGCACCCTCCATATACCGCAGCCGGACAGTTAACGGTTCGCAAACGCAAAAGAAGTCGTAAAGCCAGATCTGGCTCTAGATCCGAATCCGGGTGTACTACCTGTCAAGAGACAGGAGATGAATGTTGTGAGTTTTCTCTTATATGGGAGAGCATGGTCTCCGAAGACCTATAGCAAGCGAAGACATGGAGAATTTGTACTAATTACAATGTTTAGCTGACGACGACGCCCGCAAAAGGGCAGCTCAAAAAAATAACAGAAAGGATGCACATAAACCGCCTGGTCCAAAAACGCCCACCGATAGTACTGCACGACCCCAGTATCTGCATCAAATGGCAATCCTCGACAGCAACCAGGCACCGCATGCTGAAGTATCCAAGTCACACATAGTGAAACTGAAGGTACCTGTTCAATATGGGAACTCAGGCCGACAGCAGCAATGCAGAGAAACGAACACAGGACATTCACCTTTGCCAGCCAATGGGCAATGGCCCACCGGCCCCGGCTCTTCTGTAACACCAGGAAATACGGTGACATTGAACTATGAAGTGACAAATGCCCATGGGCCGCGCTCTCTGCCGCAAGATGTCCCTCGTGGCCGAGCGATTCCATCTATCAACCAATTACTGGATGCCCCCCATTATCCGTCATTTACGCCTATGGTTCAGGGTTCAGAATGGCAGCGATAAATTCAGCTACTAGGCAGGCGGCGATGTGTCCTAGTATTGTTCGTCAATATGGAAGGATCCTTGGCGTTATGAAAATAGTTATTAGCATGGATGGGCTTTCCGGCCACATGTGCACAAGGTCTTCCAGTAAGTGTCCAATTGTGGACAAGGAGATTGTTGACCATTTTTGGATGTTTGGCAGGGGTGTAGTAAAAGACCTGGGCCATATTTATCTATTAATATTCATTGTCTGATTTTTGCTTTCACTAGTGTTCGAGGGCACTACGAAGGGGGAATGCCTGTAAAATAATCGTCCGGGATACGGAAGTAAATTGCATAATGAGACACCCGGAACCAAAGATATCGCGATGTTTACTCGCCATGAAAAGAATCAAAATGAGGTCATCCCGCCTATCTGTAGTGTAATGGCTGCCTGATCTATATGGTAGGCACCGTCAAAAAAGTATGTATTAAGTATGATTATAAAATTAAAAGAAAACCCTATACTGCGTAAAAGATATTTGCAAATGGTTTATTTCGCTTCAGAAAGTCGGAGTATAACAAAAACGCGTACGTATTTCATTTACCGTTTACAGAATAATTTGTCTATAGATTTATAGTAAAATGACAGAAACTAATATATCAACACTACAATTTGCATTACATATCTTAAAAAGCCACATAGAAAGAAAGTATTGTATTGTTTAAAATTATAACACGAAGTAAACAGTCACCATGGACAATGTAAAAAGATTGAATAATACATATATTTCGTCTGATATATTTGAACCAAATATTAAACCAAGGTTTGTAGTAGATTTTATTTCTGTTTGACCCCTGTCAAAGGTTATGTAGCAAAGTATATCCGTCAAAGTTCACGACAACTACCTATTGGGCACCGATTACGACCTGCAACACTATTATTCTCCATAGTAGGATGTTTTCTGATCTCCACATTGACCAACACTCTGAAGCAATGCCACCAGGATGCTACAGAACCGAGTGCGTGTCACAGAGCCATGTCGCAAAAACCAACATTCATAAGGCAGGCCATTTCTCGCTCACCGGTCAATGATAGCATACCTCCATCGGCTCTTTCTACTCACGGATCTTCCGACTGACAATACCTCTTACCAACTTGGCACCGTGAGTAAACGAGCAGTTCGGTGCAAATATATCAGACAGGTTACCAAAAAAAGAGAAAATGCAGTCTGTCAGCGAAATGGCATCTACTGGTGCTCTTACACCGTAAGTCTTCCCCACTCGATGAAAATGAAGCCAACGGTTTACCCTGGCGTCCATAAAAGGCATTTAATTCACTGACATGACGAAGTGAGATCTTGACCATGGCTGTGCGGTCATCTGTTATTGAATATCTCCAGAAGAACGAGGATATTTACCTCAGCCCCAGATGTGAAGGTGAGGGTGCCTTAGGATATCTGGAGTACGGATGTATGCTGAAGCAGATGTTGTGTATACAACCAGTTGAGAAGGTACGCAGGCGCAAGAGACCTCACCCCGCGAATAGACTGCTCACTCGTGAATGGAGTAGAAAAGGATAGATCGGCTTGGTACTATGCTCGTCTCCGACCCTTTCTGCTTTGCTCTGACCGGCAACGATAGATTTGCAACATCTGCTTTTCCACCTGACCCTTGGAGGCAGGTTCTTTTGCTCCCCTATTCCAGCAAACCCAAAGAATGTCCTGCACATTGCGACAGGGGATGGAACATGGGTGACGGACTTCGGTACAGTCCATTGTGTTTTGATAATGTTCCTCAGCTGACGGCAACCCAACCCAGCGCATGGAAATCCCACCACGACCATAGTGGCCAGTAATCTGACACCAGGTGAGAACAAAAGGTAAAGGTTACTCACTCATACAAGCAGGTTTCTGGATCACTGTCCTAGTTGCTGATCCACATTCCCCGACCAGTCCCCCGAACATCGTATTCGACGGCCACGATGCCAACGAGCCCTGGACATACGAGAGCCAGTTTGACTTCATCCACTGCCGTCAGCAGCACCGAACGCTGGATGAGCAGCGCTTCTTCGCACAGAGTTTGACGTACGTGGAATCCCCTCCGTCGGCCCCGTAACCCGACCGAATTCAAACCAACTTCTTCTACCATCAAGGTTCCTCAACCCCGGCGGCTGGCTGGAAATGCAAGAACTCTGCAACCCACTCCGATGCGACGATGGAACACTCGCCCCAGACAGCGCTCTATCCCGATGGGGCCAGCTTCTTGTCGAAGCGTCCTTGAAAATGGACCGACCGGCCGACAATCCGACGCGCTATGCTACCTGGATGGAAGCTGCTGGTTTCACGAATGTGGAGACGGCCGTGTACAAGTGGCCAACAAATCCGTGGAGTGATGACAAAGGAGAGAAGCTGAAGGGATTGTGGAATTTGTGCAACGTCCTGGAAAGGTTGAGTGAATTTACTACGATGTTGCTTACAAGAGTGCTGGGATGGAGCCAGCACGACGTGGATGTGTTGTTGGAGGAGGTGCGGGTTGAGCTGCAGGATGCAACTATCCATGCTTATTGGCCGGTGTAAGTGCTTTCAATCTTGATTCTATGACATGACAGACTCAGCTGCTGACTGTAACTGCTGTAGGTATGTCGTTTACGGGCAGAAGGCATTGATCGAGACCGACAAGTCTTAGGACGGCGGTGTGGAGATCAATGGACATCTTGGAGGAAGGGAGAATGCAGTAGCCAGACATGTAATCAATGTTATCTGGCCGTTTGAAATTGGATTTATTCCGTAAATCTCAGCGTAAGCTTGAGTCCGTGTCATATGTGGATTCCCGGCTCTGATGCCCAGCGCATACCTGAGTGAATTAAGTTTTCTCCCAATAATCTACGAAAACGTACAGAATGTGACACAAATCCCACAATAACACATACCCCAGTCGAAAGCTATTGCTGTGCTCAACATGGTAAGTATGCAAGGGAGTGGAAACCAGCACATTACCCATTCACAATAGTGTCTAGGTTGCTTACTAGACCTTAGAGCTTTCCTTGATCATCCGGGGAATTTGTACTGTGAAGTTGAGATATACGATCACTCCACCATACAGAACCTCACATCAAAATCTCGAATCGCCACGCATTATCCACCAACTTAGCAATCCGCCGACACGCCTCTCCCATTTGCTCTTCAGGCAATAAGCTATAGCTCACCCTCAACTGGCAACTGCTCCTCTGATTGGGCGAAAAGGCCACACCAGGAACGGCCAGGATACCGTTCTCTTTATCCTGTCGGCTCAGGATTTCGAAGCTATCTTGACCCGGTGGAAGAAGCAACGTCAACCAGAAAAACATCCCAGCTGAAGGAATCTCCCAGGTAGCCCTTCCTTGAAGGTGCTGTTCAGCAGCGGCGGCAAAGCTGTCGCGTCGTTCGCGGTAGAAGGCTGCTGCGCGGTCGCAGTGCTCGAGAAAGCCGGTATGACCCCAGTGATTGAGAAGAGTGAGGGCAAGCATTTGTGTAGTTGAAGAGGACTGTAGGCTGGGATCTGTCAGCTTATGGATTAGATTTCCTGTAATAGATGGTAGACAAACTTGATATTCTCCGTCACTCGGATGACTTTCTGCACAGCAGGCAAAGCCCCAGTCAATATTCCCAGACGCATACCTGCACTGACAATTTTGCTAAGCGAGTCAAATCGGATGACCCGGCCTGTTTCACCGTTGACTTCATGTTCTAAGCTGAGGTAGCTTCGGGCTCTGCGCGAGGGAGGCTGGAAGTTGAGAAATCCGTATGCGTCGTCTTCGAAAATGACAAAATTATATTGTCGTGCTAGTCGCAATCTATTAAAAGCGTCCGGAGCAGATTAGCTAAATTGTGCGAGAGTCTGCAAGAGAGAGGGATCTCACATCTGAGCCTTGCGAGCCTGGGTACAGGACTGCCCCGTTGGATTTGACCCTGTAGGAATGGTATATAACACTCGTGGACGGCGCTTCCCAGACCATGTCAATAAAACTCGTTCGAGGTCACATGGAGAAAGACCCTCTGCGTCAGACGAAACCTCAATAAGTTGATGTCCGTCGGCTCTGAGGAAGCCTGCTACCCCTCTGGAATTGGTTAGTGAGGATTGACAGGGGTATCAAGTCGTGCGGAGGTCTGACGAACGGATATGCAGGCCTGTAAATGTATAGTTAGTCAGAATGTCTATCCCGGGTGTGAGGACAGTGAGGAAATACGTTTCAATAAGGACAGGATCCCCTAAGTCTGTAAAGACCTGAAAAGCGCGGTGGATGAGCTCCTGACTGCCGTTGCCAATACAGCATGCCCAGCCATCGTGATCTCCAATCCCGTGAGCTCGTCGTTGAAGCTCCTCAAACCACTGAACGAATCTTAACAGAGATTCACGGATTGCTATTGTTATAGGAAGACTAACCTTGATAAGCTCGGGGTTCCCTCCTGGAAGACCGTATTGCAACGCGTCGTTCAGTCTGTCCTCTTCAATCACGATGGTCTGTCCACCCGAGTCCTTCAGTGTTATGGAAATCTCAGCAAATGGAAAATTGTGTGGGTTTGGCTTTCCTTTTCGACAGTCAGAAAAAGATGGTATATTCCAACCGTTGGTGGTTATTCAACGCACCAGCCACCAACGAAATCATGCCCGGTAATGCCTCAAGAGGCAACAGACTGCGAACTATCGCAGAATCAGCATCGTATCCGGATCCAAGAAAATGAAAGATAGACAAACTAGCTCCAGGCTCATACTGGCGGATTCTCTTGGAAAATAAAGGTGTCGGGTCCACTACCCTGTTCTCGATGGCAATTGAGCCCATGGTTGCTAACAAAGGATCCAAATACTGCTGACAATATTCAAGATGAGATCTTTACTAACTTGGAGAACTATAGGTTGTAGCCTTTAGTCCGGGGGTTGATGCTCGCTGTGCTAATCGATCATCTGCAACCTAGTGCTTTTAAGACCCATGCGTCTCCCTAGTTTCTCCCAATCTGACGTCTGAAAGCCCCTCTTGTCTGAATCTTGTTCAGCTGGGACTCAGGACCATGTTCCAAATCCTTACATAATGATTTTGCCGAGGCAAGACCTGTCAAATTATATTTGACGTCGTGTTAATGGCGCTAATGGAGCAATCACTCCGAGGCATGCCTAGCGAATCTGGTTCGAAGCCAAATACATTGCTGACACACAGCTGAAAGGGGCACATAGATTGAGTCATGAAGTTCATTTCTGGCTGCCTGATTACTTTCAGGGTAGGCCTGGTTGGTTTTACTCCATCATCCACATTGGCTTCATGGCTAACACTGCCAGGTCGTGCAGCTGACTGAGATTAAACCCCGAGCCGGGAATCCTCCTAACTAGATAGAGGGACTTGACGATGTTAGGGCGCCTGAATCATGATCTGATTGACAGCGCTTCCAACAAAACGAGCCTGATCGTTTGTACCATGGTCCATTCGAACTCCGACGGCGAGTATCTAGGCAAACAGTGGGCCGGTGTAGCCGAGACCCATATACGTATCTCCAGATAGGTCCGAGACAATTAGAAAGGCCGAGACACTTCCTTCATTATGCTGTATCCGCCGGAATTGAAACCCCGGAGATTGCGAAAATCGCTCGTATTCTGGCTGGAAGCAGGGATAGGGCCATTGCAAATTGAAACAAGCAAGGTTTGTGTTGATCGAACAGCACACGGTGGACATTCGGAGATACAAGATGTCGTCGTGCGAGCTCGCATAAGATGGAGTTGAATTATGACCGAGAAAGCTTGCAAAGGGCCTGCCTTGATTGAGTCTGTTGTCCTCCCTTGGGAGGTTACTCATTACATGATTCCTAGCTTTGTACGCCACGCCATTGGACGGACTGGCTGAAGAAAGTGATGCTTAATTGACGTAATGAATCGGTCCATTGAACGTAAATCATTTCTACTAGTGACACGCCATCGCCGGGATACTGCATCCGGTTTCATAAGACAACAGTCCAATGGCTTGGTCTGCCTAGTCAGACTACATCATCGCCAAGTAGCCATACTATCGACCAACAAATGAAGGAACAAATCAACCCTGGGCAGTCGGAACCACAACAAGCCTCTTCGAAATATTTGCTGAGTCCCAAGCCGATTGCACACGGCTCAATGAGGCCGTCTCCACCTCGAACGGGGGTCGTATCTGCATCATTGCACGCACCATGTCTGGCATCTCATCTTTCAGATCCTGCAGACTAACACTGCCCAACCCCGAACCCATGATGCAAATGGGTTTGACGTTGATCAAGTAAGGTGGCAACAGCTGCAGCATATGGGTGTCATCTTTCGCGAGCCCACCAACTTGAATGTACTGCAGATTCTCGCCCGGTTCCACCTCTGCACTCCGTAGGAGGCCTGCTGCAGCGGACCCGCCGACGTAGTCCAAGACAATGTGAACTGGGCCGACGCTGGAGGGTAAGACAAAGGGCTCGCGTAGGACAATGCGCTCGTCCAGGCCCTCCACGGCGTTCAATGTCTCTTCGTTGCGAGAAAGCCCAACGATACGAGCAGCTCCCAGGAAACGGGCCACGAGAGCAGCAGTTTTCCCGCTGGCACTGGTCGCACCGATAATAAGGACTGTGCGACCGGCGCAGCCGCCAATTGCTCGCCGGCGGAGCGCCATCCAGCTGCTGGACATGGGGTTCGCCAGGGCCGCGACGCTGACGGGGTCCGCTCCGGGAGCAAGCTTCACGAGATAGCGGCGCTCTATATTAGCACGCTCGGCGAGGAGCGGCGCGGCAAGTGGGTGAACGAAGTAGAGGTCGCCAGTAGTGTCTTCGCGGCCAACGCCGTCGATACTGGGATCGAATGGCAAGGGAGCATCAAACACGCTGGGATGCTTTCCCGTAGCACGAATCTGCACAACGCGTGGGATGCCGACGGCCAGGACGCTCAACTGCACCTGCGTAGGCGACGGAGCTGGCAGGTCCGAGACGGTCTGACATTGAGGTGCCGTATCCCAGCTTGTCACTTGTGCAACCTTCATGGCGAAGTTGACGGAATGGCGGAATTCTCGGTTCTGGGGGAGCGAAATACGGGGGTTCGCGAAGGGGAATAGCGTGGCGTCTGTCCGTATGCGATAGGCGGGTGGTTTGAATCGAGAAATACGGTGCAGATGCCTCATTTATGCTGATCTGTGGTGCTTTTCAAGATGGACCACGGATACCGGGGTGGATGTGATTTGCGAAACTCCAAGGCTTTTCTGAAGGAATTGGATCCCGCTCGTCATTGCAGCTTCGATCCGAGGTATGACTGCGAGGAAGAAATACGAGCAAAGGGGGAAATTGGATGTTTCAACCAAGTGGAAGACAAAAAGAAATCGGCAGGCCCGATGAACTAGTGATGTAAGGGCAGGGAATCCACATAATGAACCACAGGCAGGCTTGATATCTTCTCAAGCCATCCCTAAACAGCAGCGTTGTTTAGAAATGTAATCAGCCTATTCTGGCCATACTGTGTTACATCCTTCACCAGTCGAATGCATCGAGATCGTAACCGTACTGTACGTGCAGCTCAGGCGTCCAAAATGCCTGAAGTGATGTCACTCATTTCGATTTCTACCTAGCCAGTCAAGAATTCCACGTTGGATAGTAACTTCCCCATAAGCCTCTGGCCCAATTTCCACGGGATACGACGGCCCCTGGAGTACGGTTAGCTTGTACGCGCGGCTGTGGACTCATTGGCAGCCACAATAAGGGGTTGAGAGTGGAAGCGAGTGACACAGGACTTGACCGTGGAACGAAGACTCCTGTAACACGTACAGCAAGCTCAAAGGTCCATGGGCTAGCTGGGGTTAACTCCGTAGCAGGATCGGCCTTAGACATCGCCGACGTTACGAATTCTAACACCTGCACCTAAAAAGCCAAGGCCATCTTAAATCACGTATAATGAGCTCGTGTTGAAGCTGACCGGAAGACAAATACTACATCGTCCATTTCATCACAGTAAAAGACGTCAAAAGTCCACAAACAGCATGTCACCCGTCCTGATTCAAACGAATACCAAAGTCTCCGGCCAGTCCGGAATCCACCTCAAGGATGGGCTTGGCAAAGTACGAGGTCATGGAGGCTCCCTTAGACTTGGAATACGTAAAGGAAGCATAGGTTTGGCCGTAGTCCTCAGCTCCACTGCTTTGCCATTAGCTTCTCCGTCGCACACAGAGTACGCGCAGTTCAGGCTACCTACAAGATTGTTCGCATCG
Organism: Aspergillus persii; assembly: GCA_002215965.1. Classification (NCBI taxonomy): domain Eukaryota; kingdom Fungi; phylum Ascomycota; class Eurotiomycetes; order Eurotiales; family Aspergillaceae; genus Aspergillus; species Aspergillus persii. The sequence continues at coordinate 4,318,486 of NGZO01000004.1, read as the reverse complement.
CCTCACGGTATCGACCGGAGAGACCCCACTCATTGCCCACTTTCTCCAGCATGAGCTCCATATTCTTCTCAGCCTCTGCCGTAGTCTCCACGTATTGAAACATGGGCACGTAGACCTTCGTGTCGGGAATAGTCTGGCGAGGGGTGATTTCTATTGTATATTGTATACCTGAATAGCCAGTGGCCCCAATACGATCGGGCTTGGAATAGTCTTCATCCATGGGTACATCGTCGGGCTCGTTCCTCAGGATGGACCAGAGTAACCGAAGGAGTTCAATGCGAGTGCGTGTTGTCTCGTCGTCCAAGCGTCCACCCAATGTCATCACATCGCGTACCACGGCAAAGGCATTGCTCCGGGTATGCAGGTAGCATTTGACACGGGCTTCAGGGTGGTCATCTGGGTCTAGGCAATCAATGCCAAGGAGCATGAGTGTTGCATCATACGGATTTGCTTTTAGGTAGCTATTAGAAAGTCCATCAGCCTGTTGTGCTTACATTACTTGGTCTTGTCATACTCTGCGAGAAGGTCTAGGCTCGGTGCCAACAGGTCACCCATGGGCTCCAAGCCTCTCAGTGCCCTGAGAAGAATGTTCGTCGATGACTGCCTGGTGGCCACTGACTTCCGAACGGCGGGGATGTAACATTTCATTGTACGCCGGCTGCCATCGAAATCAAATCCGACAGAAAGCGGGGGTGCTGCAATATCAGCAGGCATACCTACCGCAACAATCTCCGTTTCCTCCGGCGAGAGGAAAAGAGAGTCGATGAGGTTTTTCAGCCACCTTGTATCACTCTGTGTTCTCGAAGCAATGTGGAGCGCAATTTCGCGCGCAGTATTTTCGGCAAAAGGGTCAGGCCCCGTTCTCTGGGCTGGGGCAACGATGTCAAAATCGAAGCGCACTTTGGCGATTCCAGATGCGGTCATATTCAGGCTGGGGTCAAAGGGTGACCCTACTAGTGATGCCGGTGGTGTGTAAGGGGCATGCGGCTCCGAGGGCAATGGCCCCAGATTGGGCGCAATGAGCTCATCCATGAATTGTAAATGAGACTCCTGATCAGCTAGTGTGTATGATCCAGCTGCTTGAAGCAACGGGGCCATGACAGACCTCACATACTGCCTCCAATATTGAGATGCTAGGACCTTCCCAGATTCTTGGAACTCGATGTCCAATGGCGGAGTAGTTTGATCCATGATTAGTATAGATGTAATAATGACAATGACATCCAAACTGTTGAACATGAAAAAATGGCCGCCTCTCAGCAAGATTTATGTAGAACAACGGATTCTAACAAATACCCAGGATCTCTGACAATCACCACAAATGATGTAAGTGGTGGCAAACCGCGTATCTAAGCCATCACGAGTTGGCTGCCTTGTCGAATAGAAGTAAACAATGGGTTTGCAATTGCGATATACTTACCGAACGTAGAGTTGAAAGACAACAAATACTTATTCTTCCGAAGGAAATTTCAGCCCCAGTATGGATCCAATCGTAAAGTTGATAACCAAATGTCGGTGAGCCATCCTGCAGCTGACTGTGTCCTTTCCGAGCAAGGATTCAATCCAGGAGCAAGACAGGCTATGTCCGATCACGACAGCTTTGGCTGCTATCATGCAACTTTCGGAAGATGCATACATGATGCATGCCTTCCGCCTACATCCGTGTCTCTTCCCGCCAGTCTCGTTTAGAGGCTGTAGCCTGGATAGCAATGAGTATGACGTTTCTCGCCCATAAGGCGAGCGAAAGGCGAATTATCCCAGCAGCACTCCCCCTGATAGGCTCTAAAATCCTCGCGGCTGGACATATGAGCTCGTATCGACCGATTCCGGTGTTTGGTGGCCGACAAAGCGCAGCGTATCCCGCAAATACAAGCCCGTATTGCCTCATGTTTCACAGCAGCAATTCCAGCTGTGGTTTATCCTTGTGGTGGCCTCGGTATCATTCTCATTGCCCGTTGCCGAACTTCCACCGCAGCCAACTCATGGCACATGGCGTAATAGCCAGCTCAGCCCAAGAGAGTTTACAAGCATCAGGCCGCAAACGTATCTCGTATACTGGTGAGACTTGTTCCAGCCTATCGCACCATCATCGGCCAGAGGCCCAGTTCTCTATTGTGAGAGGTAGACTGTGTGACTGTTAAAAAAGGCAGATGCAGACTCCTAGACCCTCCTCGTGTCGATACGCTTCAACCGATGAGCATACTGAGAACTTCCGAGCGCTTCCTCCATCATGTTTCCATCGAAAGTGAATGGTGAGCCTTTGGCCAAGGGCCCTTATACCAATATTCTGGACGCTTTACGGCACGAAGCAAAGCGCAACAAAGAGGGAATTGTCGCCTATCCCGCCAACAACATCCGTGACCCATCAGCGGCGGAGCACGTTTCTTATAAAGAGTTGCTGCAACAAGCTGAAGACAATGCCAGTCGCCTGAGCCAGAGCGGGATCTCGACACCTGGGGCTGTAGTGCTACTCCATTTCGAAAGCCACCTGGACAGTATCATCTGGTACTGGTCTGTCCTCTTGACGGGAGCAATTCCTGTGACTACTGGCCCGGGAATGTTCAGCCCAAATGCGGGGGACAGAAAAAAGCACTTGGTTCATCTCTACCATACTCTTGACGCACCGAAATGTCTCACACGGAGAGGTCTCATGGCTCCGTTCGCGGAACAAACGGGGAACCAGCGTATCGATTGCTTCGCCATAGAGGACCTGGCCGACAGCCCATTAGCCGACCATGATCTTGCATTCCAGCCATGTCCATCCGATACCCTGGCTCTCATGCTCACTTCCGGGAGCAGTGGTCAGGCTAAAGCGGTTCCACTCACCCATCACCAACTGCTGGCCGCCTTTGACGGCAAATCGGCAGCAGCGAAGCTGCGGTATCCTCAAAGTCCCTTCCTTTCATGGGTACACATGGATCACGTTGCAAATTTGGTGCATTGCCATTTGTTCGCCATTGTGTCTGGCGTATCGCAGATACAGGTTTCCGCGGCCGACGTTCTAGTTGATCCGGTGCAGTGGCTGAACCTCCTCAGTCGGCATCGAGTATCGCGGACTTTTGCACCTAATTTCCTCTTTGCAAAGCTCCGACGCCAACTAGCCGCTGGAAGGACTGAAGGATTGGACACAGATCTCAATCTTGAAGCACTTTACCTAGACACGGGAGGAGAGGCAAATGTCACCGAGGTCTGTGCCGCTCTGCAGGAGCTTCTTAGGCCATACAACATACCCAAGGACGTTTTCAAACCCTCGTTCGGCATGACAGAAACATGTGCTGGGTGCATCTTCAACAGTACCTGTCCCAGCGATGATCGTGCGGATCATCATGAGTTCGCGTCTCTTGGTCAACCAATGCCTGGGGTTCGGATGCGAATTACGTGTCTCGATGGCTCGGGTGACGAGGTAGAGTCAGGCCTGCGAGGAAGCTTGGAGGTGACGGGCGACGTCATTTTCAAAGGGTACCACAACAATGAGAAGGCTACGGCGGAGGCCTTTACTGACGATGGCTGGTTCCGGACTGGTGATCTCGCCTATATCGATTCAAAAGGCAGGTTGTATCTGGACGGCCGAACGAAAGAAATGATCAACATCAACGGTGTCAAATACCTGCCCCACGAGCTAGACGCAGCGCTGGAACAGGCCGAGATCCCAGGTGCAACGCCAACCTATTTCTGTTGCTTTGGCACCCGTGATGTGACCATGGATACTGAGGTTGTGACAGTGTTGTATGTGCCGTCCTTTGACGGGAACGACGACAAGTCCAGATTCGAGACCCAAAGCAGCATCATCCGGGTAGCTAGCCTGCACACTCACTCCCGTCCAAGAGTAGTTCCGTTACATGTGGAGGATATGCCCAAAAGTACGTTGGGCAAGCTATCTCGCACAAAGCTGCAGGCATCTCTTGAGAGTGGCCAGTTCATCGAGCAGCAGGCAAGGAATGATACTGCCGTAAAGCGTTATCGGCAGGAAACCAGAGGTAAGGTCGAAACAACAGAAGAGGCTACCATGCTCGACATAGTGCGAGACCAGCTTGAGGTGTCTGGAGACGATGATTTCGGGGTGAATGACTCTGTCCTTGCGACCGGGGCTACATCGATGGACCTCGTCGCCATCATGCAGCGCATCAACCGAAAGCTCGTTCTTGACCCACCATTGCGTCTCACTGATGTCCTCAACCATCCTACCGTCAAGGGGCTGGCAACTCGCATTGCAGTGACTACTGGGCAGGTGTCCCACGCGTATGATCCCGTCGTTACCCTTCAGCCCTTCGGCCATAAGACACCGCTGTGGCTCGTGCATCCAGGTGTCGGCGAGGTGCTGGTATTTGTCACCTTGGCTCACCACCTGACCGACCGCCCCGTCTATGCCTTCAGAGCCAAGGGCTTCAACGCTGCAGAAGGGGAGACACCTTTCGACTCTCTCGACGAGGTCTTCGAGACATACCGCTCAGCAATCAAGAAACGTCAGCCGCACGGACCATATGCAATTGCCGGGTACTCTTTCGGCGGCATGGTTGCTTTTGAAGTGACTAAGTTGCTAGAGAAGGAGGGGGACGAAGTATCCTATTGCGGTAGCTGGAATTTGCCGCCGCATATTAAGTTTCGCATGCGTGAGCTGTTGTGGGACGAGTGCGTCATCCATCTCTTCTACTTTGTCGGATTAATGGACGAGGTCACGGCCTATACGCACAAGCCTGCCCTTTGCGAGTTCGAGCGTGAGGGTCGGCGACTAGAAGCCATCAAATATCTTCGCCGGCACTGTGACGCAGCCCGATGGGACGAGCTGGGCCTTTCGGAAGATTACTATCTGTTGTGGGTCGGTCTGGCCTCGAACATGCAGGGTATGGCTGTCGACTATGAGCCCGAAGGAAGCATACAGTGTATGGATGTATTTGTCGCTGACCCCCTCAGCCATGTGGCGAAAGATCGTAAGGACTGGGTCGAGAGTCGGCTGGCGGCGTGGAAGAACTTTGTGCGACAGGATGTACGCTTTCATGATGTGCAGGGGGCTCATTACACCATGTTGAACCCAGAATACGTAGCCAATTTTGCGGATACCCTGAGGAGTGTGCTCAAGGAACGGGGGGTGTAAGAGATAGGGTCAGTCAGTTCATAGCTTACAGTGCAACACACTGCCCAGCATTTTCTCTTTCTGGGCTACTTGCACAGTGACACATGTGATCAATCGTCGTAATCGATGCGTGGTATGTCCATTCTTTTTCGTTTCGTCACAGTTAAATGGAACAGGCCTCACCTCCATTTCCCATACCCTACTGAGCAGCTTCCGCAGTCTCCGTAAAAGCATGGACACTCCCTCGGGGAATAAAGTCTTTGTAGAGGCAGTTTATAGTCCTCGAGGTGTCTGTCAATGTCCCCGACGTCCCATCTGATCCCCACGCTCCACCTCCCGGTCTAGAAACCCTCGTTAGTGCTTCCACTAGATGCATTGAGATCGGAAATAGGAACTTACGTGTGCATGATAAGCCTTTCTCCCGGCTGGACGCTCAGTTCCATCTTTCCTCCAATATTGATCGTCCTCTCGGAACCATCGTGCTCTTTCCTGATGTAGAGGTTCAACCCAGCCTGTCCAGACCCTCCACCCGCCATTCCGTAAGGTCGATAAACTCGACGCTCACTTAAAACCGACACTGAAAGAGGAATGCGGAACTCCAATTCCTGAATGGAACCATTCCCACCGCGGAACTTGCCCTTCCCACCGGAGCCGTGTCGGATTGAGAATTGCCGGAGAATAATGGGATAGCGCAGCTCGTACACTTCGGGATCTGTGATACGCGTATTGGTCATATGGCAGTGAACGGCAGACGTTCCGTGCCAGCTTGGACCGGCTCCTGATCCACCGCAGATGGTCTCTCCTACTCCAAAGTCTGGAACCTCGTTTCCTTCACGATCCCGTCCCCCCATACCAAAGGAAATAATGTTGCAGCAACCCTGGGAAGCGGCGCAGGCATTGAAAGCTCCAAGTACGACATCCGTAATTCGCTGAGACGTGATGGGATTTCCAGCACAGACAGCCGCAGTTCCAGACGGGTTCAGCAAAGTACCTGATGGGATGATGACATGACAAGGTGCCAAACAACCTTGGTTCAGTGGGATGTCCACGTTTATGAGGCACCGCAAGGAATAAATAATCGCAGAATACGCAATAGCCTTGGGAGCATTAAGGCAATTAAACGTCTCATGTCCAGTTCCGGTGAAATCGAAATCGGCCAATCCAGTGTTGTGGTCAATGCGAATCTCCAGGCAAATCTGCGTCCCATCATCCATGAAGTCAGAAAATCGGAGTCTCCGGCCATGATTCCGCCGTCCCGCTTCCATAAGGTACTCTCGAACAGCAATCTCGGCATTGTCCTTAATGGCATTCATGTAGAAATGGACAACAGTCAAGGAGCTATCGACCACCAAGCCTCGCAGAAGGTGGGCGCCTTTTTGATTGGCGGCAATTGCTGCCTTCAGGTCGGAGACGTTGTCATTCCATGTTCGCGTCCCACTACATAAGGGGTAAGATCCAGGATCCTCATAGAGGAACTGGCGGACTGTTTCCTCGTCGAATTGGTTTTGAGAAACAATTTTGAATCCCATTGTCATCGCCCCTTCCTCATATAGCATGCGACTGTTCGAGGGCATCGATCCAGGCTGGATCCCCCCGATTTCAGCTACATTCGTGGTTAGCCTCTTCCGACATTGTCCGATATTTGAACGTCAACTTACCGTGGTGGCCGCGAGAGGCGACATAAAATATGATGGATTTGCCTTCGTTATCCCAGACTGGGGTAATGATGGTAATATCGGGCAAGTGGGTTCCTCCGGCCAAGGGGTGATTTGTGCAAATGTGGTCGCCTGGTCGCAGCTTGCCAGCATAGTTTTCATGTTGATAGCGAACGGCGTATTCCATGCCTAAACACTGTTAACTGTCCTTCATCACCCACACGGATTAACCCACTCACTGCCAAGGTGCACAGGCACATTTGGGGCATTGGCCACAAGCTTGCCGTCGGGTGAGAAGACGGCACACGAAAAGTCCAGCCTCTCCTATATGTTTGTTGACACCGAGGTCTTTTGAAACATGCGACTCATCTGGTCGGCGACGGACATGAATCGATATCCAAAAACTGACAGACGAATAGGGTCCACAGCAAGTGCGGATTCCTCGCTATCATCCTTTGTCTTGACTGAAACGTTAAGAATGACATGGCGTGACAAGATAGTGGCAGTAGCAAAGGGCTCAACAACGATTGTCTGAGTTTCGTCGATTATCATGGCTGGTCCTCGTATAAGGGTACCCGGATCTAGAGCTTTTAGGAAGTAAACAGGTGCGTCGGCCAGTCCGGTGGGGCCGAAATATACGGCGGCCGAGTCATTCTGACATTCGGGAGCGATATTCTGTATTTTCAATGATTTCAATTCCTCCTGCGGAGACTCTGGAGGAACAGCGAGAGACTTGCCCACTCCACGAACACGCACGTCTCCAACCACTATTTGTCTTCCGGGAAACGTAAAAGAAAATTCACGTTGGTGTTCTCGAACGAATGCGGATATAAAGTCCCCATCATCGGGGTCAAGCACCATAAGCAAATTATCAGTACCTTTGTACCGCAAGTTCAAATATGCTTCGCACTGAATATGACCCTCGGGGATATCATCCGCGAGGAGTTCTCGTTGAACCTTTTCTTTCAGTACAGATATACGCTTTCGAAGCTCGACCAGAGCGTCCCCATCTAGAAATCCAGAAGCAGGCTCTTGTGCCTCATGAACGATGTCCGCCAGAGCCATGCCATAGGCCGACAAGATCGAAGAGTAACGGTGGATTATCACAGTCTGTATGTTCAGCGAGGAAGCAATGGCACATGCGTGCTGTCCACCAGCACCGCCAAAGCAGGCCAGGTTATGTGCTGACGTTTCATAACCCCTTGCCTCAGTGAGCGCTCGAATAGACTTTGCCATCGATTCGTTCGCTACTTCGATGAAACCCAGGGCGACCTCTTCGGCGGATTTGGATAGTCCCGTTTCCTTGTTGATCTGCTGCGCTAGTTGACTAAATTGATCACGGGTTGTCTCGACATCTAACGGCTCATTTTCTTTAGGCCCAAATATTTTGGGGAAATACTCTGGCAGCAAACGCCCAAGGAACAAATTGGCGTCTGTCACCGTTAGTGGACCCCCTTTGCGATAGCATGCAGGTCCTGGATGGGCACCCGCCGATTCAGGGCCAACTGCGAACAACCCATGTCGCCAGAAGAGAATGCTTCCCCCTCCGGCGGCCACCGTGTTGATGTCGAGCTGTGGAGCCATGATTGTCACTCCCGCGGTCGTGCTTTCGAACATGTGTTCAAACTTCCCATCGTAACGAGAAACATCTGTGCTCGTTCCTCCCATATCGAGGCTGCCGAATGTGGTGAGCCATGTCCTGGAGGCGAGTAGCAAAATACCTTACCCAATCACCGGCGTTCTGTCTCCTTCATCGAACGATGTCCGAGCATGGCCAACGACTCCACCAGCAGGTCCAGATAGAATAGCTCGCAAGCCTGAGAACCTACTCCATTTCAGTCACATTCAACGATTCAGTGGTAAGCGGCCATACCTTTCGAAATTAACCAGTCCTCCATCACTCTGCATGAACTCACAACGTGTGTTCAGATTGCAGTCCGCCTTCAAACCCCGCCCGAAATCCTTCGATGTATCTCTTGATAACTGGAGTCAAGTACGCGTCTGCTGTGGCTGAAGCCCCGCGCGAGGTCATCTTTATCATGGGTAATAGCTGGCTTGATAGAGATATGTGCGAGAACCCTATTTCCGCGGCTATTCTTTCGATCTCGAGCTCATGCTCTTCGTCAAAATTGTCAGTCGGCGGCTTCATCTCCTATATAGTAGGTCACCAAACAAACCTTGAAAGGTGTAGGAATGGACTAGAGTCACAGCAATAGACCTGAAGCCTTTGTCGTACAATGATTGGAGATCGGTCTGAACCTTCTCCCTATCTAGTCTTTGGAGGATTCGGACTGCCTCGCCACTAACTCCTTGGGTCAGGTCGGGATCACCTCCAGGGAGGCCAATAGCTGCTGACGATCCGGAGTCGGGTTTTGCTAGTAATCCTCAATTGTCACGCGCTCATCTACCTCGACTACTTCCTCATACAATACATCTGGCCGACGAATGTTCAAATCAAACAACTTCGGCCTAGATTGTGCGCCGATCTGGAGCGCGTCTTTGAACCCCTTCGTCACCAGCAGCGCGACCCTCTCTCCCTTTCGCTCCAACAATGCATTTGTCGCGACTGTTGTACCCATACGAATACTCAAGGTATCAAGTATTGTTGTGTCAAGCCTTTCGTCGCGCGGGAAACTCTTTCCGGTGGCCTGTTCAAGAATGCGCCGGATTCCCTCGATGGGCGCGTCGGCATAATTCGAGGGATCCTGAGACAAAAGCTTCACCACGATGTCATCTTCGCGACCGTCGACTATCCCTAGGCAATCCGTGAATGTTCCGCCTCGATCTGCAGTAACAGAGTAAGCGCTACCCTCGAGCTCGAAAACCGATCTACACACCGATCGCAATCCTTATCTTAAGCCCGTTGACATTGGTATCGACAACGTGTGGCGACATGATGAGTGTTTCTCTTTCGTCATTCAATCAATAAGGCCACCAATGCGACTAGTGAATCTCCGGGGTATAAATAGCCGTCGAACAGTCATCCTTCCTGGCCAAGATTGATGCTCGGCTGATCGGCACAACCAGGGTGTGCGCCAGGCAAGTCAAAGCGACGTGATAAAGAATGAGGGGGAAACAAGATGCGGAGACAAGTGCGACATCGCCGTCTTATCACGCTTGGCCGTCAACCACCAACATAGTGAGGTCAGTCAAGGGCCATCCCAGCATTTTTTTTGGAATAACCCCTGCCAGTACTTTGGTCGAATGGCGGTCGCAACGTCCATGATTTATAGGTGTGCTTGGGGAGGCCTTCTCCCTGTCAGTCTGCATTCCTCTCTCGTGTGATCCCGACGTTAATGTTTTCGCCATGAAAGCCACTGAAACGCTTGCCACAGCTCCCAGCTTCATGTCGGCAGACAATGAAATGTACGCCGCTGGAGATGTAATCCATGATTTGGGCAGTCACAGCTCCAGGAAGGATGTGGACATTGCAGTCAAATTCCTTGTCGACCTGGATCCTGGGATACGGGCGCAGCCGATCACTCCCGAAGAGTCTCGCCGTGTCTTGTGGAAGATTGATCGCATTTTGATACCTTTGATCACTGTCACCGTTATACTTGCCGCCGTAGACAAGGTGATCATCTCAAACGCAGCCATTTACGGCATGTCGGCAGACACCCATCTTGTCGGAGATCAATATTCTTGGGTGGGCTCCATGTTCTACTTCGGCTATCTTGCAGCTGCGTGGCCTGCTGCTTTCTTCATTCAACGGCTGCCGGTGGCCAAATTCTACGCCGCTTGTATTCTTGGATGGGCCATTATCTTGCTGTACACTGCAGCGAGTCAGAACTTTGCGGGGCTGGCAGTCACCAGATTCATCATGGGAATGTTGGAAGCCGTGGTATTCCCAATTTCAAGCATTCTCACAGTGATGTGGTGGAAGACTCAAGAGCAGCCCATTCGATTGGCATTCTGGTTCAACCAACTGTCCTCGGTTTTTGCTGGCATCGTGAGCTACGGAATCGGTCATGCTCACACCTCGCTACAACCATGGCGCCTTCTTTTTCTTGTTCTCGGGGGATTCTCGGTTCTGTGGTCAATTGTCATGTGCACTTTCTTACCAGATTCACCAATAGAATGCTGGTATTTGTCCAACCGCGAGAAACTCATCTGCTTGGAGCGGGTCAAAGACAACAACACTGGTATGGAGGATAAGAGATTCAAGTGGTATCAACTCAAGGAGTGCCTTCTTGATCCCAAGACGTGGCTCCTCGCTATTTTTTCCTGTGCCCAAAACATTCCGAACGGCGGGCTTGTCACCTTTTCTGCTATCATCGTCTCGGGGTTGGGCTACTCAACCCTCATCACGACGATCCTAGGGATACCGACAGGGGTGCTAGCAACGGTTTGGCAACTAATGCCGAATTAGAGAGTTGAAATTATCTGTCAGCATCGTCAAGTCTATTTTTCATTTCATTGGCCACGTTGATTGGCGGTTGGAGTGCGCACAGAAGAAAGGTCGGAGCGAGGCTCCCCTCCTCGGGGGTCTGGTGACTTGCAGATAAGGATACGTCATGGCAGTATGGACCGAAACCATCGAGTTTCTACTTCTTTTGCCATCCGATGTCGATCATAATGCGTCAGGTGCTCGGCCACGATGCAAAATTGGGAAGTATGAGTAGTCGGGCAGGCCACACAGAATAACACTGCAGTCGTGAATTCCACTGCAGCATATGAGGAGGCCCATCTCACCAACAACTGAGTATTCATCATTCCAAACAGCACAAAGAGCCGTCTTATAGTTACGAAATGTGTTCACCATGAATCTTGAAACGAAAATCTTGATTGTCGGCGGAGGTGCATTTGGCACATCAACAGCATACCATCTTGTGCAGCGAGGCTACCAGTCAGTTCGAGTACTTGACCGGTATGTAGTCCCATCGGTCGATTCGGCGTCCACAGATATCAGTAAAATCATTCGCAGTGACTACAATGAGCCTCTTTATGCGGCCATGGGCTTAGAATCTATCACTGCCTGACGAACATGGGACATGTTTAAGGACCTGTACGCTGTTCCGGGATGGATTTTGAGCGCTGCCAATCTCTCTATTCCATTTGTCGAAGGTCCCATCGAGACATGTACTCGACTTGGTGTGCAAGGACTGGGACGTTTGACGCCGAATCAGGTTCGTGAAAAGTTCCCGCAGATTACTGGAGAGCTTGATGGCTGGCAAATCAATGTGTGGAATACAGCAGGATGGGCCAAGGCGGGAGAGGCACTCCAACGGATGGCACTGGCCGCTCAACATTTTGGTGTAAAATACATCACTGGAGACTGTGGGTATGTCCGAAAACTGGTGTTGTCCGACGACCGATGCCATGGAGTCGTCACCCAGGATGGCACCACCCATGACGCAGACATTGTAATCGTTGCCGCTGGAGCGTGGACATCCAGTCTGGCTGATCTCGAGGGGCAATTAACAGCCAAAGGACATGCCGTTGCGCATATCCAAATGACCTCGGGCGAAACGCGTCATTATCGCTCACTTCCCATCCTCGACAACCTGGAGCTTGGATACTTCCTGCCAGTACAAGAGGACGGCATCTTCAAGCTCGCTCACAGTCAGTTCGTCACCAACACAAAGACCGATCCTGTCTCTGGGATCACCATGTCAATTCCCCACACCTTCACGGAAAACCCACGCGATGGCCTGCCGCCAGAGATCGAGCGCACGATGCGGCGGAATCTACGACGCGTCTTTCCCCAACTGGCGGATCGGCCATTCTGCTTCACTCGACTGTGCTGGGACGCCGACACGGCCGATCGGCATTTTCTTGTCACTCCTCGCCCACATCTGCAAGGACTGTTCCTGGCGACAGGGGGATCCGCTCACGGATTTAAGTTTCTCCCGGTGCTGGGACGGTACATCGCGGACGCGTTGGAGGGATCTTTAGATCGGGAAATCGCTCATCGATGGCGTTGGAGACCAGGTATCACCGTGGGTGCTAGGAACCTGGCGCACCTCGATCCAGAGATTGAATTAAGTAGTCTGCGCGGTTGGCGAGGTCGAGAGGACAATAAAGCGAGGTTCAGTCTGTAAACTTCATCCGGAATATATATATAGGAGCAAGAAGAGCCTGTTCTATGATACAGTTCAAAACCACAATTTAATGCAGAGCATACGAGCAAGAAAGAGAGGTTTGTGATTCAACGTGAGGACTCTTGGATTCTGATAGAGAAGAAGAAGAAGAAGAAGAAGAAGTTGAGCAAGAGGGAACAGCGCCTTCCCAACCCGGTAACTGAGATGCCAAACCCAGGCAAACATAGCAAAACAGACAAAACAAACAAACCAAGCGACCGAGACAAACAGGACAAACGCTTCCCCGCATTGGCCTATGGGGCTAGACTGTATTTGGCTAGACTCGTCACACCTTGAATGCCTGAGAGATAAGGCGCCAGCGGTCATTGTTCTTCGAGCACGACCTGTTCTCACCCACTCATCCATCCATCCCCTATTCCTGACCCACAGGGGAGCCATCCTCAATCAATGGCAGGCACAACACGAAATACAAAAGGCTGCTGGACATGCCGATCTCGAAAGCTGAAGTGTGATGGTATGTGGAGCTCATCCTTTTGACTTCGTCTGTTTATTGCCTGTGCTAAGCGTCCCATCTCGCACAGAAACAAAACCAATCTGTCATCATTGCCGCCGGATAAATGCTCCTTGTGCTTATGGCCTTCGCCTGACATGGCAAGAAGATTCCCTCTCGAAAGGCGTCTGTCATGGTCGATCGGGAATACGCAGCACACGATGCCGTGACAACAATGTACCGAGGCAGAAACAATGGCAGAAACCAAGGAGTCCAGTGTCGTCAACTGCACTAGCAGGGAGAATCAAGGGCAAGAGAATTGCATACCGAAAGCTCCAGGGAGGATGCCTAATGTTTTTGAATACTACCGTGCAGGACATGGAAGTTTTCTTCGAATTTGAACGCTCGGCAGAGGAGCATCGTAGGGACGATTGCGAGGGGGCATCAAAATTCCTATCGAAGCACTGTGCCGGCATGAGCGACAGCACAAACACCAACATGCATGACCTGACGCTACTTCCAGCTTTTGGCTCGTCATTGGGGGGCTTTCATACATCTGACTGCGATGAATTCTTGCTCTCGTACTACGAGAACGTCATATGCAGCTCATCCACTTTGTTAGACAATGTTCACTACAACCCTTATCGCCACGTTATGCTTCCCATGGCCATGTTTTCAGAAGGTATATATCACGGAACCATGGCAGTGTCCGCTCAAACCTTGGGCCTCTCCCAGCCCGGGTACCGTGCGGTAGCTCTGAAATATGGGCAAAGAGCGACCCGTTACCTGATCCAGGCCCTCCAACGGAGATCGCATTCCCAAGCCGAAGTTGATGAGATTCTTGGTCTATCCCTGCTTCTTTGTTGGTATGAGATCACGGACGGCAGCCGGCCTTCTTGGTTAACATATCTGCATGGCATCCAAGCTGTTATCGTTTGATATCGACGGCCTTCCGGACTGGATAATCGGGGTACCAACCTGCGCTGTTTTTTAAACAGATACTTTGCTTTCCATTTAATCCTGGCCCGGACGGCGTTCCATGTTGATGAGGAGTTGCCTGGAAATCAAATATTCGAACCATCGGCGCATCTTGATGAGATGCTGTCTTTGGTGAAAATGGAGTCGCTGTCCCGAACCTCGAATCATCTATCCCTTCACATGTCATTGGATGAGTTGCATCAAATCGATCCTTATATGGGGTTTAGCAACTCCCTGCTTTTATTAATCAATGAATCAGCCGAGTTATGGAGAAGCAGACACACATCCATTGGCTTTGACGGCGACTATTTCCATGTTAAAGCCTCTCGTCTGAAAAGCTCTCTTGAGAACCTGCGGCAGCTACCTCCTAGCCACCTGGAGTCTTCATTCGCTATGATTTCAGCCCAGAACGAACCGTCGAGTGTTATTTCAGAGTGCATGACTATTGCTGAAGTAAACCGATTAGGAGCTTTGCTCTTCCTGCACGAAGTTTATCATCATTCTACCGTCTCGAACGTTAGCGGTTCCCGACTTTTGGAGAACGATAGAAACCGTTACATTCACGACATCCTAGAAACAATACATAGAAACCTAAACACTATGATCCGAACAGCTGCCCTCCCATTATGGCCACTTTTCCTGGCAGGCTGTTGCAGCACAACGGATGAACATAGAATGATGGCGATGGATATTTTTCAACAATCCGAAAGGCCTAAACGATTCGGGGTATATTTCTTCTAGGGCCAAAAGCTTCGTGGACCTGACGCACTGACTGTTATAGAACATACACCCCGCGAGAGAAGTTGTAGAAATGGTGTGGCGACAGCACGACTTGAGCATCCAAGATGATCGGAAGAGACGCCGAACTGCAGCGATCGCGGCTAAGTACGGTGTCACCTCGACAAATGACCTGCGAGATAACGTAGAAAATATTTCCGGATCCAGTCGTCGGTGGTTCGATAGATTTGTATGGGAACATGCCATGAAAAAGCTCGGCGGCTGGAAGCTCAGCCTGACTTAACCAACCAACAAATCAAACACACGGATTTTATCTGGCGCAGACAGGCCGTCCGGATACATTTGCCACCTGAATCTCACTAAATGTGACGGTTCTGGCCTTGTGGGGGCCGGCTTGCCTCGCTTAAGCTAAGCTCACTAGTTTGCTGGCTAGTGTCTTGGAGCGCTGGCTCATCATCTCCGCAGCGGCGATTTCTCCGAGGAATTCATTCTGTTCCATAAACCTGCTGCCTAACTGCCATCACGCTCTTGACTCCGCTAAAAGAGCACCTACTCGAGATCGTGAAATCCAAGCCATGTCTACTGCCGAAATGACCAATATCGAAAGCAACTGCCGCTTCGTCAGCATCGAACAAAAACTGCAAACTGGTGTGTTTATTCCCTTCTCTATCACTATCTGTTCAAATGTCTAACACACTCATTTAGCGTTTCTGTTCGCCTCATTCGCGTTCTGGTCTGTTTTCGTAACGCGACCATTTCGTCCTGGGCCTTCACCACTTTCGAGAAGTCCGTTTCCCCCATGAGTTGAGCCGAAAGACCTCCCCGAATATTCCAGCTTATAATCTATAGGTGCTTGGTTAATTATAGCCTTCCTTGACACATTTCTACTGGTGACCTCGAATGTCGAAAGTCCCAGGATTCAAGGCCAGATGATTGGCGTGGGGGTTATTCTTGGATTGAGCAGCGCCATCACCTTCATTGTCGAATTGGGTAGTGAAGGAGACCGACAACAAGCTGAAAATGATGCCACGAACGAAGAGACACAGACAGACAAAAGCGCCAATTACCCAGCTGAGGGCTCGCCACATCTCGGACATGTCGCTCGAGAAAGTGAAGACTAGCGGAGTTTGCACATGCCATAGAGACGACGAAGGGTTGTATATTTTGACCATGCTTGGAAATACGAAGGGAAGACATTTTCTGGAAGTCATTCTACGGTATAGCAGGGCGACACTAACAATTACTCAATGATGTCACTTGATGCCCTCACACGACCCTTGACGTAACACATCTCCCACTTTAACATTTCAATCTGCCATTTCCTTTGCAAAAACACGAAAGATTGTGAATAGATTCTAGACGCAGGTGGTTCAAACCAAGGCGCCTAGCTGACAAACCAAATCCCTGTATGCAAAGAAGCGAAAAGCCCCTCAGCAAAGACCGGGTTTCATTCTACAAGCTATCACTGCCATAAGTCTGTTCAAGAAACCCAAATAAACAAAAGAGTGACCGAATTAATCCCAGAACCAAAACTCATTACGATATCACCCTCCACCATCTTCTCAGCAACTGACGGCCTCGGCTACACACTCCAAAACAACCACCGCGCAGCAATCCGCCTGAACCTAAACTAGAACCTCTAGCACGAGGTATTAGGATACTATAGCCATCCGACCGTGCGCATTCCTAAGTCCAACCCGACCATCGTTGGCGTTGCGACCGGTACCAGCTCTGGCTGATCAATGTCGCACACGAAATGCCCTCGGCGCAACTGGATGGACTACATTGATGTGACACGGGCGCCACATCCCGCATGGCTGCCCGCCATCATTCGTCTTCGACACTGGGATATATTCAGTCCAGTGCCGCTTGACCTCCTGGGCAAATATGACCTCGTTCATGCGCGGCTGCTGGTGCTCTGTCTCTTCCTAGACATGTGGTTGTGGTGCAGAAACCACGAGCATCGCGGCCATTGGAGTCGTTGTGAGGGGAGAAGTTATATTTTTGACCTATATATCTATAGACAAGAACCGCAACAAGTAAAAGGCCCTACGCCAAACAAATTACCGTCTTGCACAGCAAGAAAGGTGCATAAAGGGCAGAAGGCACACAGTTGAAAGGTACGCCGAATAGGTCAAACGAACCACAGAAAAGCCCTGAGATCATGGCCATCCTGGAGCACCATGCTCTCCCAACGTCTTCTCCGTCCAATCCCACAACTTCCTGGCCAATTCAGGGTCCCGTGAGAGCGGACTATCCTGTCCGGCCTTTCCAATGGGCTCGTAGTATGCCCCATTCTCCACGTCCTGGCTAAAGCTGCACCATAGTTGTGTCTTGGCTCCTTCTTCATTTGAAACGCCCGCGAAAGGGACCACCACGGCAAACAGGAGCCTCGTAAACCAGCTGACGTTCGTCACGCCGTTCCATACATTGGATAATACCGTACCAGGATGCAAGGACGACGATGTGATTTGAGGGTACCTGCGGGCTAGCTCACGGCAGAAGAGGATCTTGGCAAGCATTGCCTGGGCATATAAGGCGGAGCCGTTCTGAGTTTCCATAGGAGTCCGGAGCTCGTCGAAGTGGATTCCCTCTTTGGTGGCGAAGTGCTTGTGTCCTACAGAGGACATCGACACGATCCTCACGTCGGCTCCGGGCAGGTGGGCAGTGGCTAAGAGCGTTGGCATCAAAAGCTGAGTGAGCAACGCATGGCCTAAATAGTTTGTTCCGAATTGAAGTTCGAAGCCATCTTTGGTGGTGTCGTTCGGCAGCATGGCGACGCCCCCGTTGAGCTGAAGGATATCTAGACGATCGACCTCTGCATTTACTCGGGCCGCAGCCGCCTTGACCGAATCAAATGATGCTAGATCGAGGTCTAGAATGGAGATATCGGTATTAGAGGCTTCGGGTGAGGTGGCTCTGATACGCCACAAGGCACCCTCAGCTTTTGATCGACTGCGAGCGGCAAGATAGATCTTTGCTGGACGGTGAGCGGCCAAAGCGGCCACAGTTGCCTCTCCCAGGCCAGAATTGGCTCCTGTGACCAAACAGACTTTGCCATTGAGGTCTGGTATATCCGTCAGAGGGTCGAAAGACGACATTGTGATTCGTAGTCCGCGTGGCGTGGAATGTATAGGGCAGAAATGATTCTTACTTAGGGTTGTTTGGGGTTGAATAGTACTGCCACCTTGACGAGTCTCGGGGGACCTTTAAATAATTGACAGTGGAACAAAACGAAGGTTACTGAGTCGGAGATAGCGCTCGAGAGCGGAGTATGGGGGATGTTGCTGCCTCCTGTTTTATATGAGTCACGGGATCTTCAAGATGGCTGGAAAAGGACCTGCCTAGACCGGCTTAGCTCCAGACGCTATACCAGGAATGGCAAATAATCGAGTCTTGGCATTGGCCTCAGGCCGCCTGGTTGCTGACAAAGCAAACTGTGGCATGGCTGCGATGGCATCAAGATTCAGAAGACTGCTTCATGACATCCCGTGGGTTATCCGGCCGATTCATGATGACACCAGCTTCCAAGGATCGACAGGTATATGGTAACTACGGCTCTCAAGACGCCAATCTCGCTCCCTTCATTGTGACCACGTCATCCGACAAGCCCAACAAGGCTACGCGCAAGCTCATTCGGAGCCATGTAATGCGCGGCAAGAACAGCTCCAAGGGCACTGGAGCTCAGATCGTTTACGGATCGTGGGTCAACGGACCGACCTCCATGAAGTCGGCGGGGATACAGAAATGCGAAGACACGGCGTCGTGGACGCCTCAGCCCCGAATACTGTGTCGAGACCTGGAGACATTCACGTTTGCCGACCAAATTAAGCCATATGCATTGGATTTGATCTTTAAGTGTAAGCTGAGCTATGCACAGACCAGACTTCTGTCATCACAAAGACTTTTCCTTCCTTTTCTCCTGGCCCTTGCTCTACAGGAGAATGTCTTTTAACCTATGACACCCATAGTTTTCACCATCCTAAAAAAGTCAATATACCCGCTAGAATTGTGTCTGGAGTTTGATCCGGCAGCGTCAGTATGGTATAAGTACCTCTTATGTGATGCCGCTTGCCATCACTCGATGTTATGGATGACTCAGGCCTATTTCGATTGGTTGCAAGGGGATACGCTCTCCCGAACAGCTTTGTTCCATGAAGCCAAAACCCTCCAACTCCTACAACGCAAGATCAACGATCCCGTAT
Organism: Aspergillus persii; assembly: GCA_002215965.1. Taxonomy (NCBI): domain Eukaryota; kingdom Fungi; phylum Ascomycota; class Eurotiomycetes; order Eurotiales; family Aspergillaceae; genus Aspergillus; species Aspergillus persii. Next base: position 4,299,308 of record NGZO01000004.1, on the reverse strand, counting down.
TAGCCCTCCGTGATACTACTATTGCAGTGGTAGTCACCCTAGTTATGGTCAGCGCTCTCGTCGGCCATGTCAGCGTGGTGAAGAAGCACATGCAGGGGTTGAACCAGATAATTACTCTCCGGGGCGGAATGAGGGAGCTGGAAAAGAATGCCCAGCTCCAGATCAAGGTGTGCCGGTACGACATGCCCATCTAGAGACTGGGTTTTGCTCAGATTGCTGACTAGATGTTCTTCACAGCGCCGACCTTTGCACCGCTCTTCTTAGCGGAGATGAACCCTTCTTCTTCAAAGAAGGGCTGTCATGGCAACCCTACTTAGCACGACCGGCCGATATTAATGATTTTCTGGCTACGTTCTTTGCTGGGTGCACAGTTGACAGGAGACTTGCAGGTATTGCTGCTGACCTTCGGCGATTCTCCACCTCGACAAACGTGGCCTTCGCTACCGGCCGCAAGATTGCAGGGGAGGTGTATCAAGAGATTTTGATCTCAACTCAGTATCGACTGCTCAACCTCAAGTTCGAGTCCGATGATATAAACGAAGTTCTTCATTTAGGGCTGCTGGCATTCTCTTCTAGTATCTTTCTGCAAGGAGGGGGCCTCAGAGGGCGCTTTGGCTCTCTTTCGACGAAGTTCAAGCAAAAGCTCGCCAGAATCGACTGGACCAACCCGGTCTTCAAACGAATCGGCCTCTGGCTCCTAGTTTCAGGCCTTGTTGCTGCTGTGACTCGCGAAGATGACGATGTACTAATGCCCCTCTTGCGGGAGCGCTGTCGTGAGTCCGGCCAATCCTCGTGGGCCGGGGTCAGAAGCATTTTGAAGACTGTCATGTGGATTGATGCGCTGCAAGACCAGGGCGGGAGGCAAGTATACGACCGAGCCATAGTAACAGTCGGTCAAATCCCCCACATGTCGGGATTCCCCGCGTTCCCCGCAAAGTCCCTGAATACATGACATCTTCCGGAAAAATGCAGGTTCCTTTCTGCCGATCATCGTGTTTTACATCGCATAATAGGTGGAAATACAATGGCACGGTGACTCACTTAGAACGCCCGTGGGGATCGTTGGTTGGCGATGTTGTATATAAGCCGTCTATCTGCTTCTCGATGCCGCCTCTAGAAGGGCAAACTATCGCAAAAATGAAGCTATATATCGCATGCCTTGCAGGCCTCTATTTAACGGTGCACACCCTTCCGTCTACGGCATATCGACGAGACAATGCCCAGGAATTGTTTAAACCCTCAGATATGTTCTCAAGGGCTGCAACATCGAAGATCTGGAATGTTGCCGTGAATCATATCGACCTGGTATGATCAGCAGAGAACCTCCTTTTCTAATATATGCTCACGACTTAAGCTTCCAAATAAATTACCCGATAATGTTCCTGACACGAAGTCTAATGCAGGGGCCTATCTGTTCAGCGACGTCTCTGCATGGACCAGCGGCTTCTTTCCGGGCTCTCTGTATACTCTTCTCGAGAGAAACGTTCGATTTCCGAACCACCCCATCATAGATAACAAGAATCAAGTAGATATACATGACCGTCTTCTGGATCTGTCTCAGCAGTGGTCGGATCCGCTACACAAACAAGCCAAGCGGACTGACACTCACGATCTGGGATTTCTCATCGTCCCTGCTTTGCGCAAAGACTGGGAATTGACTGGCAATGCGAACAGCCTGGAGTCTGTCATTACAGCCGCACACAGCTTGGCAACGCGATACGATCCTCGTGTGCATGCCATCCGCAGCTGGAATACTCTGGTGAACAAGCGCCACAATATCCGTGATAAGTCGAGCAACTTCTTGGTTATTATTGATAGCATGTGTAGTATGTTCATCGCTTTTGAAGTCATAGTAACTGAGCTGAGTGTCAAGCAGACCTCGACCTGCTGTATTATGCTGGCTACCAGACAGCAAACCGAACATTGATTGATATTGCCACTAACCATGCCTACACGGTGATGCGTAACATTATCAGAGACGACTATTCAACATTTCACCTCGTCAACATTGACCCTCGAAATAACAGTATCAAATTTCAGGAGACAGTTCAGGGGTACAAAGACTGGTCAACCTGGAGCAGGTACACCTTCGTACTTCCGATTGATTCTGAACAAAGCTGATTCCAGATAGAGGCCAGGCCTGGGGCATCCTCGGCTACGCTCAAACCTACCAATGGACCAAGAACCTTGTGTTTCTGAAAACTGCGAGAGGCCTCGCCGACTATTTCCTCAGTCGTCTGGACGAGTCCACCCATATCTATCCCTACGTTGCCTTATGGGACTTTGACGCCCCAGTCGTCGACAGAACCTTACCTCCGCGAGATACCTCGGCTGGCATGGTTGCAGCAAATGGGCTCTTATTGCTTCACCAGACCCTTGGCGGAGATTCTCCGTATCTGCAGCGTGCTCTGCGGATGGTAGCCGAGACAGTGGAGCTCTCGACGGCGCCGCCAAGATGGGAGTCAATCTTCATGAACGCGACCATCAACAACAATGAGTTTTCAAACACTCGGTCGAGTAACACAGGGCTTGTATATGCGGACTTTTACTTCCTTGAATTTGGTAATCGCATGTTGCAGACGGGATTAGCATAGCTAGTTCTTTGCTATACCACTTTTGTACAAGGGAATGTTCACTTTTATCGCTCGACATATAGCTTATAGTTTGTTTCTATTATATACCTATCGCTCCTCATCATGGACTAGTCGGGAGGTGTTTATGGTAGGCCTCAATTAATGAGGGAAATTATGTGCTGATTCTATGATGTAGTAGAATGTCTTGGATTACTCCGTCCGATCTGTGGCTCGATATCTTAAGCTTGGGCAAGTGATGAATCTAGGGGTTGGCACGGGAAGCCCATCTGAGGAATGCCTCATGGGTTCCACTGGTTGCCGGGCAGCGAGATTGTGGCGATCAAGGGTTTGTTTGTCGCTGCTGCAGGGGACCGGTATGATAGTGGTGATATCGTATATCCCTTGCTTGGCATTAACTCGACTGAGTGCAGGATCTGACCCAATTAATACGGTATCAATCTTCTACTGCGTACACATGGTCTCCACTCATAATTAAACTTGTCCGATGTTTATTTTCCTCCGTAATATGTACAAGTTTGATCCAAATACTTAAGGAGACCTCCCACTGGCTTTACTCCATCAACCTCTCATTCCTCTTCATTCCTGCTATACCAAAGAGTACCTACCTACACATCCCTTGTTCGAACCATTTTGAGACTAGCCACAACCATGAAGTTCACTGCCGCCTTTCTCGCCCTTCCCCTCGCCGTGAGCGCCTGGAAAATAACGACTGGCTACTGGGAATCATCCGAAGTCGACATCTGCACCCCCGCAGAGTTATCGGCAGGCCAGGACCTGACGATCAGCGAGCTTCCGAGCAACCAGAGAGTTTTCTTCTTTTCGGACGACGAATGCGAGAACTTTGAGTTCTCGGTCACTGAAGAGGGCACCACAACCTTGGAGACAGAAGTTGGTAGCTTTCAGGTTCTTGAGTTTGAATCCAGTGAGAGGACAGCATTGTAAGACTGGGATATGTTGGTATGTCATTGGGTCTTTTACAATGCGGCATATGCGCACAGCGCTAATGAGGTGTCTTCATCTGGAATAGAAAAGCTGCAGAAATGGTGCCATCGGAAAGGGACGTGTACGTTGTGACGGCCGGACCAACATGCTGTCGTGCTTCTATAGGACACTAAATATGTGTTATGCCCTCTTATTGATACAATCCCACAAAAAGCCATTCCTTTCTATTACCTGTGTAGCTACCAAACACCTGGAAAAGCCTGTCAAGATTCCAGTCAGATACAGTGATACAGTATGCCTGGGACAGAACAATAAAGAGTTCTATACCTATTGTATCTATAGTAGAAAGACGAATGGTAGGAAGAACAGGCAGAAGGAAAAGTTTCAACCAGAATCTGATTTCCTCAATCCTTCCTCTGCATAAATGTCTTCTCCGGACCGTCCACTCCTAACAACAACTCCATATCGGGATCGCACTTGGCCATAGCCACCTGATACGCCTTTCTATCGCCAACCCTCGCCAAGAAGCCCACAACATGCGGATACTCCTTCAGACTAAATGGCTCGAAATACCGAAACGTCGTTAACAAAAACACCACCATAATATCCGCCACGGTGAACTCCTCCCCCGCCAACCACTTATGCTCAACCAATCTCTCATCAAGCGCCTCCAACGCCCTGCGCAATCTCGTCTTCGTAATCACCATGAACTGGTTTTCCGAATTCACGCCCGCCCCACGCATCATCATCGATCGCGTCACGGCGGGCGAGAATGTCCCGTCAACCCAGTGCCACCAGTATAAGAAATCAGGATACCTGGGATGCGATGGCAGTAGGAAGAGTTTGCCGTCAGCGTATCGGTGGCTGATGTATTCAATGCAGGCGCAGCTTTCGGCTAGAGTGATGTTGCCATCTTGAATAATGGGCGCGGTGCCGGCGGGATGGAGGGCTTTGTATTCGGGGGGTGCGAGGAGGGGTGCGCGGCGGTAGGTTTTCAGCTCGTAGGGGATATTGAGCTCTTCGCAGAGCCAGGGGAGGCGCTCCGATTGCGAGACGTGAAGGTGGTGGATTGTGAGGACCATGGCTATGGGTGGTTCGGTGTTTGCAGATCGAAGAGTGTGCTGGGGACTGGAGTTGTTAATCGGTTAATCAGGGACGGGTCGCTTGTTATATAGATTTCTGGGTGCCATTGCTATCACCGTGGGCATTATACGTGGCCTGTGGAAGCCCAGCAAATGCTGTCACGAAGCAGTTAGCTCCCACACAAGCAGCTAGTGTTGAACATCGGGAATATCGGACCGGGGTTAGGAGCAGGACGGACGGAGTAGGAGTTGGGGTTTGGCCCCCAAGGAACGTGCCCACAGGAGACGGACTGTCCGCTGTACTGCATCGGTGGACATCATTTCTTGCTCCTCGAGAAAGTCGGGTCGCACCCCGTGTTGCAAGAACTATATTACAGCTCTAGAGTGGCATTTATCTTAGGGCATTGCATGGCACACGGCGGTGTTTGACCTGTTTGGATACATGACGTCATTGTTTACATGATCTGGTGTTGTTTCCTTTTACTTGCCGGGCTTTTTTACCGACTTGGAGATCCAATGCATATGTCTTGAGAGGTCTAGCCTTATCCCATTGCACCCTGCTTCAGTCTTATGACTCTTGCCGTTTATTTCCGACCTCTGACCCTCCAAGTCTCCGGGATAAGCATTGGCGTCGGAGGATCAGATTACTTAGGTACAGCCTGAACACGTATACCTAGACTTTATGAAGGTCGTATAGTCGAGGGGAAAAAGGGCTCTTGTGATGACTCATTGCTCCACTAATCCAGCTATGAATGGCAATTATCCGCTCGCTAAATTCCGTTGACATAATTCATCTCTATCAGTGCAATACGATGCCATAAGCATCAAGTCCGCTTCGCCTAGCAGACTTATTTTCCTAAACCCCTCCGAATACTCAAAAGATCCTCAATCCTCCGTGGGAACCACTGAGAGTCCTTCTTTCGCCCGTCTATCTACCGTGTCTCGCTGCCACCGGCAGAACTTACAATCATCTTCATCTTCCCGGCTACCCTTACATTTCGTACTGTCACACGTCTTGGATGCCAACTCCTCCGTTAAATCAATCTCCTCTACCAGCCGACCCTCAATCAACATTCGAATTGTACCAATATGCTCATACAGGGTGGCCCCATAACGGATCCTATGACGACCCAGCCTCAGCAAACCCTTTATTTCCCACCCTAGGTCTCTAGCTAGACACTCCGGTGGCATGGCATAGTTGGCTAGGTCTGGATGCCCACCATGGAAACGACGAGCGCTTCCTTTGCGTGGCTTGAGCTTCTCAACCAATTCTGGCGGCGGAAGAGGATATAGCTCATCAGCAGCCGATTTGATGTTGAGCGTAAGTGTTTTGATGAAGAACCCCCGATCTTTCCGCTCCGGCTGGGGCTCCGTTACTGGTCCATGGGCAATATACCGTTCCAACAGCGAGTAAAAACACCACTCAGGGCCGTTGTGCCCACCGTCTCCTGATATGTACCGGTTTTGCTCGGATTGGATACGGTGTCCAAAGAGGCGAAAAGTCACATTGACCTCGTCCGCGTGTGTGCGAACCACCGGAACAGACAACCACGTCGGCCACAGATCCCATTCATGAACCATCATGACATCGAGCTCGTAGTTGGGTTTCTCTAATCGTTGTAACATGACCCTCGTCTCCTCGCGGATTTGGTGATTTGTTAACAAGAGAGCTTGGCATGTTGATGCTAAACGCTCGTTCAGAGACGTGTCGTAAAGTGTATGCCTAGGACCGAAATTCATGAGGGTGTGGTCATAGTCTCGTAAAGGCCGACGTTTGTCCGCGCCAGTCCAGGGGTTAATTGGCGGCTCGTATGGCGTGAGTAGCGCATTTTCAAGGATGATTGCGCGTAGTTCGTAGGGTAACTCGAGGAGCATAGACATAACTTGTGTGGTGTCTGTATCAAGGAGAGAGAAACTATACTTGCCAAAATGGAAGTATCAAATGCGCAATCCAATTTGTTGCGAGATTTTTATGTTGATCAGTTTTTAGGCCGGTTAGCGCCGGCCTCCGCAGCCAAGAAGGAACTGACTCATCTCCCAAGCAATGAGTCAAATGAAGGAGCATCGTCCTTTACAAACCCGTAAAGAAAGACTGCATTGATTCATGGTGGACATATTTATAATGGTGGTTGGGCTAGTCCACTGTCGCCGCAATTGAGGCGGCCTCACTTGAGCAGCTCACGGCCATCCTCCCTGGATCATCGGTGTTATTTCGGCCACAAGTCCAAAACACTCGATAGATGCATTCAATTGGACAGATAATACCAAAGCTTTCATGCCAGGATCAGATTGACCGCAGCTGCATGCGCCGAGTGATATACCCCTGTTCGTGATTAGAAACCCTACCATTCACGAAGAAGCCCGATATTGCGTTGGAGATTTCACTAAGAGGGACTTTTTCTCAAGACGAGCCCTGTCCCTTTTTCACATAGGTACATATTCCCTGACAAAGTTGTGATCAAGAAATAATACTTGCTTTATCGTGTAGGTTCCAGAAACCGCTTAAGCCACGAGGAATGAACTTAGACTTACAGCCTGTTGCGGGGAATCTGACAGTATGATTTGCAATTATGACGATCAAGGGATGCCGAGACTTTCGTGCATGACCGCCAAGCCAATTGGAGTCGTTATCGTCGTGTTGGAATGCGGCCATCACAGTACCTAAGGCTAAGGCTGCGGGCTGCGGGCACATCACTTAAGAAGGTGATGCCTCCACGAGTTCCAATTGTTTGCTAATCTGATTGCCTTCCACCCCTGGCAATTGTACATTCCAAATTATTATGCCTTCCGAGTCAAAAGGACAGACAACTTCGACCGGTCATGAATTTCGCGTCTTCTCCGAGAATGATCAAGATGATGCCAACCTAGCACAGATCGGAAAGAAAGCCGTCCTTAGAGTATGCCTCGAACATCTGTCTAGCGTCCGGTACTGACGGGCTTCTGTAGCGGAACTTTGGCATCCTGTCTATTCTGGGATTCAGTTGCACAATCATCGCTACATGGGAGGGTCTACTGGAGTAAGACCCGCTCGCCATGAAGAATCCGTGGTATACTAACACCATGAAGTACATTCATTATACCACTGAAAAAGTAAACATGATCCAACCCCCGGGGTGCCATTTTTCTAAAAGTGCGTAGTGGAGGGCCGGCGGGCGCGATCTACTCGTACATTGTTGCTTGGATAGGAACGGGATGCACCTTTGCGGTCCTGGCCGAGCTTTCTTCAATGTTAGCATGATGGCCACATCCAAGCTGCTCACTAGACTGACAATCTTACAGGGCACCGACATCTGGCGGTCAGTACCACTGGTGCGCAATGCTAGCACCGCCATCGATGATGAAATTCATGAGCTACGTTACAGGTGAGTTCTCCTCGTACCACATATTAGACCCTCAACCAACCCTTGCAGGATGGGTCACCCTGATCGGATGGCAAGCGGCCTTCGCATCGGTGTCATACTTAGCAGGCACCGAAGTGCAAGGAGCAGCTATCTTTGCGTATTCGCAATATCAACCGCAAGCATGGCACGGCACTCTGCTGCTGTGGGCAGTAGTAGCAGTTGCGATGGGCGTCAACATAATCGGGGGGAAATTCTTTCCGCGCCTGGAAACAGGAATCCTGTTCATGCATATCGCTGGGTTCCTGGCTATTGTGATCGCATTGACCTCCATGGCTGATCATAAGCCAGCCCGCGAGGTGTTCACTGACTTTCGCAACGGTGGGAACCTTCCCGCTGACGGGATTTCGTTCTTCGTTGGGATGATGGGTTGCGTTTTTGGATTTGCTGGAGGGGATGCGGCGGTTCATGTAGGTTGAGCCTTTGGTATCCCGGCCGATACTTGATAGATGTCACTAGCTCACGTTGATTAGATGGCCGAAGAATGCAATAATGCGTCCATTGCAATACCCCGCGCGATCATGCTCAGTATCGCCATCAACGGCACTCTCGGATTCAGCATCATGGTGGCTGTTCTATTCTGTATGGGAGACGTGCAGCAAGCCCTAGACTCTCCAACTGGGTATCCGTTCTTCGAAATCTTCCACCAGGCGATGGGCACAAAGTCTGGTGGCCTAGGGCTGAGCCTCGTGCTGGTTATTATGAGTATCTGCGCCGTTCTGGGCACTTTGGCTGCTGTGTCTCGACAGTTCTGGTCGTTTGCCAGAGACCGCGGGGTGCCGGGGTGGCGGATTTGGAGCCATGTGCGTATCGAATGCCGTCTTTTTGCAGATTACCTTACTAACTTAATCTATGTATACTGCAGGTCTCCTCTCGCACCCATCTACCCACCTACTCTATCTTCCTAACCATGGCCGTAGCCTGTTTGCTCGGCCTCATCAACATCGGATCCAGCGTTGCGCTGAACGGCGTTCTCTCGATGGCTGTATCGGGCATGTACCTCTCGTATCTGATAGTTGGAGCAATGCTACTCCACCGACGATGCACCGGGGCCGTTTCCAGGTCCAGCGATGCCAGCGAACTGCGAAAGAACGTCCCCGGCGCTCAGCTGGTATGGGGCCCGTTTCACGTTCCCGGGATATGGGGGATCATGGTCAATGGGTACGCGGTTGTTCATATGACAATCGTGGTGTTTTTCAGTCTGTGGCCCACAGAGATCCCAGTTACTGTGACCAATATGAACTTCAGTGTTGTTGGCACGATGGGGACTATTGTACTAGCGTTGGTCTATTATGTGCTGAGAGCAAGGAAGGTATACCAGGGTCCGATCATTGAGACGACATCTTGATCTGATCATATATCAAACCTCCATGGGTGGATCTTCCACACGTATATGGACCTATGATTCAATACTGAACTGTGTTACTGCCTTGCCAAAATGCTCTAGAATGAAGTAGTCATGTCTTGATCAGCAGTTGAATTAACCTGGTAGCACCGACGACCGACAACGTGGATTGAAACCAGAAGACCCCTGACCGGTTTTGATGATTTTCATGCTAGGAGCTAGTGATGGGGGTTTGTTGTCTACAAAGACGAGGAATGTGATATCATGCATTGCACAAACTATTTGAATTATGGTCATTCTCGCATTCCGAAATCCAATACTCTGAGTGTATAACTCGAGGCACCAGTCTCCTAGCCCAAACCACACAATATAGCATAAAACCTACAACCTCGCCTTCCCCTCCCCATTATTAACGATCCTAACCAACGCCCTACCGTTGCTCAAAACCGCTTTACCACTTCCATTCTTCGTCACAAACCTCACCTCCTCAAACCCATCCTTTACATCCCCCGTCCTCCACATCTCCGCAACCAGCCGATCCCCCGGCTTCACCGGCGACGCAAACCGCGCCTGGAACTCCTTCAAGTTGTTAGGATCGCTGCCTCCAAACGCCCTGAGCACTGCATGCGCCGTCGCGTTCCAGCTGAATAGGCCGTGGATGATGACGCCGCCGAAGCCCATTTTCTGGCCGGGTTCGGGTGTCGCGTGCAGCGGGTTGTAGTCGCCGTTGAGGCTGAGAGGTGGTAGTTAGCAGTTATCCTGAGACGGAGTTGGAGGGGGGGGGGGAACGGACCGATATAAATGCGCCGTCTCGTTTGTCGTCTGGATTGTGTGGACGGCGTCGGGCTTCTTGCCTTCAGGTGGTGGGTAGCTGGGCGTGCTGGGCCCTATACAGAGTAAGCCATGGGTCAGTCTTAGTCTCGACACCCCATCTCTCTCAACCAACAGAAAGCATGCAAAGAAAGACAGAGAAAGAGAACCTACCCTTCGGTCCACCCCATCCCCCCTGCCCGACGAAAAACCCACTACTCACGACCTTCGAGAACACCTCGCCCGTCTCGGCGTCCACGATCGCTTGCTCGCTCTCCAGAACACTCCCTGCCTTGCCCTTATCGTACACACCGAGGATCTTGCTGCGCAGCTCAAAGCGTCGGCCTGCACTCGTCGGAGGGAGGGGTTTGAGGACGGTGATTTTGCGCTGGCCGTCCACGGCGCGTTTCGCGTCGAAGGCGGGCACTCCGGGGATGGGGTTGGATTTCTGACGGGCATAGAAGTCGGTGACCTCTTGGTCGGTGAGTTTGAAGGCTGGAATGTGTTGGTCAGTCTAGGTTAGGGAGTGGCCTGGGTGGCTTTAAGGGGAGGGGCGTACGCAGGATGAGTGGGTAGGTTGGGAAGACGGCGAAGTTCGGGTGGAGTTCCTGGATGTGAGGTTAGATATTTGCTCTCGAACAGTATATGGGAAGGGCGTTGTACATAGAGGAAGTGAAGTTCGTCGGAGGTGATGCCGATGCTGTTGGCGAACAAGAGGACATCGCGCTTAACCCAGGAGACTTCCTGGGCGGGGAATTCGTGTCCAACGCCTGGTCCAGACATTGTGTATAGATTGTGATAGAAAGTTAGTGGGGTAGTGTTACTAGAGTCTACACTGTACAGCGAGATAGAGTCAAGATGAAGGAGACTGAAATACGAAATGCGGAGATGCGGAGAACCGAGGCTGAGCGTCGATCGTCGGTCCGAGGAAACGCCGTTTAGATCACAAATCAACTGGGCTTCTCCACAGAATCGCCCTGGATCCGTGCATGAACATATGAATATGTCTGACGCCAACTACGTACATACATACCTATCACACACCGCCAGTCTGCTTCTCAATCGAATCTCTCACCAGCTGCTGCAACGAAACCGTCTCTTCGGCTCCAATATCCTCGTTGTCCCGACGGTCGTACAGCGTGCCACCCTCTGTCCAGATCCTGCGCAGCGTGTACACCGTCGCTCCCGGGTCATTGCTCTCCCAAGCCTGGCTCTCTAACCGCCGGAGCTCCTCCAAGGGTGTATATTCCACCGTCCACGAGCTGCCCGTCTGTCGCTCAAACTCTGCCAGCATGTCGGCCGGCGTAGTCGTGAACGAGTTCAGTTTCAGAGCACGGTTCCGAGCAGCGTCCCAGTGCGTCAGTGTATGAGCGACGAATTTGCCGACACTATATCGTCCAGCAATCACGAATTAGCAATGACCTCTCTTCCACCCTGCAAAGGGGAGGAAAGACCTACTCAGCACATCCACTCAAACTAATCCTCCCCGTCCCATCCCCCAGCAGTACCGCTTTCTTCGCACCGACATCGAACGACCCGCTACGAGGCGCATTCTTCGTCGGACCCAAGTAGAACGGGAAGTCAGCGTACGGGCCGGTGACTACATACGCGTACTCCAGCGACTCGCGGACGGTCTTGAGTGCCGCGCGCACCTTCAGTTTCTGCTGATGCGGTTTCTCGTCCTTCGATGCGGGACCGTATTCGATGTCGGTGCCGTACTCGGAGGGCAGGAAACGCTTGATATGTGGCGTTTCGTTGGCGATTTGGATCAACGGGATTTGCGCGGCGATGGCGCCGCGACCGAGGGCGGAGATGACGGTGTCGATGTCTGAGTTCCATTTTAGAGCACGTTAGATAGGGGAAGGGCATGTTGAAATGGTCGCATAGGGTCTACTAAGAGACACGAACCGGTGTACGCCTTGCGCACATCCTCCGGTTTGTTAATGTCGCCGACAAAGACCTGCACGCCTTGTTGTTTCAAATCGTCGATCGTGTCCCGTTTCGATTCGAGGGTCGATTCGCTGGTGAAGATGGAAATTCGGCCGAAAGATTGCTTGGCTTGCACGATGGCCTTGGTGATGTAGAGGCCGATGTTGCCGGTGGCGCCGAAGATGAGGAGATTGGACTGCGCCATAACTGCAATCTGTTGGTTGGTAGTTGGGTGTGCTGGTGGATGTGCCTGGGTGCTTTGTGAGCTTTGCAAAAAACGAGAAGAGTCATTCAGAGGGGCAATCGCATCATCCAGACGAGGTGGGGAAGGCGAGGCTTGATTAATAAAGATTAATAAACGACGATGCGCCCCCGCACGTGCCCCGCTCGTGAGTGTGCGAAGCCCTAACGATATGCGGCGATGGAGCAATGCGATTACAGGTTTGTCTATAATGAAACGTTGATATTGGAAGGCGAACAAGCTAATAATAATAACACAAGACATCTGCCCGAGGCAATGCAATATGTATAAGAATCCGATACATGTCAGGTAAGGCTGGGCCCACCCAATGACCCAAGTACCCGACTAGTCACCAAGGTCAGATCTAGACCTTCTTGGTGTTGCTCTTGCGCCAGTCGCGGGTGCTCGAGTACTTGCTCTTGCTCTTGGCCTTGTTAACGGGACCTTTGACAGCAGCAGAGTTAACGGTCCCAAGTCTGAAGTTACCGCCAAGGGTGCCGTTCATGGGAGTGTGGTTCGGGGAGGACAGGGTCTGCGAGTCAAGGTCGAAGCAAGTCTCGGTATCGTGACCAGAGCAGAACGCATAAAGAGTCTTAGTATCCATGTCGCAGAACAGTTCCTCGCCGGTGTGCGCAAAGTCAGGGCCCATGGAGGAGTCGGACTGGCAAAGCCGCTTCGCTGAGTGGCCCTTCGAATCGCTGATGACAATTTCGGAGTTAGCCCAGGCAGGACGGCGAGCGGGCTGGCGGACACGGAGCTTCTCGCTGCGCTTCTTGGTCGTGCGGTAGGTGATGGAGTTGGGGTCATCCTCGGTGCGGAGGCCGAAGTCGATGTCATTGCACAGGCGGGCAGGGTCGGTGTCGTCTTCCTTGAACTCGTCTTTGGAGAAGGCAGGCCAGCGGACTTGGAAGCCCGTGTTAGGCTGGTCGCCGTCGCCGTCGATCCAGAAGCACTTGGGCTGGTACTCCTCGTCGGAGTTAGGGTACATGTGGCTCTCGAACCAAGTACCGCCGCAGGCCTCGCCGTAGTCGCCGGACACGGCGTACTGGTTTCCGCCGCGGTCGTCGCTCCAGGTAGTAGTCACCCAGGCGACGCAGATGGCGTCGTTATTAGCGGAGAAGAGCGAGTACACGCCCTGGTTCTCGTGGTCAACCGAGTACTCCTTCAGGTTGCCATTCTCAACCTTGCCGGGGTCGACCTCCATGCCGACAAATTTTCCAACGTCATTCCAGACGCGACTAGACACATGTTAGTACGCGGTGCTTCTGTCAGAGAGGAAGAAAGCAAACTGGGTAAGGAAAAGAAGGTAACGTACACGTCAGGAAGATCGCCGCCAGCATTATTAGTCCCTCCAGGACCGTCGAGAGCAACGGCGAACTTGAAAGTCGATCCAGAGGTCTCACCGGAGCCGAAGTTGTCCGAGGCGAAAGAGACGATGGTCAGGATACCGGAGATAACTCCGATGGCGTCGACGAAGGACATGGTGCTAGAAGCAGTGAAGTTTGATTATCAAAAGAACGAATGAACAATTCAATGAGTAAACTGATTAATGAAAGGACGGGCTCTCGGCTTGGAGAGCTCCTCAAGAATGAATTAGAGAATGACTGAACTGCTTTGGTCTGGAGATAGAAAAAAGCTGGCGATCAGGAGAACCGGGCGGGTTTATATGCTTGGGACGAACAGCGTCCAGGTCCTTGAATCCCACTCGCTAATGTGCAATTCTGCTATACCTCTCATCTTCTCACTTTTGCGCCATCCGGCTTGCTGGATCGAAATCCTTTACCCCCGAATCGGCCCCCGAATTCATCCACGTCATGCTGTCTAAAATAGCGGACGTCTGGACCTGGGCCCTCGTCAGGAGACACTGACTCTGTCAGACGGCGTAGCCAGGGGTTGACGATTCATAGTTCAGCTGGGGCGCTTGGCAGACTGACGAAGGATGGTACTTGTGGACCACTCTGCACTTCTTGTCTTGACGATGCAGTACCGAAGCGTCCAAGGCCCTTGTGCAGCCCCCAAATTAAAGATCTGAATATGGAAAGAGAGAACATCAGTGCTCTACTCCGTACGGTTAAACCGGTTGTTGGAACTGGGGTTCATCGTATACTATACGGCCCCTTTCCAGCAGCTGCCGCTCTGACGATAGTGTTGGACTTAATCAATTCCAAACATGAATCTAAAGCCATATTCTAGAAGCACAGTTTTATTGAGACTATTGTAATCCTTGGTGTCCTGTCGCCCTGCTGGGCGGATGGATTGATCAGCGTTGCGGATATGAAGGAATCACCAGGAATCACCACACCCTCAAAGTCCCGGTGATTCAGGCAATGGTAGACGGTCGATAGCACACTCGGACGCATCCCGAGCAGAGAACGTCGATCTGGAGTTTCACTATCCCGCATACCTTCTCGTATTCCATACGCACCACCATGTCCGGGCTCCGTCGCCGAGACCACAATAGCGGACCCAACTGTCCGGATGCCGAGTATCCACGGGTTGTGGGCTTCTGGGGCGAAGGGCAGCACGTTAACCTCTCCAATATAACACTTCGTCAGCCATCATCCGGAGGGACGACGGTCAAACTAGTATGTACAGAGTAGCCACTCCGGAGTAAGCTATCGGAGCCGGGCGTCTTGGCCAGTGCTGACTTTCCTAACTGGAAGAGCAACTAGCACCGTTGCGGAAGGCTGAGTCCGTTCCTGGCAGGTCCTGTCCATGACCAATGCAACCTATGAGGTCAGCCAAGAGCGTTGGATGTCAATCTATTCCTACAGACAGGCGAGATCCACAGCCTTGGGGGCGAAGAGCTTCAAAACGCCGTCTTTCAAGCCACCCGGCGCTTCCGCCGCCAAGGGATTCCGCCACGTCTTCGCAGTCTCCGCCCCCAATAGTTCTGACATGTCGGCTGGGATTGCAGGGCTCAGACGCTGGACAGGGGCTGCCTGGAACCTGCCGGGTTTGAGATCATGGCTGTGCCCAACTGGGGTAGCACTAGGTGGTATGACCGCCTAAGGCCCATCCCAAGCGTTGCTTCATTATTCGTCCGCCTAATATTCGACGTTATCCCCTTTGTCTACATTTGGGGGTGAGTCTTCATTTCCCTTCCTGTCTTTCGATTTCTCCCACATTTCTCTTTCGGGCTCACTTAGTATCCCATCATTTTGTCATTTTTCACAATGGTACATCTCACTCCAGCAACCGGCCTCGCGGTTCTATCTCTCCTGGCGAGCTCTGCTCTAGCAGTAGACAAACTCTCCCAGAGCATCGTCGGCTGCAACGACGTTTCCTGTCCCAAGGAAGGGTCTTATGACCGTTGCAAAGTTAACGATCACACCTTCCTCGGCGTCGGGCTGGCTCGCATCGCCGACGCCCCGTCCACCCTGGATGGCATTTCGCTCGTTAAAGGCGTGAATGTCTCTGCAGGCGGCGCCGGCAAGGATAACGACAAGCCCACCCGTCCTTTCACCTCCGTGTACTACCTGGGAACGCCCTCCGACGTGAAGACGAAGGACCTCACCGGGTGCGCCGTGATCTTCAACAACCCGCCGTCTAGCAAATTCGGCGGCGCCGACCTTGGGGGGAATACCAAGAACAAGACCGACACTCGCGCTGCATATGGTACCTGTCCGGACGTGGTGGACAAGAAATGTATCGACGCGTTGACCAAGCAGGCTAGCAAAGTCGCGGGCGATGCCGATAAAGACCCGTGCTCTGCGCTGGAACGCGAGCTTAAGAAAGACAACCTCGACGACTGCAAGAACCTAGGAGGCGCTGGCAATGGGTTCGGTAACTTCACTGTGACTTCGTTCGGCGATCTCAAGACCGTGAGTAACTCGTCGGCCGACTGCTGGCCCATTACGCCCAAGTCGGACGGACTGGCTCAGATTGCTGTTGAGACTTCTCATGTATGTTCCCTCCAGATTCTATAATTCTCCTCTATTCTGCTACAAAAAACCTAATTATGTGATACAGACGAACTACACCGCAGATGCGCTCATTGAGGAAGCCTACAAAATCACCCCGGTCCTGACCGTGTTCCTGTCCGGAAAGGACAGTAAAGTCGACAAGACCTCGTCGCAGCTGACCTGTCTCAAGGTGGTGACGAAGGAAAATGCCAGTGCCTCTGATAATGGCAAATCTAACTCTGCTTCGCCGGTGGAAATCAGCGGCGGAGTGCGCGCTGCCGGGATGGCCGCTTTGCTGGGGGCCGTGCTCGCAGCGCTATAAATAACGGGCCTGTGGAATTGGGCAGGGCGCATAGGTACAGGGGAGAGGAACCAGACTGCATGGGTTGTCTTTCGTTCGCGTTTATTTCTTTGTTTTGTCGCTTTGGTTCGCTTACATTCTTATTCCGTACCTGCCCGGCTGGCCTGCGTAGGCGCTGGGTAGTTAGGGGACGGTGTATTAAGATACATTCATAGACATGCGAGGGATTTATTATCAACTCATTCCTCCATTGGCCCTCCTAGATGCGACTGAAAACGACTTCTTTGTCCGCCTAGCGTGCCCGACTCAGCTACCCCATAAGTGACCGCTAAATAGCGCAGCCTTATTGGGCGTGCACGACAATCAGGATTCCGATCCTCGCCGCTATGAAACCGCCAAGACAGCCGGGGAGATTGCGGTGTCTTTAAGGGAATGCCAAGATCCCAAGGTCTTACTGGCCTGCCTCATTGGGCTGCGATTGTCCTGTGTTGGTAGGAGATGTCGACCCTAAGAAGCAGGTCAGATCTATGGTAGCATCGTCGTATTCTAAGCGAAGCTTATCTTTGCCGTTAACTATGTAAGTCGGAAACGAGATTACATCGGATCATTGATAGATGTGGAAATGCCTGCTTTTTGGCTATTTTTATGCACTCCTCGTATGATTTCATTGGGCATCTGTCAAAATTGTGAAGTCACAGCCTTGCGGGCATAGTCTGTTACCTAATGTGATTTCACACCTCACCAGGCTCCGTCATGCATGTGGCTCAGACATAGATCTACGGAGTACTCCGTACTCTGTAGGGGTTCCATGATGCTGAGGCCGAATGGATCCAGTTTCTCTTTGTTGGCAGTCTACGTACGGAGTAGATATTTTTATGATCCATACCACGGCGCCCGTGGGGTATACCACGCTGTACTGTCTCAGATCCAAGGGACATTTCAGGGTTCCCAAAAAAGAAGCTATGCAAACCTCGTGGTTTTGTTACGAAGTTGGAAACAACTTCAACTAGATATGGGAGGTAGTTCATTCCAACGTACAGATTATTAGCGTGCATATTCATTTCTCGACATTACGACTAGACCAAAAAGCCTCAGTTGGGCAATATGTAGTTTTTGCAACGTCTTATACGTCAGTACAGATCAATTGAAGCTTTGTTCATGACAGTCGGTTTGGAGCTGGGCGCTGATAACTGCTGCAAGATATATTTTGGGAGGTGGCAAAGAAACGTGAGATGCGAAGCCCTAGCTATATTCATAGACAACCGTTGTTTGAATGACAGATTTTGAGAATGTTATACACCGTTTAGAGCATTTCTCATTATCTAGCTGCTGTGTAAAGTGCTCTTGACCACCGCTTGTACGAGCTGCATCTTGTCAGCCTTGAAAGTGGCTGTTTCCCCTTCGCCAAACCAACAGTGGAGAAACCATAGCCCAAAGCCCCATAGTCGACGATCACAACCTGAACGAGGCTGCCTGCCTGCCTACTAAAGTACGGAGTAGGTAACATCGGAATTCGGATATACCTGTAACCCAATAAGATCGGCGAGTCGACTCATGGCTTCGGGTAATCTGACTTTGAAGCAGAGAATTCTGCGAATTCTGGAACGCGACTAGACAGGTGGCCGAGAATCGGTTACGATCAGCTTTGAGAGGCGCGGAGGATCGGGAGATCCTGCCATCGTCGATCGCAATCACCGATGGTTCCCTATTTATGGAGAAGACCGTTATTCCAGGAGAACCGATGCTTTGAAATTATTCTAAGACGAGTCCCAGAAGATAGAAGTGAAACTGAACAGTGGGAAAGTCGGCAATCGATATGCGGGAAATACAGAGTGCTATGCACAATTTTCAGTATATACACGTGGACAATTCTGAACTCAAGCATCCCAAAATAGCCTCCGCGGAGAAAACGGCGAAATCTCTTAAGCAATTACCAGCTAGTTTGTCATACAGCAGGATCGGGGCTAATGTTACAAGATTTATTGCCCAGGTACCTAAACCAAGTGGCTGGCTGAGAATCCCGGCGAGTCTCATGCCAAGAGAAAGCCTGATACTGAAAGCCAGAATATCGCGTACGAGATTGATTACGAACCACCAGGGTGACGAGTTGTTTTGTTCCAGGAGCCACCATGCGATTCTACATAGAAGGAGGCGAAGTCATCCATACTGCCCTGCCCGGCGCTAGAACCCATACCCGGTCTGGACGGTACCATCGGCCCCATGGGGTGAGAGTTTGCTACGTTAGGGTGGCGTAGGCCTTCTAATTTCGAATTGCCAGTCAGCATAGCCCGGTTCCTACGTCGGACTCCCAGCAATTTCGAAGCTGACAATTTCACACAGTCGTGATTTCGTTGGAGAACAACTTATGCTGTGGGTTTGCCAGAGGTCCTTGGCGACAGTGAGAAAGGCATGTTGGAAAGCTGAACGAAAACAACAAACAGGAGTATACAAATAGCCGAGTGCATCTAGCAATTATAAGGAGACCAAGAACGGCAGGACTCCATTTGCTATACAGTCACACCCGCCCCCTTATCCATTTCAGGTTGTCGATTCTTTCCCTCCGATGCGATCAGGACTCGAGTACGTCCAGCCATTGCTGCTGCCTTCGATATCTGTGAAATCCCAACATCTAAATGATGCCGAATCCAGCACTTGACCTCGACAGACATCAAGGAGTCAATGCGTACGGCCTCTAATTAACCATCGCTCGTACGTGCAGCGTGAATACGATGAGGTACGGTGGCATCTTTCCCTGGGCGGTCATATAACACAAGAAAGGGGATGTGCAGGCTGCTTCCAGACCGATCCGAAAGTGACACTGCAGCTTCTACTATGAGCTTCAAGGTGGCCAAGACTATATTATAATATCGGCAACTATCACGCCGGAAACGGTGGAGACAGGCATCTAGCCCCGTGCGGTGGCTGGCCACATTAATTAGGTTCGTGCCAATATCAACCTACTAGCACATAAGAAAGTCCGCTTACAAGAAGCAGTTGTTCAGAAATCCATGGTGTGGCTAGGATGCCCGAAGAAGTCGGCCCAAAGCAATTCGGAATACCAATGGTCGGAGCTGCTTAAATGTTGCGAAACATTTATAGATTGGAAACATGCCTGTATGTGTCTTGCAATCTACGAAAAACCCTGCCATTGCTATGAGTCGACAAGACTGTGCTATCCTTCATGAACCATGCAACGAGGCGACTCTACTTCGTGTTCACCCCACCAGCATGGATTTAGCCGAAGGTCAATTATACGAAGGATCTTCAAGAACCCCGCACCGCAGAGCTTGAACTGATTATTTAATGATTCGAACTGGTCTTGTTGGCCTTGCTTTCCTTGTGCGTCATGCGGTTTATGGGGAAGCTATCTCGTCACTCACACCAACGCTATTCTAAAACAAACTCAGATACATAGTGGGTAAACCTAGGCACGGACGTCGAACATAAGTTGATTATTATTGGATTTGGTTCTTGGCAGGGATCGTTCTTTGAACTCTTCTACCGATTGCCATGGACACCACTAGGATTCGTATATGCGAGGACAATGCATGGAATGCACTTTCTCAGTCCGGAGCCGCTCTCATCCCATTGCTCGCCAAGGACTGCGTCATGCTCTTCCCAGGTGGAATGATGCTCGCAGGCGAAACCCTCCTCTCTACTCTCGCCGGCGACGCTTTTCAACCATGGAAAACATACTCTTTAACCGATGCTCAAGTGCTTCCCATCGATAACAACGGAACTTGTGCACTGATTACGTATAGGGTGGATGCTGAAAGGGAGATGGGCAACGGAGAGGATAAAGTGATGTTCTCTGCGCTTTGCTCCAGTATATGGCGCCGTCGGATGGATGAAGCACAAGAAGGATGGGAAATGGTGTCTCATCAACAGACTCCTATGTACGTTTCTGACCCTTGACCTACGCGTTAGAGAGGTATATGCTAACGCCCCAGACAGCTAATATACATGGGCATAGCGGTTAGCGGATCGGCCGGGATCGCTGGGGTTGTACATTGCGATATGGCTTGCTTCATCGCTTCCAGGACTGCGCTGCTCTGAAGAAGCAGCGATGATCCCCTCGGAATCTAGATAAGTTTCTCCTCTCAGCCTAGTAGGAAGATGTTTTCGATAGGTCCGAAGTCTACAATAGAATAATACAGACCGTTTTGTTTTCGATGTTCAGTGAATGCATCGCGGAAAGTGTTGGCTATCTACAGCAAGAAACATATTATACTATGGAAGCTGCATGAAGCGTAGAAGCGTTTCTAAGGTAGCAATTGCCAGCCGACCTTTGGGTTGGGATGACCCAAAACGCAGTGTATCACGCAGAATCCTCTATCTGAGTGCAATCATAAATACAGATACCCAACAACGAATAAAGACATGGACCGCCCAGTATGAGTTGATTAGTGTTTTTTCAGCCATTTGTATACCCGGTCTGCGATCTCAAGGTTGTTCTTCTCCATGAAGAACATGTGGCCGTTTCCAT
Source organism: Aspergillus persii (assembly GCA_002215965.1). Classification (NCBI taxonomy): domain Eukaryota; kingdom Fungi; phylum Ascomycota; class Eurotiomycetes; order Eurotiales; family Aspergillaceae; genus Aspergillus; species Aspergillus persii. The sequence continues at coordinate 4,278,275 of NGZO01000004.1, read as the reverse complement.
GGATTCCCTCCTTGCCGAGATCGGCGTACTCAACGTCTACGCCAGCCTGCTTCAGGAATTTGACGGTGCAGTAATCGTATGGTGCATGGAACGACGCTTCCCCGGTGACAACAAGTTCTGGAATTTTGCGCAGGTTCGTCAACTGCTTGGCCGGAGACTTCTGCATGATGCACTCGTCGTGATCAGCGTCGACTGCGGGCTCGATGACAGTCTCGATATTTTCGGCATTCTTGCCTGCCGACGGTTCATATCCGATTGCGAGATCTGTGAGACCGAAAGCGAAAGCTGGATCATTTCCAAATGGCGGACGAAGTGTAAACGGCGGTCCGGACGGTTCAAGCTGCACAATACCCTTAACTCGGCTTGGGCGCATGTCTCCGACCCTCCAGCCTACTCAAACGTTAACTGTCTACTTCAGCAAGTCATAATGTTCAACCGAAAATACCGTATGCACCCGCCTGCGAGTGGCTGATGATATAGCAGTCGCCTACGAGGTCGACTAGAGCTGAATATGCCTGTGCGTTTTGTTCTTCGCTAATCAACTTGTCGGATTGGAACTGCACCTGACTCCTGTAGAAAGCGTCAAAGGTCGGATCTCCCATGCGACCACTGCCAGGCCATTGCGTGTGAAGCTTGGCCTGTGGCCACTGGTTGCCGTTGTTGGCTACGTTGGTGAAGATATCAGAGACTGAATCGGGAGAGCCAACAAACCCCATGCTCCCCTGTCCTGGAGACCAGAAGGAACGACCGCGCGCAGGCTGGTCCGAGAGGTATACAGTGTGACCTTTGGAGATGAAATAGGAAGCCCACCCTGGCCGTCCGTCCGGCGTATCAAGGAAATTGGTGCCGGTCTGGGCCATGCCTGCTATGAAAATGATGGGCAGTGGTGGCTTTGCCGGCGCTGGGTGAGGCGAAAGCTTCTCCACGTAAATCTGCCCAACCATAGCCATTGACGTAGACTTGGTTGCAGGGTCCTGCGTTATAGCGTTAGATATGCATGGCATAAGCGGGAAACGAGACGTGCCGTGACGTTGGTGTATCCCCCGCCAACGTAGAGAACCTCACGCCTGGGAACGATGTCCTTCAGCGGGGTCCTGTGAGCTTGCGCATGGCCTACTAGAAAAACCAATTGCATCAAACACAGGAGGAAAGTCCGGGTACGAAGGTTGGCCATAGTATCGGCTTATGTTGGCAACCTCTAGCTGGAATGTGAACGACGGAAGGAAGGAGTTTCTGCTGGGATTTTGGAACATCTCCCTGATTCACCGCCTTTGGAGATAGGCCAGAACCAGGAAGAACGCTGAAGGATCAAACGCCAAGTTGGAAGGATTCAATAACTTATCTCGGTAGAACACGGCCCGATGTTCCCAATGCCAATGCAACGTGGGGATTGGTTATCAGACAATGCGCCATTTTCGTTCCTGGTTGAAAAATTCAACCTTCATTTCAGTTAACTTTTCAACAGGGATTACTCGGGACAAGTTCAACGTCAATGCATTATTGAAGCCCTTTCATTCTTTCATATTCCACCGTCCACCGTCTTGCGCAAGGGAGATGTATTCGTGCCGCATCCCCCTTCCTCTACAGCCGATTCGCCTACAGGTGCCATCATCCTAGACGCCTATACTGTTCGCCATGGCAAGCTCGAGCGCCAAATCGCCAGAGTATTTGGCTGAGACAAACGACCCGGGCCTAGACCAGCGGGTTAGTATTGCGTTTATTGTCATCGATACGTTTTTCGTGCTGGTGTTCTACGCGAGCCGATATTTCAATCCCAAGGCCGTGAGAGTGCCTATGGTGGTGTGTAACACACTGTGTTATTTGTGTTGTATGGGCAGTGCAGCAGCGGGCATTTGTGAGTCTTTCCCTCCTACCCCTTGCCTGTGTCACAGGCTCAAAGAGAGACGGTTTGCGGCTACAGCGCATTTTCCCATTGGAGGAGAAAAAGCAGCCATCAAGCTGCGATGACATGATGTGGGGAAACATGATAGGCGAATGATCTGGAAACTGACATTCCATAGTGATGGTTAAAATAGGGGGCGTTGGATACCACGTTGAGGCTGTTCCGGACGAGTTTCAGACCTGGCTGAAGCTATCCAAAGTTCTCGAATTCACCTACACGCATGCCGTCATGTTCGCGAAGCTTGCCGCTGTATTCCTCTACTACCAAGTCTTCGAAGTCCTGCGGTACCGGTTTGCTATCATTGCAATCGGCGTGGTTGTCGTCCTTCAGGGCATAACTGCCCTTATCCTAGCATTTTCAATTTGTCGGCCGTTCAGGTATTTCTGGACCCAGGCAGTTGATCCCGACGACGGAGTTTGTGGAGACGTGATGCTTTTTTATAAAAGTTATAGCATTCCGAGTCTGGTCACAGACGTAGCGTTACTGGTGCTCCCGTGGCCAATTCTTCTGCGATTGCACACGCGGACATCTGAAAAGATCGGCCTTATACTTACTTTTATGGCTGCTTCACTGTAAGTTGAAAGCCGTCTCCAACTCCAGACTACTTATACGCCTCGCCTGGATGAAAAACAGAAGATCGTTGACACGAAATAGGGGCATAATAACATGCGCGCTTCGCTTCTCGGTCTTTTTCACCGTTCCACTCTTCTCGGACCCAACATGGTATGCGTCCGGGGGCCCGATGATCTACGCCCTTGTCGAACCCTCTATCTATATGATCGCTAGCATACTGCCCACCACACGGCATCTTTACCGGCGAGCTTGCAAAGCATTGAAACGAGCTGCGGAACTGCGCAGTACGAATAACAATAGTGGAACGGGAGCCAGCAGCGGTTTTCCACAATCGGCGGAACGTCAACGTGCCGGGGATAGTGACGCGCCCAGCCGTAGAATCAAACGGAATGTCAGTTTTTGGCTGGAAAGTACGAACCCAAGCCAGGAGGCACTGGCGCTGGAGGAGTGGGAACATTTGAGGCCGGTCGATAGATCATCACGGAAGACAACCGAAGAGCGTTCTTCCGCCAGCTGGAATAACCAGGAGTTAGGAGAAAATTGGGAAGACAAGGCTTAGCTTAGCGTGCCAGTACCTTGCTGTATGGAAATGGTTGGAATCAGACTGGGCTGGATGCGGACAGGCCAACGTAGCATTCTCATAGATCCCAGATGCCCCAGACTTCCTGGCTATCATCTGTAATGCTGCCTCTGCTTGGGCCTCTCGGGACGCTGGCGGATTTCCTATCATGGCTCGTAATGGTGGCTGCCAAGTGCTGCTCCTTTGATTGGTCTCAATATAGCCGCCCACGGAGGTGATGAGCCATGTCGCTGACAGATGAGTGGCACTTTCGCACGATCCTTGCGCTCTGTGAGGCCCCGAGATTGTTGCCTCTGTCCAATCGAATGAAGCTATGTCGTGTGCATCCTACTCTGTAAGCGCTGAGCATGTGGCCGCAGCGGTAGCGCGCGGCGCGGATCCCGGGTACATATCCTGCCCTTTGGGTATTGCCTCGAGCGCAAGGCTATGAAATAATTATAATTAGGCTGTGCTGGATGGAGAAAATGTGTTTGAGTATACGAAAAGTGCGAGTATCTATATCCTACCCTGCACCCAGGCCTAATAAACATGTCCAAGCATTTATGCCGTCTGAAATCACGTTGCCCAAGGGCATTTCGAGGCCCTATGTCGGGATTAAGCCAGACAGAACAATTAAACGCCATCGCTAATCCGCTTCCAAATGGCATCATAAGCGACTCGAATATCGAGTGTCCAACATGGTACAGTGCATGGTTGATTGCGAGATTCCGAGATTTACCAGCTGAGGTCTTGGCCATTTTCCACACGATTAATGCTGGGGACCCGGAGGCCGACCGCTGGAATGCTTTCGCATCTGCATTCGCCGCTGTTGGCGAGTCCGTTTGTTCTTCCGAGTCTATCACCATAGACGGCATTGTTCAAAACCTACAAGAGAAGGACCTCATCTTGGAAGAGACGACACACGAGCAATCCAAAGCCCACCACCAAATTGCGCGATATTTTGTCTTCTGTGTCCTAGGCTGGCAAGCAATGCTTTTCAATCCAGGACCGGTGCAGCCTGCGATACAACCGCCTCATCAGCTGGCTATCGAGGAGCAAGAGGGCTACTGTGAATACACCCATATGGCTCTATGTCACGAGGCTCGCTTCTGTGAACGTGAGACACTCGATGAATTTCTCATTGGGTATGGGTTACTTCTGCCTTCAAAGAACATGTGTCTGAACGAGAGCCCAGATGTGCAGCGAGCTTTCCATGAACAAGTAGAGATTGAGTCCAAGTTCTTCAACGCGCACAATTTAATATCAATAGCGGGACTACGGATCAAATGGGTTGACTATCTCGCTTGCCATATGGAGCTCAATTCAATAACCATGGAAATATCTTTATTTCGGTTTCCGTCATTCTGTCAGCTCGCTCGTTCGTCATACAAATGCACGGGTCGTGGAGCTATCCACACATACGGTACTACGAGCAGATTACGATGTCAATGGGCAACACAAGAAGAAGTAAACCAGCTTCTGCTTGAGATTCTACGCTCCTACCGTCTCCTTTTTGGTCAGACTAAGAAGTCAAGGGTGCTTTTCCGGTCCTTGAAGCCGAATTCCAGAGTCCTGCCCAGCGCCCGAGACCCGCTTCTTGAGGAGCTGTGCTCTAAAAAGACCTGTGATGTTTTGTCAGAAGCAGAGAAGGACAATTACTATCTTCCACAGAACTTTCCAGTGCTCCGCTACCGTATCATGATCTTGGAAAGACATTTGAAAAAATCCGCTCCGCAAACATGGTCCCAGTTGTGGCGGGATAAGCGAGATTCTGCGAATTGGTTGACATTCTGGGCTGTGATATTTTTCGGGGCATTCGGATCGCTTATGGCATTTCTACAAGTCCTCCTCCAACTTATTCAAATGATCAAGGAGGCTTGAGCTTGATGATTGAGAGTAAAAGAGGAGGCCAAATCAGTCACATCACCTACTATACAATTCTACCAGCTGTTAGTTCGCGACAGTTAGGGTTCAATGTTATGCTTGATCAAAGTATCTCTCTCTGTGCCCAGCTCTGTATCACCCCACGTGTAGTGGGCTCGTACTCTTTAATGCTCACATTATCTCCATCCAGGAAGGTATTGGCCTGAGAAAATGCGAGAGGAGGGTCCTTCTTGGAGACAACAATGTCCCTCCATTCCAACGCTTCTTCATCCACACTGGAAAGGTCTTCATACAATGCACGGCAGTTGTTGATATCAGCAGTGCAGCGATAGACGTGCAGTGTCATGAGCATACGGCCCAGAGATGGCTTTCCTTTATGGAGCACACTCGAGCCATCGATTGCGACCGTCAGTTTATTCCTTTGACTGTCGCAGGTCACTGAGAACAATCCATCGCTATCCCGGAGAAGGTGCCGGAAGATCGCATAATGGGCCTGTTTAAAGATTAGAAAATTATATATCTCTCTGTATCTCGTTTAACTTACTCGGCTATGTGCTTGGCCCCATTTCTTTTGAGTGATTAGCGTTGCATATGAAAATTTCCTCAAAAGTCACATACCTTAGTGGAGGGATCATAATTCTCAAGACCCCGGAGCCCGTCAACCCCTAGCTGCAGGTACATGTTGTAGATCACTAGCCATCCATCATTAGAAGGATCTTTCACCAGTAAGCTGTTCACATACCGTCCTCCGGCTTCACCTCGCTATTTGTGGTATATCCGAAGACTTCCAAAATTTCAGGTTCATCCATCAAGTACGCACCCACAAGCTCTGCTCTGCATTCGTCGACGGTAGTTGAAAGGTCCTGGAACACTCCCGTCCACGTTTGACCGGGGCGATACCAACAACTAACTGGCTTTCCGTTAATAGGGTTCAGTGGGGGATTGTTGGGATCGAAGTTAAAGTTGCCTGCGGAATCCTCTGTCAGGAACCTTCCAGTGCCGTGACCTAGGATCTCATGCAAGACCACCCAAATGTAATAGGAATGAAATCGGTGCTTCTTGAACATTTGTTGCTCGGACTCGTCCACCATGTGCAGTCCCCTGGCCCGGACACGCTCGGCAACCATGCGGTTAGAGAATATAATATTTTTATAACCGACCTCTTGACGTATGTCGTTGTACTGCGGCTTGTGAGCATTTGAAGGACCCGCACAGTCAATTACTTACATTCGGTAGATTAATTCCGGGAAAGATTATACTCGAGTTGTAAGCAAGGCCTTGGACCTGTTAGCATGGTTATGCACAGTAAAATGGGGCCTTACTCTGGATGCTCGAAAAGTCTGGAGGCTCGAATATATCTTTTTCAAAGGGTCCTTTGCTCTCATTCTGATGCACCCAAGGAAGCTTGTAAACGAACGCATCAGCCTTGCTCGCCAGTCCAGCCAGAATTTGAGTCTCCTCGGGATCGGGTATGCCGACAATCCCTTCAAATTCAGCACGGACACCCAATGGATCCCGGTATGGCTCAACAAAACCAAGCACGGTTTCAACGGGCGGGGCTTTGTCCTTGACCCAGATTTCTTGTGACGTCTTATATTCCTGAAGTCCACCAGAATTGAAGCTTTCAACAAGCTTTTCCAACATGCTCCGTTGAACCACATTTGAAGTGGACTTCTTTGCTTCTCTCAGACAGTCACAAATTCGTTTGAGTTCATCACGGTGGTCGCCCTTGATCAGTCTGATACGACTACTCACACCCGGCAGAAGGCCAAATTCCTGCTGATGCCGCATGACTGATGCTTGCAGGATATCATAGGAGATACCATCTGCGTCTTCGCTTTTCTTCAATCGTGTATTTTCAGGCAGGATCTCCGCCTGTTCCATAAACCTGGAGATAGCGCCGATGTCGTCCGACGATGCCAAGGCGTCATCTCCCAGGTAGTATGCCGACTGGGTAAGTGCGCCAGGCGGACCAAGACTACTGGGCACAGTGGCAAGCATTGGGCCGATCACTTGTGGTAAAATAGTGCTCGCACTCGTGGAGAAAGAGGCCAACTTCCTAAGTCCTTCCTCTGAGATGTGCGGCGTGAATTTTTGATCACCCGAGCCCTAAAGATATTAGACACTAAATGGGTAATTACTGTGGTTCACTCACGAAGTAGTTCCCAACATTGGATAGGAACATTGCCGCATAATTCAGAAAGTTCTCCAGCTCATGAGGCTGAATCAGCCCGCTCTGTGTTATCGTCTCCCACACACCCCCACAGTCGTGGTACAGCGCCATGATGAAGTCGAATATGTCATTGGCCTCCGGAGACACCTGCCGAAGGATAATCCTCGTTCCGTTCCATGCAGCCCTTTCGATCAATTGTTAGCGGTCAAAGCCCCAAACACATGGGATGGGTCTCATGCCATACTTAGCCATGTGATGGGCATACAGCTGCTGCTGGCCGTCCAATCCCCGGAAGGCGGCTGCCACTGACAGTGAGTAGATCTGAGGCGCAGTCATGGCGGCGTCAACTGATCCATCAATCGAGTTGAAGCCCAGAAGGAGATATCTCTTCGACCGGTGTTTGTAAGGCCTCAGGCTCCCCCGCTCATGTGACCCCGCCTGGTAAACAACGTGACTTCCTAATTGGGAAGACAAGATAGATGACTCAGCAGCTTAGTGATTGGCCAGAGATAAGGTCACGTGCAGCATCCCAAAGCGGAAGTCACGCGTTTCTGGCGATGGCTTCATTCTTCTTCCTTCCTTCCACCTCCCCATCATGTTTGAGGATGCAGTCGGATTGTCTTTACCCCGGTGTCTATCCATCGTTTCCCTTGATGCAACATACTCCACCCACTGCACCTGTCATTTCCTGCGGTCGCATTGCGGAACGCCAAGACCCTGCAATCAGGCCATGCAAATGAAGATGTCAATACCACTGCAATTTTGCTGCGTCGACACGCACAGGCATGTCTCCAAATCAACTTCCGCTGATTTTACGACTTTGGTTACTTTGACCAAATCGCGACAATCATTACTGGAGCCATGATCAAGGGGGAAACGGAACAAGACCCGAAACCAATAGGGATACAATTGGCCGGCGAATCCATCACATGGAACAAGTCTATTGGACAAGTAGAACCCTTTGGGTTGCGGAACGGAAAGGATGATCCTGCTCTATTCTTCTCATCTGCCTTATTGCCATCTCTTGCCCTCGTTGCAGCATGACGTTGACTTGTGATTTCCGATGTCCACGGTGACCCCCCACAATTAATGCCTCTCGATGAACACCAAACAGAGGTCAACTGTCAGGCAGGAGACAGTGTTAGTAACTCTCTTATCGTATCTCCCATCTGCCCGGAGCTCCGAGGTTGGAATGATCTTCTAGGCTACGCCCCCCTCATTTAATCAATAAGGGTTACATTCCTCCCCCGTTGGAGATGGGATGCCCTCCTTGCAATCTGAGGCCCAAGCGGTGATTGGAGGCATGGCTTATCGAGCATCGAGCGAGAGATCGGTCTCCCACTTAAGCTTGGTGTCACTCTCCAGTCACATTGTGTCTCCGATAAGCCGGTCATCCTCCGCCGGCTTGAGAAAGGGTGTCATCTTCTTGGTGTTGAACTTTCTACGACGTCATGTGTTACGTCGCCTGGTATTTTCTTGGAGTATTGCCTTTTTCTTCCTATCCTGCCAACTACATGTCGTTCACGATATCTCAATTGGGGAAATGCAGTCGTGAGCAGAATTCCCCTCTTCCAAGACGCCAAACCCCTGCTAGCGCCCATCTGGCTCATGTGCCTTGGCCGGTAATCTGTTCACAATCTCCGCTGTTACATCGGCAGTTGGCTTAACCCCAGGAACCAACATTCCCGCGAATCAACCCCATTCGCCGGAGATTTGATAATTTCTTCACGGGGATCGTCTAGCGCGAGTCCTATTAACTAAGATATGCAAAGCCCATCGCACTTTGGCACATCCCACCGAGTTCGTTTCAGTGGTTACATGCATATTCACTTTGGTTGCTTTTGGTATATGAGTGTTACAGAGGCTTCGGTCCTGTCGATGCGACATGCTCTTGAAGCTCCCTTGCCCCATTCACATTATCGTGCCCCACGAACCAATCCCGGCCGGTTTGAATAGGCTCTTCACATGGGTGTCCCGCGACGTACTCTCGGGTTTCACAACGTCTTGCCATGAGGGTGGTGTCACCGGTGGGATCGACGCGGCGGATGGCTCATCGTAGACGCCTGGGTGGAATGGAACCATGGGATGTACTGTCATTATATCCCATTCATGTTACCTGACCATGTCAGGTTTTAACAGGGGTATGGGTGTATCCGGCTACAATGCTTTCAATAGTGGCCCATGTCATGCAGAGGAACATAAAAGGCGGCATTCTCTGCATCGGAATGCGTCTTTGTTTCTGAGACAGTCTCAAGCCACAATCAGATCACGACTAGCTAGTTCCTTCGGCAACCATGCGTTTCTCTACCCGGTTTCTTTCCTTCCTTACCCTTGGACTTGCGTCCGTCTGGCTTGCGCAGTCTGCGGCTATAGCGAAGCCTGTGCCCCGCGACGTGCAGCTGGATGCACCTCGGGCGTCGGGGTATCGCTCCGTGGTGTACTTCGTGAACTGGGTCAGGAGCACCCGCCGTTTATATATTATTCCCCCTAACTAACCGCAACAGGCAATCTATGGTCGGGGTCATAACCCCCAGGACCTCCCTGTGGATGAGCTGACGCATGTGCTCTACTCATTCGCGAACGTGCGCCCCGAGAGCGGCGAGGTCTATCTCTCCGATACCTATGCCGATCTTGAGAAGCACTACCCCGGTGATTCATGGTCTGAGGATGGCAATAACGTCTATGGATGCATCAAGCAAATGTTTCTGCTCAAGCAGAAGAACCGCAACCTGAAGACGCTTCTGTCGATTGGCGGATGGACCTACTCTAAGAACTTCGCAAAGCCCGCTAGTACCGAGGCTGGACGCAAGAAGTTTGCCGACTCGTCGGTGAAGCTGTTGCAGGACCTGGGATTTGACGGGCTCGACATTGACTGGGAGGTTAGTTACTGCACCTCCTTTGATGTGATACGGATGCTAACCACACCGATCCAAATAGTATCCCGAGAACGATGACCAGGCCAAGGATTTCGTGCTGCTTCTGAAGACCGTCAGATCTGTAAGCTATAGCGACAGATAAAAGGTGGTTGCATGTGACTAACTCTTCAGGCTCTTGATGAATACAGCAAGAAAAGTGCCAACGGAACGCACTTCCTTCTCACTGTGGCTTCTCCTGCAGGTGAGCCGTCATGTCCATTTCAGGATATGTACAAACCTACTAATCACAGCCTCTGTCTGTAGGTCCCCAAAATTACAATAAACTGCACTTCGCCGAAATGAACGCACAGCTTGACTTCTGGAACCTCATGGCCTACGACTACGCCGGCAGTTTCTCGGACTTCTCCGGCCACCAAGCGAACGGCTACAACGACACCTCCAACCCCAAGAGTACCCCATTCAACACTGAACAGGCTGTCGACGCTTACATCAAAGGCGGTGTGCCTGCCAGTCAAATTGTCCTCGGCATGCCCATTTATGGCCGCGCCTTTACTAACACCGACGGTCTTGGTAAGCCATTCAAGGGTGTCGGCAAAGGTAGCTGGGAAGACGGCATCTGGGACTACAAGGCCCTACCACAGAGCGGTGCGGAAGAGCACACCGATGAGAAGCTCATCGCAAGCTGGACCTATGACTCGTCCAAGAAGCTTCTTATCAGCTATGACAACCCCAAAGTGGCCAAGCTGAAGACCGAGTATATCAAATCCAAGGGTCTGGGCGGTGGTATGTGGTGGGAGAGCAGCTCCGACAAGAAGGGCAGCGATAGTTTGATCACAACGGTATGGCTCCTCTTGTGGACTTTTTTGGGGGGGAAACACTAACAAGAACAACAGGTAGTAAATGCACTCGGAGGGAGCGGGGCCTTCGAAAAAGTCGAGAATCAAGTCAACTATCCTGCTTCGCAGTATGACAATCTGCGGAAAGGCATGAAGTCTGCCTAATCGGGTGTCTGTGTCTGTGGAGGTCATGCAACGAGTCAGTTGAGAGTATCTGTCGGGGACTGAGTCTTGTCATTTAGTGCTTATGTCGGCAATTATCTACGAAAGGTGTTGAGCAAATATTATAAGACCAGCAGACTGGCCCGGCCTTTAAGAGTCTTACTAGAACAGGAGTAGTCCCTTAATTCCTCATCCACCCATAAGAAATTTCAGAAGCCCTTTAGCTCGCTACTATCAGGCTCACCGATGCCACGGCGCCAATCAGCACGGCTTTGCACTTCCTAGTGTCCTCGGCAGAACCACTCATTTGTCTATTCGGTGTCTGATCGGCGTGTCATCTGCTATCCTGGCTCGGATGACCGGCGGCGAAAGTCAAGTTGAAGAAACGCAGCCTTCAAGAACATACAGACTACGTACTGTACACGTGGAGGCCAATCAAGGCTAGAGAAATATACCATAACCCGCAAGACCTAATGTGATCATGATGCAGTATAATTGGCTATTTTGACTGTTTTGTTTCTTCCCTTTTTTCCCCCTGTGACTAAGACTTTAAACAAATACTAAGAAGCTAATAAACACCAAAAGGCTAAACAAAACCACGCAGACAAAGCTAAAGACAATCACGGACATGAAAGCAAGGACAACAATGAATGCCGCAACTCGATCAGATCTGTAGCCAACTGTGTTTTGACAGAATTCGCCGCTCCCTGGATGAACAAGTCCTCCAGTCTCGCAGCAGCAGTCTCATTCGAGACCAGCTTTACATACGCCTGCGCAAACTCCCCTCTCCCCTGCACCCAACCGTTTTTCCCATTCTCAGTCACCACATTATGCCCGCCGTCTCCGGCCAGTCTGAACGTCTTCCCGGGTCCTTCAATCGCGTACAGCACGGCCAACGGGTCCCAAGAGCTTCGAGAGCGATTAAACCCACTAAATGAATATCCACTATTAGCTTCATTCCCAGCATATCAAATCCTGGTAAGAAGGAGGGATTCAACATACTTCTGCCACTCATACGCCGACCTAACCGGATCATCAAGATGAGCTTCATTCACGAATCTAGCCCCAGTAAGGACATTCCTGCCGAGCTCGTAGCCGGACAAGACCATTTTCCCAGGCCATTTATCAACGACATTCATTGCTGTCGTAGCATTGTAGACAAAAGGGAACCCTTGGCCGAAGGGATATTGTCCACCTAGGATGACCAGCTCTTTGACCTTCTGTTTGACCAGGTCGTAGCCAGTGAGCTCCGAGTGTTTGTCCGCGGGGGAATCAAGGAGATCTGACAGCTGCAATTGCATACATTAGCTGGTTAAGTTGGGCTCTCCCTGGGTGGCCATTACCCGGAACTATAATGAAGCACTTACATTTTCCAAAAACCCCACACTCGCAATAGTCACACCCCCTGTCGTCGCGCGAGAAAGAACCCGCCGATACAGGTCCACAGGATCCCATGTGGCGCCGTGAGCATAGACCTCGCGAGGATCGGAATTATACGCGCGCCAGTGGTGCGCGACCTTTGTTGCGAACTCGCCCTTATCGAAGCTGCCCAGATCAATATAGGTGTTGTTGTTGAAAGGCCTGCGCACGCCCAGAGGAATCGTGTGTTTGTCGTAATACCCGAGGATGTTCGAGATCGCTGATGCGGAGAAGCTGGATGGGTAGTTCAAGTTGACTGCGAGGAGTTGGGCGTCGGGGTGTGTGCAGGCGAGCAGGAGAGCGCCGGCGTCGCTGCACTACGTTAGTTCATTATATTATATTCACAGGTTAATGAATTTGGGGAGGGCCAGGGTTCTTACTTGACGTCACCGAAGAAGTCCGTGTCGACGATAAGCCCTACAGAGGGCTGAATTAGGTACTTGTTCTTGATGAATGTAAGTGCCAGATAAAGGAACGAGAGAATACAGAAGGATTCCAGGCTTGGGAGAAACCGGCTCAGTCTCATCATGGCCGTTGAAATTGATACTGATGTGGGTGTTCTATTTCTTGGGTTTCTTTCGTTTTTTGGAAGAGAGCAAAACAGGAGGGAAAGCGTAATATGGACTAATTATACTGAGGGTGGTGTAATCAGACATGCCATATCCACAGGCGGCTTCCAGTATATTCCCACTACTGTGAAATGTCTGTCTGCGCATTTCAGAATCATATTGGAAGGCTCCATGATAACCTGGGCATATACGGATATGTTGGTTGGGTTCATCAAAACACTGATCTAATATTTGCCTTGTTAACATCAATTTCCTGTGAACACCTTTCTTGTGAAGAATAAATTCTTATTTAAGCATTAGTCGCTTTACATGCCCGCTCTCTACTTTGGAGAACAACTGGGTATCATTCTGGAACATAATAGACATGGACTTCTTGCCATTGTCATTACAACTCGTGACAACTGAGAATGGACAAGTCATGGATGGTGCTTGAGTACTAGTATATATTATCAGGCAATCAGTGCACTTTAAGGCAACGCCCCCAAAACCAACAGCTTCGTGTTATCTGCAAGGGGGGTAGTGTTGGGCGCCCTGGTCGCATGTGAACAACTCAAGTTTCAGCCGGCAAGAGAACTCTAGGTATTTGTTTTATTAACATAAAGGACTGTGTGCCGTGTTAGAGGTATTTTCTTTTTGCTGGAGTGGTATATAAGCTGATGACTTGAAACCTGTAAGTCATAATTGCTGATATGCTTCCATAAATAGTTCTGAATGCCCATTGATCTTGGCTCTGAGTTGATCTCCAGATAACTATCCCTTTATAGGAACTTGGCATGCATTATCAACCCATGGATAGCCTAGTCAATGGAAGTACAGAAACGGACAAATTCTTTCGTATGAATCGGCCAGCTTAGGCACAGCCTTTCCTAGTGGTAATCACTTCCTGGTTAACGATAGATCGCCACTGCCGCAGCCATGCAAGGGCAAGCACACTTCGTCATCTCTAGGGATAGCAAACATGATCCCAACTGGCTAACAGGCGCAACACCGAGCATGAGCAGCATCCTTCTCCCCCACATATGCAGCAACTAGACCAAAACACGAGCGTAAGCGAAGCGGGGGACTCCTCAGCCCACCTTACGTTCCAAGCTGGACCCTATTTCACCAATTAAAGTGGCAGATCTCACTGTCAACCGCGTATCGTGAATACTCGGTGAGTATTGATTGGCGACGTCGATCTCTGCAGGATCGCAGGTGGCCTAATTAAAGAAAGGTGGTGGCCCACGTCGAGACACGAGGAACCAGGAACATCTCGGAATACGACTTCCACAGCCGAGGCAAACAATCGCGCTGGCGACCATTTATTTCAACACTCGGACAGACAGCTCCGAAATGACATTCGATTCAAAATGGCCTTGACACCGGAAACCTCAAATTCAGCGGCGACCATGGAGCCCAACAGATTTATACAGGAGCCGATCGCGGTCGTGGGCATGGGATGCAGACTGCCAGGCCACAGCGACTCGCCTCGGAAGCTATGGGAATTCCTGATGCGAAATGGAGTAGCAGGAACAGACGTTCCGGCTGGGAGATTCAACTATAAGGGCTTCTACGATGGCTCAGATAGGCCTCACACGTTGCGATCGCCGGGAGCTATGTTCATGGAGACGGTGGACCCAGCAGCGTTCGACGCTTCCTTCTTCAACATTCCCCCGCAGGAAGCGATTTCTATGGATCCCCAACAGCGGATCTTGCTGGAGGTCATTTATGAAGCGCTTGAAGAAGCTGGAATACCAGTGGAATCACTCGCTGGGGAGAAGTACGGGTGCTTTGTCGGAGCGCACACGGGAGGTATGGCGCCCATCGACAGGGATAGAGGCTTCAGCTTCAGGAACTGACTTACATGGAACGTAGATTATTGGGATGTCTTCGCGCGCGATCCGCAATCACGACCTCCGAATGTTGGTATCGGCGGTTCGGCAACGATGCTGAGCAACCGAGTCAGCCACTTCCTTGACATTAAAGGCCCGAGGTATGTTTCCTTCGACATGGCTAATCGCATGATTCTAATTGCAACTTAGTCTGCCAATTGACACTGCGTGCTCGAGCTCAATCGTTGCTCTGGACACGGCATGTAAATCCTTGCACATTGGGGAGATAGACGGCGCAATTGTAGCGGCGGCCAGTTTGATCCTGAAGTAAGAAAGCCAATGATCTCGAATAACCATGATACTGACCGCAACAGCCCTGAATACGGATGCGACGGTAGAGTAATCATCCTCCTCATACGACTCACAACTAACCCACCTAGGCGGATCAATCAAAAACACGCACTCGCCGACCGGACGATGCCACACGTTCGATGCCAAAGCAGACGGATACATCAAGGCTGAAGGGATTAACGTGGTGATTTTAAAACGGCTCGACGACGCCATCCAAGACAGAGACCCAATTCGCGCCGTGATTCGAGGGTCAGCCAATAACCACAACGGCCGTACACCTGGCATCGCTTCCCCAAGTGCTGATATCCAGGCTGCCGCCGTGCGACAGGCATACGCCAATGCCAATATTACGGATTATTCGCTAACGGCGTATCTGGAATGCCACGGAACTGGAACAGCAGTCGGAGACCCTACGGAGGCAACGGGCATTGCCTCGGTCTTCGCCTCATCACGAGATGTAGATCGACCGCTGCGCATTGGATCGGTATGGACAACACACTTGGTCAAAATTTCGAGGTGCTTACACCGCCACAGATTAAAAGTAACATCGGACACAGCGAGTCTGCCGCCGGGTTGTCTGGACTGATGAAAGGAATCATGATTCTTGAGAGCGGATTAATTCCTGGCAATCCGACATTCGAGACTCCTAATCCTGACAGTAAGTCCGTCTTTCTCTCAAGATCTGAACTCGTACTGATATTTCTAAGTTGATTTCCGTGGCCTTAAACTGGATGTTCGACAGCAGTGCACGCCCTTCCCGGACATGCCGTTTCGCCGAGTTGGGATCAATTGCTTTGGCTTCGGAGGGTCCAACGCGCACGTTATTCTCGATGAACCAAATGCCCTAGTGTCGGACTATACCCCGGCGTACATTAGCTCCTATCGATCGCCGGTCGCGATTGCCAACAAACCGAACAAAAGTCCGGGGAAAGCGCGACCGTACCTTCTGTGCTTCTCCGCAAACAAAGAAGGGTCACTCCAAGATTCGATCAAAAACATCACGCAGCACCTGTGCGACCCGGAAGTCTCGATAAACCCCCGCGACTTGGCCTACACACTCGGCGTCCGGAGGAGCCATCTCTTCCACCGAGGATATATCATCACGGACCAGTTTGGCAATGCCAATGCCACGCCGGCTATGACCGGGAAGAAGAGTATCCACCCTCCCAGGATCGGGTTCGTATTCACAGGACAAGGCGCCCAATGGCCAGAGATGGGTCGGGACTTGGTGGAGTCATTCCAGCCGGCAAGGGATACGATCGACAATCTCGACTCAGTTCTCCAGTGTTTGCCAAGTCCGCCCGGATGGTCTCTGCTGGATGAACTAACGTCCCCCCGTTCCCCCGAGCACACGAGACAGCCGGAATTCAGCCAGCCTCTTGTTACGGCCTTGCAGTTAGCTCTGCTTGCCGTCCTGAAGAGTTGGGGCATTTCGCCTCAGAGTGTTGTGGGGCATTCGTCGGGTGAAATCGCAGCTGCATGTGCAGCCGGATATATTTCGGATGAAGAGGCCATTGTCCTTGCATATCACCGTGGGAAGGCCTGCAAGGACCCACAAAACCGAGATGATACTCGCCTGGGAATGCTGGCAGTTGGTCTTGGAGCCGAAGACGTTTTGAAGTATCTCGAGGAATTCAATGAGGTCCAAATTGCATGCTTTAACAGTCCCACGAGCTTGACGCTCTCCGGCCCGGCCGAGGCGTTGGAGCGCCTGAAACAGCAGCTAACGGACGATGGAAAATTCGCCCGAATGCTGCAAGTGGACCAGGCATATCACTCTAAATACATGAAGGAGATTGGAGAGGCGTACGAGGAAGCTGTGAGCAAAGACTTGCCTCTACTATCATCCACGCTTCGACCTCCAGGATCCGTCTCGATGTTCTCATCCGTGTCTGGTCACCAACTCACCGAGACACCAAATGTTGAATACTGGAAGACAAACATGGTGTCGCCCGTGCGCTTCGATGATGCTGTTCACCAGATGCTAAAATCCAAAGAGGCACCAAACTACCTGATTGAACTTGGCCCTAGTGGAGCTCTAAAGGGACCTCTTACACAGATCCAGAACAGTTTGGATGGTCTGTCAAAGGCCCAGTACCTTTCGGCTCTCCAACGAGGACAGGAATCAATTATGAGTACTCTTGCAGTTGCTGGAGAGTTGTTTTTGACGGGCTCTCCGGTATACCTGCAACTGGTGAATGAAGATCAGGAACCCTCTAATCCTTTGATTGTGACCGACCTTCCAGGGTACAGCTGGGACCACTCAACCAAGTACTGGTACGAGTCAACAGCTAGCAAAGACTGGCGATTCAGACCGTTCCTTTACCACGAGCTCCTGGGCACCAAGATAATCGGCACATCCTGGCGCAATCCTACCTTCAAGAACACAATTAACTTAAGCCACCTACCATGGCTGCGAGATCATCAGATTGGATCAGATATCATCTTCCCCGGATCTGGCTACATTGCAATGGCCGTTGAAGCTTTGTACCAAGTGACTTGCATTCGTCAGCCAGGCATCGCGGTTTCTTCGGCGAATCAACTAGGCTATCGTTTGCGTAATGTGCAGTTTGACATGGCACTCGTCCTCGAGGACGGGGCAGAGCCGGACATCTATCTCACGATGAGTCCGTTTGGAGGGTCAGAGGATACCTGGTACAAATTTGAGGTGTTTTCGACAAAGCAAGATATCACGACCTACCATTCCACCGGCCTTATCCGAGTTCAGGAC
Source organism: Aspergillus persii (assembly GCA_002215965.1). NCBI lineage: Eukaryota > Fungi > Ascomycota > Eurotiomycetes > Eurotiales > Aspergillaceae > Aspergillus > Aspergillus persii. The sequence goes on along the minus strand of NGZO01000004.1, from coordinate 4,260,428 downwards.
AGGGTTGTCGATCCAGCATCTGGAACAGATATCCTACCTTTAGAGCACTCTCTGCCGGGCCACTTGTGGACAAAGGCTTTTACAGAAATCGGATACAACTATGGCCCGGTGTTCCACCTGCTCCGAGAGGTAGAGACTCGCGCTGGTCAAAAGAAAAGCCGATGCACAATTACTTTGTCCGATCCTTCTTCCCAGGGGCAGTCATCTTACGCTTTCCACCCTGCCGCGCTAGATGGCGTACTCCGAGCTGTTATCCCAGCATCCGTATCTGGGAAACGTGGAGCAATTCGAGCTCCGGAAATTCCTGCCCTGATTAGCGATTTCATCATCAATCCAAACACGACTCGCCCTGACGTTGGAATGGCTCTATCTTCGAGTCACTATTCCGGCCGAGGAAGACCTGAAGCAACAAAGAGCTACCTGTGTGATACCTCCGTGTATGACCCAACCACAGGAGATCTACTTCTCCGAATGACAGGTCTTGCCGGCCACAAGATCGATATAGGAACCGATCCATTGGCTCAACATACGCTCAGCCATGAAGTCTGGAAGCCAGACATTGCTACACTGACTGAGCAATCTCTTCCGAGACTAACTGATCAACATACGGACTTGGTTCCCCTGGTATTCGAACTCGCGGTGCATAAGAAGCCAGATCTAGCCATTCTTGAAGTCGATCTAGACACTGGAGACACTGGTAGTCCGTGGTTGAATTGGCAGCGAGACAGTGAACGTCGCTCTGGTCGAAGTTACCGCTACATGGCACTCGATCCAGTCAGCATCGCCGATTTTCAAAGAGAATATGAAACTTATGACGACTTGTCGGTCGATGTAGTAGACACCAGGAAAGGTCGACTAGGTCTCGGAGAGGATGACTCTTTTGACCTTATCATCCTGAAATGTGTCTCCCCTTTGTCAGATGAAACGGCGTCTGTTGTTAAGGCCATGGAGACTTTGGTATCCGCCGAAGGGCATGTCCTAGCTATCGACTTCTCAGCCAAAGGACGTCATATAAGCTCTCAACGCTCGTTGGCAGGCCATCTAAATGATCTCAAATTCTCGCATGTCTTTCCTCTCTCTGAAAAAGAAAGGGAACTATTCTTGTGCTCGCCACATACAGATAAAGAGGCGAAAGCTGCTCCACGCGAGGTGTATTCCGTCTCTTTTCAAAGCGACTTCCAATTCCCGCCCTCTTTACGAACCGATCTTGAACGCGAAGGGTGGCAGATGCATGAGCATCGATACCTGGCCGAGGATATTCCGAAGGGAGCTACCGTCCTCGTTATTGACGAGCTTGTCTCTTCTGTGTTCGAGGGAATCAGCGGGGTGCAGTGGGACTACCTTCGTCATCTGGTGACTAGCAGTTGCAAGATTCTTTGGGTAACGCAGGGTTCTCAGGTTGACGCTTGTCAGCCAGGTAATGCTCTTGCCACAGGGCTTTTCCGTTCCATCCGCTCGGAGGACCCAAACGCAACAATCATGACACTTGATGTGGGGACTAGCGACTTTGAGCAAGTAGCTCCGCACATTGTAGAAGTTCTGCGGCAGCTCGAGCGACCACATGCCCGATGGGTAACCGACAGTGAATATGTCGGCAGAGATGGAATACTTCATGTGCCCAGGATTGTCCCTTACGAGAGACTCGATCGCAAGGTAAAAGCACACATCGGAAAGCCAACGATTAAATCCTTATCGAAGAATGAGGCGACAACACAACTCCGAGCCGAGCAAGTCGGTACGTTGGATGGACTGCAATTTGTCGAGGTTCCTACAGAATCCCTGCCGCCAGGACATGTTGAAATCGACATCTGTGCGGCAGGTCTCAATTTCAAGGATGTAGCAGTCACCATGGGGATTGTTCCCGAGAACGAACATCTGCTGGGGTTGGAAGGATCCGGTGTTGTCCGTCGCACTGGAACAGGGGTTTCTAGCGCTTTATCTCCCGGCACGCGCGTTGCGTTCATGGCAAAGGGAACTCTCGCCAACCGCATCCAAATGCCTGAGGATTTGGTACTTCCCATCCCGGACGCGTTGCCACATAAGGACGCAGCTACTATGCCCGTGGTATTTTGCACAGCTCTTTTCGCCATATTTGACATCGGCAACCTCCAATCGGGACAAACAGTCCTAATCCATTCAGCTGCGGGGGGCGTTGGAATGGCATGCATCCAGTTAGCCCAACACATTGGGGCAGATATCTACGTGACGGTGGGAACGGACGAGAAGCGCCGCTGCCTGCACGAGAAGTTCGGCATTCCATTCGAGCGCATGTTTTCGTCCCGATCCACGAAATTTGCATCTGGGATCATGGAGGCTACGCAGGGACAGGGCATCGACGTGATTATCAACTCATTGACGGGTGATTTGCTAGACGCATCCTGGCGCATCTGTGCCGACGGTGGAACAATGGTGGAAATCAGCAAACGAGATATTGTGGAGCGCAACTACCTCGCAATGGAGCCGTTTGACCGAGGCTGTTCATACCGTGCAGTCGACTTGTCGCACCCCAAGTTGATGCTGAAACTGCCTAGGTAAGTGAAATCGATTGCAAGCAAAGCAGTTATCTAACTATGTTTGCAGTCTCCTGAATCGGGTCTTTGATCTCCAAGCAAAGGGGCATATCTCACCGATTAGCCCCGTCACCACTTTCAATGTGAGCGAGATTCCTGATGCGTTTGCATACCTCCGCAGTGGCCGCCACATTGGGAAGGTTGTTATATGCGACAAGCCTAGCCAGGAATCCGAGGTTTCCATTCGCCCCATGGACCGCGAGCTTACGCTTGATAAGAATCTGGGATACTTAATCATCGGGGGGCTCAAAGGTCTCTGCGGTAGCATTGCCCAGCACCTGGCAGAAAGGGGGGCTCGGCATTTGGTTGTCATGTCTCGCAGTGGTTACGCCGATTCTCGCTCCCAGCGAGTGATCGCGAACTGTCGCTCCCTCGGGTGCGAGGTGTATTTCTGCCAGGGCGACGTCTTACGGGTCCTCGATGTGCGCAGAGCCTTTATGAAGGCGCCAGTGCCAATTGGCGGTATTGTTCAAGGCGTCATGCTCCTTCGCGACCGGCCGTACGAGACCATGACAGTGGAAGAGTACCACCAAAGCATCGCGGGGAAGTTGCAAGGAACTTGGAATTTGCACAACGTCTCTTTGGAGCGTGGTGTCCCGTTGGAGTTCTTCCTCATGCTGTCCAGCATCTCCAGCGTGGTGGGCAGCCCTGGCCAGGCCAACTATGCTGCTGCTAACAGCTTCCTCGACTCATTTGCTGCATACCGCCGGTCGATGGGACTAGTCGCCCAGACCATCAATCTTGGAGTGATAGAAGATGTGGGAGTGGTAGCTGAATCGGAATCACTGTCTCAGCGCCATCAAAAATCAACAGAGTTGACAAATATTTCCGAGGGCGTTCTGCATGACATCGTTGATTGTTCGCTTCGTCAGCAGCTCATGTTCAAAGCTCATCCATCAGACGCTAATAGTCCGAGCCGGTTAATCACGGGTCTGACAGTACCACAGGGCCCGAAACAGTCAGCTCTGCGTTTTGATCCGCGGTTCAGGGGACTGTTTGTGGCGCGGGCAAACGCATTCGAGTCCGGGAGTAGTGCAAACGAAGGCGACGCCGTTGGCAGTGCCGTCCATGCGTTCCATGGACTTGTTCGGGCCGGCGCTACCGTTGACCAGCTTCTGGAGCCGTCCGTGCAAGTCTTGACGGCTCGGCTGGCCCAAATGCTCCGATGGAACGACGGACAGCAGATCGAGCCGGAGCGACCGCTGTCGGTATACGGTCTAGACTCGTTGTCCACCGTGGAGCTCCGCAATTGGATCAAGGCCGAATTGGGGGCGGAATTGACCACGTTTGACATTGTTCACGCAAATAGCTTGATCATGCTGGGAGAGAGATTGGTCAATAAGATACGACGGGACTGAGAGGAATCAAGAATTCGATGAAATTTGGTGGTGGTGGATTCCTTGGGGGATGGCAGGATGGATGAAACGCGCCGGAGCGAACGAGGGAGGAAAACAAAGGGTGACACGTGACCTGTGGTCACGCTGGGTTGCGGCCTCAGGCTGTGAGTTGTTCTCAGGCATCCAGGCGTCCAGTTTGCATTAGGAATTTAGCATAGCACCTTACTCTATAGACTTGGACAATAAGAGAGCTTCATGCGTCTAGCCCGGTTTCCAACTTCCCTCAAGGTTCCTTTTTTTTGTTCTCCGCCATCCGTGTCAGGTAGCAATAATCCTAATTCACCATCACGGAGTTCCGGCAATCCTGTTATCGGAAGGAAACATATCCTGACCCGAACAGCAGATACGAATCGCGGTTGGCCCCATCGCTCGTTTAACCTCGTTCAACAAAGGTTCTAACATTTAATGACATTCATTCCGTCATCAAGGATGGCTTGCATACATACTCGGCCCCTCGATGCAACTATATAAACCTCAATCCTCCTCGCCATGGGCTCGACCTTCTCATGATCCAGACTTTATCCATTCAATACTACACTATGGCAACTTCCCAACTTGAACCCACAATCCCAGCCGGCTCCTGGGTCCTAGTGACTGGCGCCAACGGCTTCATAGCCTCTCACGTCATCAACGAGCTGTTATCAAGCGGGTACAGAGTACGAGGGACAGTGCGCGAGCCAAAGCCATGGCTAGACGAGTTCTTCGTCAGCAGACATGGTCAGGATAAATACCAGTCTGTCGTAGTGCCGGCTTTGGAAGTTGAAGGTGCATTGGATGAGGGTCTCCAAGGTGTACGGGGGGTGCTTCACGTGGTAAATTCTCACTTGTTCTAATGGCTTGAGCGCAAGGTGGGGAAGTGTATGCCACCGATTGCATGCAAGAAGCTGACCGTAATCACTCACATCCAGGCATCAGACATGTCCTACAGTCCGGACCCAAACGCTGTTATCCCGAGAAACCTAGCAGCAACCTTGAACGTCTTAAGGGCTGCTGCGAAAGTTCCTTCAGTGGCACGAGCCGTCTTGACATCCTCTGTCGTAGCGGCTTGTCCGGCTATCGTAGCCGGAAAGGATAGTGGCCATATTACCATCGATGTTGGTCAGTAAATGCTTGAACCACTGATGTCAAACCGTCGACCAACACAATCTCTAGATACCTGGAACGAACCGGCCGTGAAGGCAGCCTGGGACCACAACACTCCAGACGCTATAAAGCCCCCGGTGGTATACATTGCATCAAAGGTCGAGGCTGAGAAAGCTGCCTGGCGATGGGTCGAAGAGCACAGGCCTCATTTTGAGTTCAACATTGTCTTGCCGAATATGAACGTAAGTTATAAAATATGCCATTGCCGGGTCCAATGTCCAGTACAGTTAACAGGAACTAGTTTGGATCGGTATACCTCCCCCAGCAGAAACGCTCATCCATGGGCTTCACGCAGAATCTACTGCATGGCGACGATATGGTGATGAAGCTCATTCCTCGCGGTAAGCATGGACCCTGTTTCCCATGCCTTTGCATTGAGTCCTGCGTGACTGATACACTACCCTAGAATGGCGCGTCGATGTCAACGACACTGCCCGTCTGCATGCGATTGCCCTTCTTCACCCCGGAGTGGTATCGGAACGACTTTTCGCAGCTTCCGAGCCGTTTACTTGGGCTCAGGTGGTGGAGGTCATGCGCCGCCTGCGACCGCACAATAAATCGATTCCCGATGCACCTAACGAGACCAAAAGTATCTTCCATGTAGTACCGTCCAAACGAGCGGAGGAGCTGATCAAGGAATTCTATGGAAGACCGGGATGGACGACTCTGGAGGAGTCCATCGCAGCCGGAATCGCAGGCTTAGAATAGACCAACCTGCGCCAAGCAATGAATTATGGAGACTGAAGAGCTGTTCAACCAACCATCGGCATCGTGTAGGTAAATAGCCTAAAGCATCCGCAATTTAGTTCCACCGGGCTCGAAGGAATGAACGAGCGAGCCTATAATAATGTCTCTTATGGATCCCAAGACCGCTTAGACGGATGACGCAGGGAGAACCGCTTTTCAGCGACTCGCTCGCTCGTTTATTGCGCTCGTTGAGGATAGCAGAGCGAATTCAGTTTCATCATATTCGACACACTGGCCACACGCACGAATAATCTGGGCCATAGGAACAACTAGGCTGTTAGAGTGCGTGCCATGACGAGTTCAGCCCATTCAGAGAGTCCTCCAGAGTCGGCGAGGCCTGTCAAGGCGCGACAGAAACGCTGGGCGCCGAAGACTACGACAGGGTGTCTCACATGTCGGTAGGATGGCTCTCTTTGTATCCGGACTGCATGCCGAGCTAACGTTAATATTAACCACCGCAGCGTGCGGAGGGTCAAATGTGACGAGGAGAAACCATGGTGAGTACAGCGTTGGGAGTCCAAGCCACTCGCTCGTCCATGCCTGTACCTGAGACCGAGTCACTAAGCCAACGCACGTAGCTGTCATCGCTGCATTTCGACAGGTCGCCGATGCGACGGATATGAGGAACCCAAACAAGTCAATCGAGGACCCATCCAGGGGGTGCCATCAGCATGGGGTCTGGTGCCCGGTGACGCCCAGGAAAAGAGCAACTTCGAGTACTTCTACAGAGTGACCATCGCGGACCTATCAGGGTGTTTCGACACGGGGTTCTGGTCCGGCCAGATGCTGAAGATCTCGCAGTCTTACCCTGCTCTATGGCACGCCATGAATGCCCTAGCCTGCATCCACCGAGAATACATGACACATGCTCCACCTCCCCCTGCTGTAGGCCAGGGTTCTGGGAGCGGTCCCCCGAATCTAACCCCCAAGCCAAGAGACCCTCCGCGGGTCCAATTCGGTCTGAAGCAATTTAACCGTGCGATCCGATCGCTGCGGGATCTCCTCTCGGGGTCCTGTCCCACCCTGGTGGATCAGCTTGTCGTGCTGACCACCTGCATTCTGTTCACATGCATGTGCAGCCTGCAGGGCCAACAGGTGCAGGCATTCGTGCATATCAACAACGGCATCAAGCTTCTCTGCCAATGGAAGCTGGACTCTGTCGCGGGGCGGAGACGATCGGGGTTCGATAACGCCGTCGACATCCTGCTGGTCATGTTCACGCGCCTAGACAGCCAGGTTCGACCGTACCTCGCGTCCCACCAGGCCCTACTTGCGTGGACAGACGCCGAAATTGATCGACCGCCACTGCATCGGCCCTTTGAATCCCTGCTCGACGCCGAAGCCAGCCTAGAGATGATATACAACAGTATGATGCGCCTGATCATGCACAAGGACTACTACTACGGCCCGCCGACACCAACGCCTGCAGTGCTCGAGAAGAAGCGCATGTGTGTGCACCAATTCGCAGCATGGGACCGGCGAATGGCAGCCTACCTAGCAGACTACGAAGGGGAAATCAAGCATCTAGACGGGCTCTTCATCCGGCGGAAATTCGCAGGCATCATGCTCGCCGCGGACGTCACGAAGGGGGAGCTAGCACACGACGATTTACTACCCCAGTTCATGGAACTCGTTAATATCGCAGATCGCATCTTAAAGCGCCCCGGCACGTCCCCGTCCAGGATTCCATTCCCGTCTTTTCGACTCGCCACGTCCGTAGTCGAGCCGTTGTACTGGGTAGGGGTTAAATGCCGAGAGCCGACAGTGCGTCGCGAGGCGGTGCGACTTCTGCAGCAGTTTCCACGGCGCGAAGGAATCTGCGAAACGATGGTGAGCGTGGTGACGATGAACAAAGTGATTGAGCTCGAGGAGGGGGCATGTCCTACGGCGCGTAATGCGCCTGAGAAGACGAAGGCGTGCACAGATGGTCGGTGGGTCTGTGACAGGCATCGTATTGTTAGCTCGGAGTTCATCCTGGTCGGCGAGCAACAGGTGCGTGTGGTCTTGAAGACGATGGATGATCATATCTTGTCTCGGCCGGGGACGACTATTTCGTCATCGTGGTGGTGATGGTGAGCAATCATAAGGAGCCAGACTTGTTTTATTTATATTCTCCTGTACATATAACCATACCAGAATATATTGAACGACAATACATCATGTCGGAAATTGAACAAACGAAAGCCTCAAAAAAATGCCCAATTTCCCTGCTATAGAAACAAACTTCAATTTACACATAGAATCCAAACTTTTCGCCATAACTAAGCCTCATCTACTTGAACTGCAACTCCCCCCCTTCCACCACCAACCTCACAATATCTTTATTCAACCCCGGCCAAGCCCTCCTGCCTCGAAGAAACCAATACACGAACGCAAATAACGTCGTCCCCGCGAAGATCGGCAACGCATAGTTCATATTCTCGCCCGTCACCGGCCGATAGGCAGGGAAGCACAACCAGACAGTGACATACGCCGTGTAGACCAACGCAAAGAGGTTCACCGGGAGTCCCCACCGTCCCATATTCCAGTTTCCCAGAGGGACGCTATCACTGCCACTTCGGAACCGGTTCAGCACCATGCAGCCGATGGCAATGAAGTAGGAGACGAAAAGGCCGATCGAGGAAAGGGCCACGAAGGCGCCGAATGCAGCGGAGCTGGGGATGTTGAGGCATGCGAGGACCATGACGATTATGACGGGGAGCCAGACGGCTCGGATGGGTACGTTGTGTCTGCGATCGACCTGTTTGTTATTATTAGTTTTGCTCCCTTTCACTCAAATGGATTATGGGCGCGTACGTAAGAGAACCACCGCGGCAGAGCGCCGTCACGGGCCCATGCCCACGTCAATCGCGATACCGATGCAATACTGGCCAGATTGACAGATAGAGAGATGACAAGGAGTCCGCAGACCATGGCGGTGGAGGCCTTGACGGACCCTGTGGCGTGCTGGCAGATTTCGATAATCGGGAAGCTGGCATCCACGGCGGCATCGATGGGACCCATAGTAAACAGGATACAAATAACAATCGAGTAGGCCAATACGGCGTTCGTCGCTACCGTCCAGAAAATAGATCTAGGAACGGCTTGTCGCGCGCGACGAACCTCCTCGCTCATGTGAACGGCCCCGTCGAATCCTATCGTCATTAGTACATGTAGATGTAGACGAAGGCACATGGATGGAAGCGTACCGACGAAACCCCAAGTCGGCGTGAGAAGGCCAATATTCCACGAGATAAAACTGTCTGTCCAGCCGGAAGAAGACTCTGTTTTGAGAAACACGTAATCGGCGGTATGTCGTGGAGCCAGCGCGGCGAAGACAACCAGGAAGATGATGAACATGATGATGTGAAGTATTCCAGCTAATAACTCAATCCAGGGGATCAGCCAGAAGGTGTACATGTTCATGAGGGACTCCACCACCAGCATTGCAAACATGATAAGCGTCAAGTGCCACCGTTTCGGTTCGTAGTCGGGATAGTTGACAATGGCGAGCCCTTGGATCATATTAGCGGTCGTGTTGGCGACACCAGCCAACAACGATACCCATGCAAACCAGGTGATCCATCCTGCAATCTGTCAGCACCGAAGATGCGATAGCTGAGGGATCTTACCTTGCATCCATGTGATGAACCTTCGCTGATTAGGAGGTGCAAGGTGATGCGTCCAGTGATATTGCGCCCCAGCAATAGGCTGCATGGAGGCCATCTCAGCCAGAGAAGCAGACTGAGCCAATGCCCCAAAGATCACGATCACCACTCCCCAGGCCAGGGCTTCGGGGCCACCATTCGTGAGCACGGCATTCAGATTCCTGGTCGCTGATTAGCCTTATATGATAAATGCGGAGACACGTAGTTGCATACAGGGCCTGGCTCTCCCAGCTCGACATAAACGTCAAGGAAAAGAAAAAGATTTGCGTAAAATTGAATAGTCGCTGCCATGATATCCATGAGAATTTGCGCCCTGATAAACAGAGAGCTCGGCATCACACCTTGATTTGCGTCTGCTCAACCATCTCCTTCTGTTTGACATTACTCGCTTCGGTCGCGGGAGCTGGATTCTGTCCATGGCTTGACGGCGATTCATCGACCGTAAACTGGGTGTCTTTGCCGGGGCTTGACGACAATTCATGTTGCTCCATTTTGGGTGTTCTTTCAACGCAGTGAATGCCCGCAGGATGCAGCTATTAGTGCAGCTCAGTATCACCCGGATAACCGTCACCGAGCATGGGTAAAGAAAAAAACGTGGATAGAAGAAGGCGTGCAGGCAGATCGTCGGAAATTTTCAAAAGGCCAAGGCAGGAGGGGCAGCTGTCAGTGAACTGACATGCAGGGATTAGAGGGAAAAATCTAACGTCCCGGTCCTAATACCTATGCGTATATCCTGCATCCTCGGTGCGCTAACAGACAGAATGCTAGTCTAGACTAGCAGACTAGCATTTAGTCGCGTTTCAGCGCTACTGGGATCGAACAACCCATGCCGGAGTCGTAATCATTACCTAGCTGCTCTTGTGCGTACTTTTAACAATTTAGCGCTGCTTGGTAAACGCCAGCCTTTCTTGCAATCACTGGTTATGTTGGTTGAATTGCACACACCGCAACTTCGCCATGGGAGAAGCATCTTGGGAGACCACGATGCTTCCTCCCCTTCTTCCGGTAACGGACGATGATCATGGAGCGTGGGTTGTCGTTGTGAGCACTATTTTGCTGATTCTGGTCTTTTGGGTGACGATCATAACTTTGATATCCCGACTCCGTATTCTTCGCAAGTTTTCATGGAGCGACACTTTCCTCCTAGCAGGCACAGTAAATCGACCCTTTGACTTGCCTATCTGGATCTATTAACATATTCTCCAACAGATCGTCTATCTCCCTCAAACGGTTTGTGTCAACATTGCCAGCAGGAACGGTCTTGGACGTCACGCGGACTCCATTGATCAGGAGTCTCTCGCAACCTACAGTAAAGTCAGCTGGCCTTTCCCAAGTGCATTACGGCGCGACTGACATTTTCGAGTCTCTATACGCCAGCCAAATCCTGTCGATCGTTGTCCTCGCGTGTTCCAAAGCGTCCGTCACGCTCCTCGTGATATCCATTGAGCCATTCGCAACGGTTCTCATTGCCTGCAAAGTTGTCCTGGGGTTGACTGGAGCATGGGTCGGGGCTGGGATAATTACACTCGCAGTGCAATGTGCGAGAGGGAAGACTTGGTCCATTCACTCCGGTGAATGTTTAGACCAGGAAGCCCTGTACTTGGGTCTCGGGATTTGTCACATCCTGCTGGATCTCGCCGTCATTGCGCTTCCCATAGCCTTGGTGTGGAGTGTGCAGATAACAGGGTGGAAGCGACGACAGATCTCGGCGCTGTTTGCGCTTCGTTTATGGTGAGAAGTGATCATCCGGCGGTTGGGCCTGGGTATCCAGAACTAACGACAAATGCGCAGTGTATCCGCCATCACGATCCCCGGGCTACTATCGCTAAAGCCCTACTTCCATTCGATTCCACGAGACCCGTCATGGAATGCGGTCATGCCCGCAATCTGGCTACAATTGGTCCAGAGTGCCTCGATTGTTTGTACGTGTATACCGAGCCTCAAACGCGTGCTTGCCGACCTGCAAACCGGAATGATGGCCGGAGCTATCTCGGAGTTCTTCGAGCTCTCTGTCTCAGGCGGTCGCTACAATACAAACGATGGCTCGGGTACGAGAAGTCGGCGGAGGAGAAGCCCCTATTCTGTGGACCTGAATATACCGTCGGCCAACACGAATCTCGGAATTGGCGATGTGCCCGATACGGAATCTAGTCGAACATTGCTCGAACGCCGCGAGAGTCATATGCAAGAGCAGGCGAGTGTACACGACGGGCAGTACGCGAGAGAGTCACAGCCTCCATCAAGCAGGCAGGGTTTAGTTCCACATTACGATGAGGGATTCGGGTCTAGATAGATAGGGCCGGGCCGCGGTAGAAACAATCGCAGTAATTTTATGATCCCCCCCCCTAATCGAATGGATTGGATATTAGCAATTGAACAGCACGTTAGGCTGTACCATACTACGGACCATTTTTCGACGAGGGTGCTAATTTCCTGCACATTATTCCCCTTATCCCCAGACCCTGACCCCGTCCCTGACCCCGTCCCTGAACCCGTCCCTGAACCCGAACAGGAGAACGGAGACGGACAGGACCAGGCACCCCGACGGGATCCCTAAATGATTGGGGCCAGACCCGGGCTCGATGCCATTAGTTCCCCTTCGTAGCGGCGGGTGGCTTCCCTCCCGCTTCCGACGGGGCGATCGTCGGACTCGCGTCCACAAATGGCTGGTTGCTCGCGCGGATTGGGCTTGGGCCAGCCCCTTGCAATGCACCCGATGTCACCCAAGGGTTCATGTCTGTAGCCAAGAATGCTAAAATACTGGCAAGGGCCAACCGAAGAGCGTTTAATCTAAAGTCCGGAGAACAATGGGCCGTTAATGCTGGCGATCATTCCCTTTCTCAGCCCCGCGTTACATGCCATTGGTTTTCAAGAGCGTGGCAAACCGAATTATATTTTGTAATAGTCTGCTGTTTGCTTGCCTCGGTCCCGGCACGATGTGACGGACATAAAATGGCCATGTCGGCCTAGGGGCATACGATTTCGCATTCTCGGCATCCATCGTACAAGGGGCATCTATCCTCTCCGGCTGAGGCCGTGGGATTTGCTTGTAGGAGGCTCGATTTTGCATCGATTGGTCATGCGCGGTAATTCTTATACGAATCCCAGACCATGGACAGATAACTACAAAGTAGATACTGGTCCTGCCTCAGTTGTTTTGCATGGGACAGGTAAACAAAAGTTGGCTTGTGGCGCTGGGCTACCATCTCAGGCTGCAGAACCCGTCAGCCACCTTATCCCAGGTTTGGCCACGCCGCGTCGAACCCTGTATCGAACCCATGGAACCACGTCTCGTCGATAAACGGCCATTGCAGCATCTCGGCTTCGAGATCGTAGGAATCAAGGATTGCTTGATTGCCTGAGGCGACGTCCTGCTGGCTATTGGAAGCAAGACCGCGATCTTCTGCGTTGTCAATCGCACCAGATAATACTGTATCTCGCTTTCGCATTGATATCGACAAATCATGCCGGGGACGAGACGACCGAATGTCGCCATACTCATCCAACGTGCCTTCTAGAGTGAGATGACTGGGACGGTCGCCTGAGACGCTACTACTCTTAGCGGTTCGATAGAATTTATCCGCTTCCCGTACAGTCCGCCACTATTGACTATCAGTATTGAGAATTGGAGAATTGAGATTCGTGGACTTACCCAGCTATGACCAACGGGCCAGTACTGGCATAAACGCTCCAGATACGAGAAATTGGCTTTCTTCTCACGTTCTGCCCGGTCGCGTCCACCGGGATATCGAAGCGGAGACACAGTGCCGTACATGTTGATGTGAGCTGCTACGAAGACGCTAAAACCAGCATAGGGTGTGATTACGGGCGTCTCAGATGCCTCCAGTGCAGTTAATACGCCGTTTATGTTTTGGGCCGCCTCGAATAGCTGATCGATAGCCTCTTCGCACCCGATCGAGTCCTCTATCGCGTTTGCCGATCGGGTTGATAAGGGCTTGGAGCCTGAGAGCACGCAGTCACGATGAAGAAAGAGGATGCTACAAGTTGTTAGTGAGGTTGAAGGAAGGGAAAATGGTAGGGCTGACCTCATGAAATACACAAGATTGATATAGGCAAACAGCTCGCCATACCCAAGCGCAACGTGGGCCTGAGCACTAGTTGCAGGATACTGAACCGTGACATCCTGCAACGACCTCCATTCATCAAGCTCATTCTTGAGAGTCCGCCATGTCAAATGGGGTGACGAGAAGGCAGCCAGCGATGAGGTGCGACCTCGCCGACTTTCGTTTGCAAACCGCAGAATGCGCACAAAAATGTCAAAACCACGCGTCACTATCGTCAAACCCCGGTCTATCGTCAGATCCGATGAAAGCAGTGAGTGTCGGTTCATATTGGCTGGCATCAATCGGGAGGTGGAAGGACGGCCAAAATTGAAATCCTGGTCGCTGATGGGAAGAGGCACCGAGATTTGTCGAAATGACAGAGCAAAGTGCTGTCGAGCGCCCGAGCTGAGCTCACAATCCTGGGCAAAACAGCACCAGTATGTCCGGACCAACTGCTCGTACTGAATCTGCGATGCTTGAAACTCTTCCGGGTTATGCTCCATGCTGTCGTCGGCCGTCTTCAAAAGTGATTGGATCATGTACGTTGCCATGCCTAAGAGAGGTCAATTGCCGTGTGAATCGATCAAGTCGCTGAGAAACATACCACTGTACATCCATGCTTTGTACGGGTGCCCTGAACCCCACTCATAGAAAGAAACCATGACTAGAGACTGTGCCAGATATAGCGATGGTGCTTCGAAGACGCGGGTTGCCAACTGAGTTCGCGCATAATCGGCGTAAACACTCTCCGGCTCCAGCTGATGGCCCGTCATAAAGCGTGCACACAGACATAACATGGAGCCAATGAAGACCGGGTCCACGGCCGCTACATTGTTGGAAACCTCTGCAATCAACGTCGGATAGTGAAGGAAGTTGGCGACGGGAAACTTCTTGCGGTAAGTGTCACAGGCGCTCACAATGGTCGCTGCTGGGAGGGAAGCAATGGGATTGGCGCGAGCACATTGGCAGGTGTGCTCTACCGAAGATTCTGTGCTTGCATCTGGAATAGATTCTGACCCTCTCGAGGGTTTCTCTCGCCTTTGGACGCGTAACGAGTCTTTCCGAGGCTTTAGCGGAGAAGCTCTAGGATCTGTCAGGACGCACGACGGTTGGCCGAGACGCTGACAGCGGCGACAGGGGGATTGGCCGTCATGGACACATTTGACTTTGGCTTGCCTGGCTAATGATCAGTAAATACCCCATAATGTGATGAATCAGGATGCGCACCGACAGCCAGCGCAAGAAATTGACAGGCGCATTGTCCATGGGATCTCCGGTCGGGAAAGTCGGGAGAGAAGGAGGAATTCCGTCGGGAATCCCGGGAAAGAAATACGCGGTGCTGACTCAGCGCCTGCCTTTTCCGACGGTTTTACATGTAATGTATTCAGTAAGCGAGTGGGCCACCCCAAGCAAGCGGGCCACCTCCGCTCCATTCCTGCCCATGGGCCAAATACTAGAGACTTTATTAACAAAATAATTACATTTCTATCTAAAAATTAATTAGGAACTCGATTAGGACATTGTAATTGCTTATATCCTATAATATAATAATTACTGTACCGCGGGGGCGCTCGTACGCGTAGCCTATCTGCAGGAAGTGTAGGATTTAAAGGAAATATATTTTAAGCTTTATTAACCTCGTTCTTACGCTGGAACTGCTCTAAACTTTCTTAAATAGCTGGTCCCTCTGTAAGAGCTAGCTATCTAATAAAGTATTTTCTTTTTCGAAGTTTCTTTATATTAGAAGCGCGTAATTCGTGGATTTCTTCGCGTGTAAGAACAAGCTTATTAAGATATAATTTATAACCTTTAATAAGCTTCTTTATACGCGTCTCCAGTAAAGATGAAGGGCTCTGTATATACTCACGCATACGTGTTTTAAGTAGTTATTTTATAGTAGAGGCCTGCTTTTCAAGCTGCCGAGTTATATAAGGCGTTTTTAGAGCTATATTAGTTAATTAACTGCCTGGTGGTATAGAGATCTTTAACTAAATATTTAGCTGACTAAGTACCCTATCTAGATTAAATAAAACTAGACCAGTGCCTATAAAGCTATTTCGAATAGTCTCTACTTAAAAAGCGCGGTCGCGAGCTTGCGGAAAGGCCTCTAAGAAATCAAGCTTATTAATATAATTAATCCCTAAACGTGCCTGTTTCTCTACTAAGCTGCCGTACGCCCATTTTAGAGGCGAGAAGCAGCTAATATCTAGAGGCTGTAGTAGATGCAATAAATATATAGGCATGCAGATAAGAATAATATTATTCTCGCTATATATTTAATCGAACTAAGGTGTTAGATGGCTATCATGGCCATCTAGAACTAAAAAACAATATTTTCCAGTTATACGGCTCGTAGTAATAGGAATAAAGAGGTTTTTAAGCCAGCGAAGGCCTATTTTATTAGTAGTCTATCCGTTAAAACTAACTTTAATCCTACTATCACGTAGGAGCTTGATATCTTAATACCAATCCTCTATATAGACCTTGCCTTTAAAGATTATATATAGAGAAAGCATCTAACCGGTAGAGTTAATACACTCGATCGAAGTAACCCATTCTCGATTACCTAGCTATATAAAAGAAGCCTTTCCGTAATAATCAGCTCTAGTAACTACTTAAGTAATAGCTACTAAGCTCATAGCGAAGCTAGTTTCATTAAAATTATAAATATCTTCCTATGCGATCCCGTGTTATATTATAATAATTTATACGCGATTAAACCACTCCCTAATAACTTTAGAATCTTCGCATTTAGCGCGCCGATAATCGTAACGTCGAGTATAGTAAGTTTTTAAGCGATCTTATCATTTAATAAAGTTATATACCCATTTCTCTCCGACTGATTGAATTAGGATAGTACCGTGTTAAGCGAGTAGAATATTAGCTATTTCTCATATATAAAACGATCGGGAAGACGCTCTACGTCGATCTAGTAATAAAATCTATTATATAAACGATTCCTCTTTATTTTAAGTTAATTTATAACTATTCGCGCGTGTTTCTGCGCGATAAATATAGCCATTAAGTCGTCGCTGGAGAGTTATACGAGGAATATTATAAACACGTGCTACTTCACGAATACTAGAGATTTCATTCTTTTTTAAAGCAGAAATTACTAATAAGATCCTGCCCTCTTACTCAGCTGAATCTCTTAATTTTTGACGCGCTTTTGAAGGCATGGTTAGTAGTTAAATTAAGCGAGATTTTCAACTGCGGCCAAAACGCGTGAGGTGGCCCGCTCGCTTAGGATAACCCACTCGCTTACCGAATACGTTATAGTTCTATGGTGCGCAGTGTGAAAAGCAGAAGTCTGCTTTTCTTATTAAGCTACAGATAGAATATCATGGTATTATATATCTCCTAGAATTAAAAAATGCGCCGTCCTCAGTGCTAGATAGATGAATATATAATACCGGGATTGCTGTTTATCGAACCGGTCCTAAAGAGATTAACTCCAGATTGTTAGATCGCAATCGACCGGGCTATTGACTGAAAGATCTAAAAATATGATACGAAAATAGTTAATATAGAGTGGTGTACGCTCTACTATAAGATCGGGGCCGAGGAGTTTAGCCCTAGTGTGGTGGTAAGACGTATAAACTAGCTAGCGAGAGTTCATGTTTCTGCTGTATAGGTCTAAAGAAAGAAGTCACTTGGGGCTAATGAATCAGGCCGGATATGGCTGGTCCGGTGTCAGATTATCGTCTTGGTTCTTTCCCTCGTGCATACCAGACTTCTAGTTGGTCCCCAGCGTAGCAGGGATGGGGTTGGCTGCTACCACCTGGTACCACTTGTACATGCATACCCCACCGCTATCTGGCCAGTCAGGTATAGTTGCGCAGGGCGCGAGTCGCCGGAAGACGTACGCAGTAAGTCTAGACTACGCTCGGCCTCAGTCATGTTGGCGAGTCGGGCGATGGCCGCCGGATCTCACAGGGGTGGCTGGCTGCAAACGCCCAACAAGGTCAGCTGAATCTACTATTCAGCTCCTTGACTTCGGAAAGAAGTTTCTATTCACAGGCCTGGTGTTTTAGGTCTATCCTGCCGCCCAGAAGGGCGCTAGCTCGATCAGTAAAAGGAGATAGGAAGACCGCTAGGAGATATGACCCTCGTCCCTCTTAATTCCCAGACTACTGTCCTAGTCAATAAACATATATTGTGTTGAATAATGGAGGAAGTTCCCTGATTTAGTGGACTAGTTAAGGTACTAGATGTCACGGAATGACTTTAAAGATGTGATCGGCTGTTTGAAGAGAGTGAGCTGTCTTTAACAAACCATTAGAAAATCTATTATACTAGAAATGTAATCGTGAAAAAAGCCGATACTGCGGACTTATATAGATGGTAATTAGCTAAGGAGCCAAGAAGCTCTGGGCACGAAATAGCGAACCGATACTCTAAAGGCCTTCTATACTGCCGCTAATAATACTAAGATCTTGGACGAGTTTAGTAAGGTCCTGCCGATAACTATTTATTAACGATTCCATTCTTAAGTATCAGCTTTTATTTAACGGTGCGCCGAACGAGCTTTAACGAACAATATTTATAATAACGGGAAGCTTGTCAGCTTAGATTTTAATTAAATTAAGGAGTGGATCGGAAAATATCCTAACTAGAGCCCTTTACTAAACTTCCTAGTGTGAGTTCTATATACTCTTTCTTGATTTATTCTCTGCTTATATTCCCCGTCTAGACCGGTAGACTCTGGTATGTATATTATAAGCGGCCTGTCCGGGTCTATTAGAGACGCAGGTGTGATGAATAACTTGGATAACCTGCCTAGTAAATCCAATCTGCTAGGTAGGCTATCCACTATCGCCCTGGAACAGAGTATTAATGCTATGGGTATGCGCATATCTGGCTTCAAGCTTACCTTTACCGATCCTGCAATTACCTTTGACCCCCCTTTAAATGGATACAACACATATAGCGACTCTCACTCCCTCGGATTCGGAGAATACATCACTTCTGTCAAAGTTTACTATGCGAGCCTTAGTTATTACGCCACGTCAACTACTATACAAACTACCATGGCTTCCTTCTCCGGCGATAGGAAACTGCTTATTAAAGATATAATCTCTAACCCTAACCCAGCTGTGTTCAATGCTCCCAGCGGATGAAGAATTATTAGCTTCCACGGACGTTATAATTCCACCTATTCTTCCGACTATAATCAAACTTTGTATTTTTACACGTAAATGGGAGTCGTATATGCACCTGTCTGCCGGTTGTGATTCTGGTGTTCTAAGCAGAGTTAAAGTGTTTGTTTTTGTCTTTTCCTCTCTTAAGTATATATTCAAGTCTATCACCTCCTTTTCATCTGTCCCCCCTGCTCTAGCTTGAAACCAAGAAATAAAAAATATTAATCTATTTGATTGTCCCTGTAGGTTCTCTCTTTTTGCCTCTGGCGTGCTAGTTTTACCTTATCCTCCATACCCTATATCCCTACTATTAAGTAGAGCTTTGAAAATAAGCTGAATGATATAGCATGTAATTGTCAATAGTGAATAATGTTCTCTCGTGTTGCTTGTTCCTCTTAATAGTCAACGTACCGGCGTTCCTCAACAGCCGTTCTGTCGCCCAGAGAAGAACCACACGAAGTCCTTGGTAAATACTATTAGCCATTAGGGTGCCCTTTTAGTATACTTTTTTTATTGTTCCTAATCCACACGTTCGCTGTTCGACATGATCTGGTGTATTACGCTCTTCGGGAAAAGGAAAGAAAACAAAATAAGATACAGTTGGAGGTCTGGCTTTTGGACTTGTGGGCTTGCTCCTGGTCCCCAGCGGTGCCTGTGTCTAGCATGCACGGAGTGTCAAGCTCTCAAAGGGCAGCACCCCCACCGCCAGTACCTCCCATCAGATAAAAAAAAGCTTTGGGGGTTCAGCATTCATCGAACGTTCAATAGCGTGGATTATAGCAGGGTTAAGGACGGCCGAAACTCATCTCTCAGCTGCCCCGACTAGCGAGGAGTACTGTTTCGAGTGTTGTCTACCAGTTGTCTACTAGAGGGACGAGGAACATACCAGACGCTGCAGAAACTCCAATGGCCAGGAGCAATATTCCTTCATACAACATTTTAGGCGGTAAGGCAATGGGCCGGAGGAGCAGATAAGGTGAAGAGACAGGTTTCATTCACGGAGCTGTGACAGTAGCGGTTTTATATACTTCTCGCTGCTTGCCTCCATGTCAACACCCCATGCACCACGCCCCAACTACCCACCCATATACTGCATGGATCATGCCAGGATTAGATGCAATAAAATCCTATTACAGGTGCCATATATGCAGTAGCTAGACAAAGGTAAGACATTCCTCTGGGTGATATGCCTGGTATTTCGGGAAGCAATTACCGACGGAATTACATCCTCGTAAGTAGCTAAGTTCTGGTGAGAGAGGGAAACAGGGCTGAGACCTCGTTATTCCGCAGTACCCTGTTTCTTATAGTAAATAATAATATCACCAGTAATTCTCCGAGGATTATTTACGGTCGCCTTACCACGCAGATAATAGATGTCACCGGTATTTGGTGAAGCTGAGATCGTAAGAAACCTAACCCCCCCGCCCCCCAACTTCAAGATAATTATATTATAAACGTTCCTCTTAAATACTCCATATCACAATAGTGCGAATTTTCTTTTTGATACATGGCTATCACACAGGAATATAGGATATAAAAAGCAAACTTTCTTCTCGAAACCAAAATTGAAAGCCCTTCAAGCGACTAAACTAGTACACCCGCTCATCTTTAACTAGAGAGTAAGTCAACTCAGCCGATAGCTCATGTCCTTCTTTCTAATTAAATTCAATCCCAACCCATCGGAGATTAGCAGTGCGTGACATAAATCCAACCCCGTATTCCTTGCAAAGTCTCCCCCCGCCGTAATATTCCGGAAGCATCTTCGCGGTCATATCACCGTCCTGCAGGTTTACCTGTACATTACACCACGGGCTGTAATTGTAGATGCTTAGAATAACGGTAAAGATATCGCCAGATAAGGCTAAAAAGCGAAGAATCCCGGAGGTACCGCTGCCTCCTATGTAGACCTCGCCACTACCCGCGGGTGACCCTGATGACCCGGACCGCGACCCGGACCACGCAGGTTTTAGGGTTGTAAGATTAGACCCTGAAGTAGGGTCAGGGTAGGATTATAAAAATCGCGAACCTACTCTGAGAGTCGCGAATCTACCCTCAGGGTCGTTAAATATAGCAAACTTGGGTAAGTCATGCAAAGTATAAGTTATATAGATTTTAGCTGTATTTTTAAGTATCTTACTTACAGCATTTAGAGGAGTAGTTTCTTAATTTAGTAATATAGAATAAATTAAATTAAAATAAATTAAAACTAATAAATCAACCAAGAACATGCTATAATTATTTAATTATATATTAAATGTTTCATACCCATCTAGCAACCTTGAACGCTTACGGACTCTGCCTAACACTTAGTGCTGTGTCTTTGGCAGAGGTATTTCCTTAGGCTCTTAATTATTATTTTCCTCCTCATTATCTCTCATATCGTTAGCTATATTACTTAGGCGTCTTTTACCGAGTGTATTTACAGACGGATCCTAGACAGCCTGTGAAGTAGCTTAGAGCTATATAATAGGTTTTTTATCTTCTTTATTATCACTAATTAGATTAACGATAAGTTATTACTATATTCTCTCTTTTTTTACAGCCTGTATCTCTTAAGTTAAAAAATATTTAGAGAGCATTACTCGCTGCTCTTTATAAATCTTAAACCGCGATATACACATATACATTATAAGATCTGAAATCGTTTAAGATTAAAGAGATCCTCGATAATAATAATAGATATCTTGTACAGAGTTAAAAAGCCGCTTTACTTCTATATTACTAGCTAGGATAGAAAGTATATCGCGAATAAACCTCGCTATCATAGGAAACTTATTTTAATAATCTCTCTACCAGGCCAGAGACTAGGTATTTGGGATTATATCTAAGAAATAGATTAATAATTACTCTCTCTAATAGAGCTTAAGGGATATTTACTACTGCTAAAATACCTTGTAAGCTCGTCCGACTGTACTAGCTATGAAATTTAAGACTGCTACGACTTATCTAGCGTATAAGTTAAATTAAATTTATCTGGTATCAAGCTTATTATCGGAGTATCTAATCTTTAATAGTTCTCAGTAAAACTCTTAGAATATTTCTCGAGAAAGGATTTAAGACTCTGGTAATAAGCTGCTCGATAGTTAATCCTAGATTTTAGGTCTGGATCCTAGTCGGACGTTAAAAAGAACTTAAGTTTATTCTGTGAAGAAAGGATCGTACTAATTATATAAATATAATTATCGATCCGGTTAGTATCTCTATAATAGGCTGAGAGCTTGAGCCTTACTACTTCGAGGGATATAAGCATTACCTGCTTTTAAGTAACCGTCTTCCGTTAAAGCTGCTTAATCGACTTTTCAAGATGATTAAACAGCTTATTATAGACTTTGAAAACCCGATGGATAGTGATATTTTTTGTTTTGTATAAAAGCGTTATAAATCGGTAAAAAGGCTTAAGAATATAAAGAAAATAATTAACCTGCCGCTACTACTTCTGGCTTAAGATAAAGTATTTTTAGTCATACTAGGAGTAAAAGATATTAAAGACCTGCTGGAGCTTTTTTACATGTGCGAGTATTAAGAATGTAGAGTTCCATCGAGTAATAACATCTTAAATTAGAACTAGCTTTAGCTCTCTTATCTATAAGTTATAAAATGACTCCCGGCGTTAAGGACTTGTATTAATATAAATCGTAAGATTTCGGACCTAAGATATCAATTAGTATTATAAACTAAATAAATTTATGACGCCTTACCTTATCTAAAATATATATAATCTCTCTATCCTATTACGTCGCCCGGAGAGCTTTTATCCGGTTATTAGATTATGCCTGCTCAATCCTATCGTTTTTTAGAATAACCTTTATCTTTCTAAGGAGACTTTTTAGACTAAGCTGGATTACATGTGTAATATATGGTACCTGAATAATAGTAATATTATTTAAGAATTATAGATCTTTAATCGCCTCATAGACACTCTCTATTAGAGTCTTATTATTTAAAGTATTATCGGTAGTCACTGAAAGCACTCGATTAATGATTTAATATTCTTATAGTAAGTTAAAAACTACCTTACTTAAATTTACACTAGAATAAGATCCATGTAAGGGTTTAAATCTAAATAATATTTTACAGTACTTCCAGTCTTTGTTAATGAAGTACCTAGTGATAGCTATAAATACCTATTTAAATAGAGATATCTAGTAATTAAAGGTAAGTGATAACTTAGCACCAGGAGGAAGTGTTTAAAGGATAGTCTTTTAGTTTTTACAGACTAGCTCTTAAATCTGCCGGCGTATAGTCTTAGCGGACGGGATATCTAGTATTAATAGCGCAAGTCGGGCGTAAGAGATAAGATCACGGAACTTAGGGTGTTTAAGGAAAAGGAATAGAAGATATAATATAATAAAAAGTTTCGTAAGTTTTTACTACTAAATATGTGTATCGAATCTTCGTATAGGCGCATTCTGAGCCTAGATATGGAAGAATTAGTATAATAAAAGTAATAATAGGGTCCTAAACGTACAGAATGCTCTAATATAAGCTTAATATTTAGTTTCTACTTTTTAGCTAAGGCAGCTTTCCGACAAGTCACCCTATTATAATACTTATTTATTGAAGTCGTTCTACTATAAGCCTAACTAGGGTGATTAAGAACCTTCTAATATTACTAGTATATAACCCCTGGCTTCTTATTTTTATCTAAGGCGACCTGGTCGAAGTATTTCTAATACTTTGCACGTTTCCTATTTTAAGTTATTTATTTCTTTCTTCTAAAATCGGTCTGAAGCCACCAGGTCACAAATTTATTATTTATTTCTAGAGAATATAGAATATATATTCTAATCCGGTCGGGATAAACGCGTATAAGATATTCAGGGGCTTTTAGAGGCTCGTGGAGGATTTATTAGCTTTTTAATAAGATAAAAGAGAAAAGCTAAGGTGTAGAATTAGTAATGTATTTAAGGAAATCCGATAGTGGCGCATTATATCTAGAGGAGAGGAATATATTAGATGACTGAGATATATTAAAGCTATATATAAAAAGGGACTTACTGAGACTTTCTCTTAGGATAAGTAAAAAGATTTAAAGATAGATGTATATATTAATTCTATATTATCTGATTGTTTATTTAATAGATTATATCTAAGGCCCGCTTTTTATTTAAATTCTTAAGCTAATTAGGTGATTCTTAGGGTAGTCAGGGTGATCCTTAGGGTAGTTAGGGTGATTCTTAGAGTAGTTAGGGTGATTCTTAAGATAGTTAGAGTAATTTTTAGGGTAGTTAGGGTCACCCTTAGGATAGTAAAGGTGACCTATAGAGTAGTTAGGTAGATAGTTAGAAATGAATTCTTTTTCCTGAATCCTATCCCGTAGGAATTATACTTATAGTAGAGTCTTAATACTAGCTAGATAAAAGAGTAAATTGCTATATGAATAAAATATAAGCAGTATAATAATAATTTCATCTAATATAGCTCTTTTTAGATATTTTAGGAGGAAATATAGGTAGTGCTCAAGTTCTGCGGGATATGGTATAATTATATTATATATTTAAAATATATTTCCGTATTCTTACATACTAATTTTACTAACTTTCTATATAATATAATATAATATTTATCTTAGGTCTAAAAGAGGGCAAGCTTAATATTACTATATTAGTAGACTTATTTAAAAGACCTATTTCAAAAAATTACATAGAGGGTGGATAAAAATTAATAGAATTATAGTTAGATATACAGAATAGGTATAAGAAACAGTAATATATAATGATATATTAGCAAATTTATCTATCCTAATTAGGAAAGGTATAAAAGAATTATATAATTTAAGGTAGTTAGAATTATAGTCAGGGTGACCCTGACAAAATTTTATAACTTTAAGAATTAGTCCGGGTCGTAAAGCTTAGACCCGGAACCGTCCAGGTCCGGGTCGCGAGTTAGTAGGAGGGACCCAATATCAGGGTCGTGGCGAGGTCTACTCCTATGTACAACACATGCTGGCCGTCTTGCTCTTCCCACGTGCCTCCGTTGGCATAATGCCAGCAGGCCTTTTCGACAACATTGAGGGAATCAGAGGTACTGTTTTTAACGCTAAGACGGATCGTGTAGGCCATTTTTGCGCTACTAGTGTTAGCATACTCTGATCGGGAAGTAAATTTGGACGTCGACGACATATATATAGATCGATAGGGTGACACTAACAAGCGTGCAATTATAGGAAAGGTTACTGCTGTTTAATGTAGAAAGGCTTTTCCAGCTCAGTTTATCGGGCTATATAAAATGATTGTGCGATGGGAGCAGGAACTTTAGCGTCTATATAACAGGTAGTAGATGGTAGACAGGCGTATACAGACGTATTCCCCTCATCGGCTATTATTAACGTTTATGGTTTATTTCGTTCTCGTGTTAATGTGCGCAAGCCACTGAAGGCCCTTGTAAATGTTTGTGTTGCAGGAGCCCCGCGCTATTAGTTACATCTAGTGCTGACGTATACATTAGTGCCGCGATGGCTGATGAACGATAGGAGAGTGAAGTCAAGCATGACCACTGCTACGGGGCCTAGATCTCACTATGCTACAGGAAACAGATGACCCGGAGCTGAACCCCGCTAGCCACTCAGGCAAGCCAGGTCGGCTGAGGTAAAACAGGCCTTGTCTGGACCTGATCGAAGATTTATGTTTTGAAAATTAGTATGTACTGTCAATTACGGCCAGTTATTCGGCACGAGTATGCGTCTATATTACGAACGTATTGATCCGCTACCTAGTCATTCTTCATCTCTCCATCTTACCTAGATCTGGGCATGGGCCGGCCTATTATTGTGACCAATACCCCCCCGTATTTACCAAATTAATGTACGAAAGATTCATATTTTAAGTGTTATATACTTTGGTACCAATTAGTCTTACGAAGTAAAACCGACTTCTGCGGTGACTAGGAGTCGCTTGCCGTCCGTCCTGGATAAGATCACTTAACTCGCCGTCATAAGATACCTAGCGCCTATTTGTAATACCAGATTGACTCAGAATTGCATAGTAGGGAGTGGTGAAGTTTGCTATAACAGTGATAGTATTCTATATCCTAGGATTCTTACTGTTTCGCTCCCGGTCTCCTTGGGTTCAAAGACATGGGCAGGATAATAGGTCCGAATGGAGAGAGAGCGGGAAGCTGTGCCGTATTTATAGGTATCAGCAGGCTTAATCTTTTACTTACGCTCTTCTAGTGATAGCAATTATTCAACATAATTACGTCTTATAATAGAATGAATGATCAATTATATTGCATTTTGATCATCTCTTTTTGAAGCTCTGGAGATTGCATAAATATAAGCTATATCGCATAGTTAGAAGAATCAAGACCTTCAATCAAATTGGTGGAGATCACATAATTCAGCGTTTAGTCATTCCTACCAAGCCCCCCAAACTGCCATACATCACATTACCATGATGCGATTAAAATGTGGCAGAGTGTTCCTGATGATATGGTGAAGTATGTCAATTTTGGTACCTGACTCCTCATATCATATACCAGCTGTTCCTGTCGCCACGGTGGGTCAGTACCCGCTTACTACAGCAAGAGCGTTTTTCGAATCTGGTCCTAGTCAGGACATTCATGGCACAGCCTTCCCA
Organism: Aspergillus persii; assembly: GCA_002215965.1. Classification (NCBI taxonomy): domain Eukaryota; kingdom Fungi; phylum Ascomycota; class Eurotiomycetes; order Eurotiales; family Aspergillaceae; genus Aspergillus; species Aspergillus persii. The sequence goes on along the minus strand of NGZO01000004.1, from coordinate 4,234,142 downwards.
GATTCTTGGAACACATACGTTGGGCCTGATATTATAATTTAAATTGAAGAAAATGCAAGGGGCACTGCCAAGGTATACATACCTACACGGCCCCCAGATAATCATCATATGCCCAACCAAACCTGGTAAACAGTGTTTGAATCAGGCCAAGGTTCAATACTTGTTGCTTCAACTACGTTGGGCACTTGCAGAAAGGTACAAAGAAGTGAGTGTACTTTTGCCTGTCCTGTACTGGAGGGAAAGAGGTCAGTGCTGTACACGGACATGCGTCTCGATTGGGGCTTACATACTGTGCACTCCGTGCAGGACAGGCCCGAATCCAAGGGTTTCTAGTGCTGCGGCAAGAGATGTTGTCCCCGTGCGTGGGAGGCCGGCACAGATGAGTCTTGTTTGCTGGTGCTGATGAGACTCGATTTTGTTTGCGATGATGGATATATGGAGCCAGGGCCTCGCTATTTATAGCCATGCAACCGACCCTTCCCACTATTCCAGACGGTGTGCATTACTCGGTATAGTTCTTCGCCAGCATGCCCTCCATTCCCCCCCCCCCGAGCTCCAGCTCCGCCGCCGCAATGACGCTGCATGTATCACTGCTACCGCCTCGACTGTCAACGAGTACATCCCCATTCCGGTATTCCCTGCAGCGTCACCGCCGAATGGGGCCAGTTACACAACGACAATCATCTCCGCCTTCTTCCCACCACCGCCATCGGAGGCCCTCGTACGCAGCATGGGCGGTGACCCCTTTCGCCATCATCCGGATGAGTACATTGAAGCACTCCACCTGATGGCCCAAACCTGCGGAAACCTCATTTTGTTTGTCCCACCAGGCCCCATCGCCGAGCACCTCCGAGCTGCATCCCCGGGCCACGCCATCATTCGTGACCACTACAGCAGCATCTGGGAGGTCCCACTCTAAGACAGTACACGGATAAGTTCTACAAACTCCGGCGAGCCCGATACCTGTACGGTGGCTGCCGCAACCGCAAGTACGTCTACGGCGAACCCCATTCGTAGGCTGCGTGGAACGCAAATGCTCGTGTGCTGAGATGAGTCAATAGCCATATCCGAATACCCTAAAACTAGCATACAGTGTAATAGCAACGGAAGATCGCGTCGTATTCTCGACTATGCGTCCACTTCGCCCTCTAGGGACCGAGTACTGGCCCCGAGTGCTTAAAGACGGGACTCAAGCAGATGCCTATATGCGTGACATCCACGCCATCATCGCAAACGTGTACTTCGGCAACAGAGCCGCCATGGCTCGGTTAGCGAGGGCGCACCTTATCCTCATGGAGCCTGATTTGGCTCGAGGTATGGATTGCTGTAACGCACCAGCCCGTTGACTTTACCACTGCGCCACATGCTAAAAAGGCACAATAAATGACCAACAGGCCATTCAGTAAACGTACTATATAGTAAGCTCTTGTCAGCGGCCTCCTTAGAGGACCGGACAGAGACCTAGGTAACCAGATATGTTACTAATTATGGTGTGCAGTGTGAAAGAAGGAAGAAGTCTGCTTTTCTTATTAAACTACGGACGGGAAGTTGAACGGGAAGATGGCGGTGATACCTACCAGGCAGAATACTGTAGTACCACAAGTTCCTCCAGGGACCAGGGGTATATGTCCAGTGTCTATATAGTAGGGCTTAAGTGGTTGCTCTTCGTTGCAGTGCTCCTGTCTACATCAATTCCACCCAGTGATCTTCGTGTTGCAGCATAGTTAACCAAGTGTAGAGAGGGATCTCAAATATATACATTAGTGTCATGGTAATGCATTTATTTTCAACCCCTGGTTGCCAACAATGCTTGTGATGAATTAAGAGCCTAACCCATTTATATGAATTACACTGAATTTGCACCAATTATCCTCGACTTCCAAGTGGAGCCAGACCTCGGCCCATATACGAGACAGATCGCGGAGTTGTCAGCTTTTAACTCCGTATACTTGGGAGCAACCGCCGATTACCTTAACTCCGTTGCAGAACATGCCATGAAGTGCGTCAAACTAAGCCTAACAGCTAGATAATTCGCCGCAGTAGTTCAAGTATTTGCTGAGATCATCTTTATGGTTGGTCATCCGGACTTAATCAGCTAACTCCGTCATGGATGTCAGTAAGGATAAATAAGTTTCTCACCCAAAGCTGGAAGAATACCACAATTCTCGTTGACGCTGAGAGTGCTACAAGACCCGGAAAAATGGAATACGCACAGTGAGGCTCTCCGCACTCGCCTTGGTGGCATTGACCCAAGTGCGTTCTTCAGATCCAAATGCTGACCCGCATTGACATATGACACAGACTAGGGAATTCGGGCCTCAAGGTCTCGAAGGTAATACTGGGCGCCATGGGATTTGGGACACCAGAATGGCAGGATTGGGTTCTGAACGAAGAAGAGTCTCTTCCACTGCTTGAACACGCCTACCAAAACGGCATCAGAACCTGGGATACGGTAAGAGATAGATATCGGAGCATACACGCAAGTTCTCACCGATTGTTACCAGGCCGATATGTACTCGTATGGTAAATCCGAAGAGATCGTGGGCAAAGCCTTGAAGAAATACAACATCCCCCGCAACCGAGTGGTAATTCTAACCAAGTGTTTCTTTGGTGTGGATGATACAGGGAACTTCCCACCCGTTCTGGAGACAGGGAGACAGAATGCGGGTGAGTTCTTGAATCGCGTCGGACTTTCTCGCAGGCACATCTTGGAGGCAGTTGATGCCAGTGTGGAGCGACTGGGAACCTATATTGACGTGCTTCAAATCCACCGACTGGATCGCGAGACACCGCGCGAGGAGATCATGAGGGCGCTGAACGACGTAGTGGAGAGCGGCAAGGTTCGATATATCGGCGCCAGTTCGGTATGCTCCACACTCAATAATCTCAAGACGCCATTACTGACATTTTTCCTATTTGTAGATGGCCGCGTGGGAATTCCAGACCCTACAAAACATTGCTATTCGCAATGGCTGGCACAAGTTTATTTCCATGCAGAACTACCACAACCTCATTGCCCGCGAAGAGGAACGTGAAATGATTCCATACTGCCTTGACAGCGGCGTCTCTCTGATCCCTTGGTCTCCCGTCGCACGTGGAGCCCTCGCACGGCCTTGGGCTTCTCGCTCTAGTTTGCGCGAAACTACCGACGTTGGGATGAACATGTTCGTGCGTTCTCGCGAGTCCGAGTCCGACAAAGCTATCATTGACCGTGTGGAAGAAGTGGCTGCCAAGAAGGGAATCAGCATGGCACAGGTTGCGATTGCGTGGTCGTTAAGCCACCCCAGCGAGTACCCTATCGTCGGGCTCAATACTAAAGCTCGCATTGATGAGGCTGTTGCGAGCGTCCAGATCAAGTTGACGCCGGAAGAGATTCAGTACCTTGAAGAACCTTATGTCCCTAAGACAATTCATCCAGGGGAGCGATAAATTTGACGAGTAAAACAATATGACTATGATGCGAATTAGCCCATATACAAGATAGCCTACTTGGAATGATCAAATCTCATACGAGGTTCTGGGCTTATGCGCAGTTTGACCAATCTCGCCCACCTGTGTATGAACATCCTGGATTAAGTCTTGCAATGAATCAACGAGTGTTGAAAAGCCGACTGTTGAAGTGGCCGTATGCTATGAATAAAAGTATATCGAGGAAATCTATATTGGGTCTTGTCTATGTACAGGATTCTTTTTGTCAAGGCGTTGCCTTTCCATTCCGTATTGGTGCTCACCGTGTGCCGCCAATTGCTCACTGAACGTGCCCTGGGTGCTCCTTAAGCCATAAACAAGGAATTCGCCAGTCCAAACACATTCAATCCCCCCCTTTCATATACAGTAGAGTGTCTACACAGGCTTGCAGATCTCACCACCCCCACCCAATCTTTCTAAAGGCCTGGCCTTCGTTGTCAACCACGAAGAGATTCTGAATGTTTAAGACCCTACTAGGATCAACCACGACCAGGGTCTTACCATGCTCAAGAAGAAGGCGTATATTATCGCTAATAATTTCGTGCGCGATTGAATTGATGGAATAAGCGTCTTTCAGCGAAAGCATGATAGCCCGATTGCCAGGGCTCGGCTTCAGTTCGTCCATAATGGCCTGAGTCAGGAGTTCAGAGCCAATAAAACGGACACCACCTCTCAGGCGAAAGATGCGCACGTCTTGGTGGGCGCCGTTATTAGAGGTCACTATCTCTGTTTGCAGCGTGGGTCTCGCAACCTGGATAAGATCCATCATGTGCAGGCCCATCTTGGACGAGAGATACTCGAATATCCTGACTCCTCGCACACTATTGCCACGGTCGTTGAGCTTAGGAGAGAAGACGGCAATGCCGACCTGCCCTGGAAGAGAACCAATGATGCAGCCAGACACGCCGCTCTTGGCCGGGATGCCGACTCTAGAGATCCAGTCTCCGGCCCCGTCGTACATGCCGCAGGTGGTCATGACCGAAAGGACCTGGCGGGCACTTTCATATGGCATGAGGCTGTCGTGGGTACAGGGTTTGATGCCGCGATTGGCCAGCGTTGCTGCCATCACAGCCAGGTCGCGCACATTGACGTTGATCGAGCATTGGCGGATATACCCCTTCACGGCCTCCTGGGGATCGCAGGATATAATCCCTGCGGCCTTGAGCATGTAGGCGATGGCCATGTTTCGATTAGCGTCCTTCAGCTCGGCCTGGTAGATGGTTTCGTCGACTTCCAGCTCCCGACCTGCTACTCGGGACAAGGCCTTTAATATGCGGTTCACTCGCTCCTCCATGGAGTTCCCCTTGACCAGGGTGTGGGCAGCGATGGCACCGGCATTGATCATGGGGTTCATGGGCTTGTTGGTGCCGGGTTGTAACGACAGCTTGTTAAATGCGTCGCCCGATGGTTCCACCCCGATCCTGTCCAAGACGACTGGCAGCGTGGCATCCTGAATGGCCAGCGCATAAACGAAGGCCTTGGAAATGGATTGTATAGAGAATGTATGGTCAACGTCCCCGACGGAGTATGTGTTCCCGTCTACCGTCACCAGCGCCACGGCCAACTTGTCAGGGTCTGCATTGGCCAGAACGTCGATATAGTTGGCCAGCTCGCCGGAATCGTCCTTCCGGGCTGCGTCCAGCGCGCCTTTGAGGTAGCTATGGATGGGCGAATTCATGGTTGCAGCCCAGAGATACAGGAGAGAAATTGTCAACCTGGGGTGTGCAGTTTTTTCTCCTTCATTCTTTTTTTTTTTTCGGTTTCTCAACGCAACCCCACGGTGGGAGAACCGCAACTTGGCGATGAAAACTTGGCGATAAAAAATCAAATAAAGTTCTGCCGGCAGAAATTCGTTTCATCTAACTTCTGGCCCAATCAGCGTGCGGGAACGAATTTCTCATACAAATCAGAACTGCCAAGGGGCATTCCTTCGGTCCTCAACGGTGGATGAGAGGACGAAAACTACGGAGAAAAAGAGGAGGATCAAGCCATACCCCAAGGATGTCTCCAAATGATAGTGTAACTAATTCCACGTTAGTTCGCGAATGACATTCTTTCCCGACGAAACCCTATTCCCGAACCAAAGATGCTTGGTATGCCAGTTCCGAACTATCGGCCAGTGCCTCAACCAACTTTACAAGGTAGACTGGACGTGTGTGAGGGTAATATAGCATCGGTAAGCAAAGAACAAGCTCTACAAACATTGGCGAAGGCTTGGAAGGGAAGCATCATCGGAAATGGTCGCGAAAGCCCTTCCATGAAAAGGGGGACGACGTGGTGTGGAGTGTGGAGGATGTTCGCCAAGCAAGCTAGGGAACTCTTAGGTAACTGGATCACCACGCCGTCCGTGCAGAAGAGCGATGTGACAAATCGGATCTGGAATGTTCTTTGGGTGACCCGGATAGCTTCCACATGGCATTAAGCGAAGCTCAAAAAAACAGGTAATCGTGTTGGCGAATCAGGTCGGTAGAACAAGTCTTGAAGGAAGATTAGCAGCTTCCATGCAGCCATGGCAATCACTTACATATTCCATCCAAGGTACGTTGAGAGACGTGTCGACCTGCCGTTCTCTTTCATCCCATACCCGGCTCAGAACTCTGGTCATTGCCAGGTGCTGGAAGCCAGTGGCCTCCTTGATCTCGGTAATGCATAGATCGACGTATCTCTTCTGGTGAGGGATGGAAGTCTCCGAGCCGGCAATAAATAATGGGTACAACAGGCGCTTAAACCACGGCGACTGGACGGGGATGGAAGCCGAGGCATCCAGAATTGACACGACGGAGGCTTGGATGCGTGGATCATGACACGGAATTGCCTGCGTGTCTGGGAAACGTAGTACTCGAATTATGCACACATGGCGGTATGCCTCAGCCAGCGTTTTCCAATGGCTGGATTGACTGGGATATGACGCTTTTTCTGAATTCCATCGACGAAAAAATATTTCGGCCTGGTTAAGGGTGGATTGAAATTGAGCCAGTCCGAGACTTCCGTCCATAAATCTTTTCGCTGCCCCTAGAACACCGCCGATATGATAGAGGAGATCGGCTGGACATCCGACTAATGTTTCGAGACTGAAGTATTCTGCTTTCAGGACAAAATGACGGACGTCGTCCGCGTAGGACATCTTTTCAGCACCACTTAAGCCTCTGAGGACATCAAGCCTGTAAAGAACCGTGAGAAAAGTAAAAGAGGTGTCCATGAGAGAATGTCTTACCAAGTCAACGCGGTAAGCAGGAATGTAGTTCGCGGTGAAGCGAGGGATTGTGCCTGGTGGCAAATCTTCTTACAGATGAAGCCCGTTCCAGTGAGATGCACGCCGTGTGATGAAATGCCTGTCTCACAGACCTGCAGTGATATCAGTAGGTAAGCTTTCGTCGAGACTGGGGGCCACTCACGTCATGAAGAACCAGTAACAGCACCGTGGCAAGAAGAATATCTTCCTCCTCAACGGCAAGGCTATACAGCTCTTCTTTCAACAGAAGGGAGCTCAGCGATTGCAAAGCAGACAATTGATGTTCTATCATCGTCGCCATGCTCATTTTTGCGTCTGTCTTATGTCCAGATGTCACGATATGGCATGAACTTAGTGCGAGCACGGCATGAAGGATTCCGATATTCTTATATGCGAGGGGGAGGATATAACTCCGAAATGGGTTATCGAGGCCCTCTGCGTCGATAACCAGGCCATTGCACACTGTCTTGTCAACTGCAACTGGTCAGCATGACGTCGAATGATACACGTTAACATGAAAGTAAGGCGGACAGTATAGAAGGAGGTCCTTGTTTTCGCTGGTCTTTAGCATATCATCGATCGTTGTTTCCGTCGATATTGGATTTGTCTTGCCGGGACAGTCGATAGCAGGGGCACCGGATATGGGATTTGATTGGCTCGATGAATGTTGCGCCTGTTGAACAACAGTAGCTGGCTTTCTGGCCAAACGTTTCAATCTTCTATTTCCTTTGGCAGCCGACTCCGTGGGCGGCCGCCGACCTCCTCAGACAAGCAATGAGAGTCAGGCCCCGTTGAGAAAATCATCGGGTTAGTTGCTTACCGGGACTTGCGCCACTAGAGCGACCTGACCCATGCCTTTCTTCATTGGAAAAAGAAGAAGAAGGGTCTTGCATGAACAAATATTTCGGGGGATATCCCTCACAATGCAGGCCTTTGGCGCGACATCTTTCGCACGATGGGCGACCGCGATCGCATTTGCGACACTTTTTCCTGCAGGTGCCGCATGCGGGGTTTTTAAAACAATTAGATTGTATTAAATCAAGAGAACAAGAATGGCATACTTATTCTAGGAAGGCCGTTTGACATTGTGCTGTTCCTTGGTGGCAGTGACTTAAGGGGTGTTGAGGCGGGAGATGCCAACATGGCATGGCTACAGGGTCGCAGCGCTAGCAGGGGTAAGACAAGGGTGGCGGGGCCCTAAGTGGCAATTGTTGGCTGTCAAAGCTCACTATGACATATAGTAAGATGCGCTGTTTCCTGAACAAAGAAAGTAGATATGGTTGACGCCGCTGCTGCGCTCCCGTAAGGGACGACCAAGAATACGAGTAAGCCCCCTATCACCCACATGTCTTCTTCCGGACAGAGCAACTATATGATGTCAGAATCGTCATGTCTCCCTTCAGTGCATTTCCGGATGAATGTACCTTACCAATGGCGCAATGCCATGTGATGTCGTTCCTCAGAACGTTGACCCAGGTTCCGTGTAACCTGCCATAGAGACCAGCTGGTTTGAAAAGTTTGGGTCGCCAACATGGACGATGCCTGTCCTGAGCCGTTGTTCCTGCAGATACGCGGATTGGTAGAAGTTGGCCTGAAAAGCGACATCTACTCGGGACAAGGCTACGTGCTCCGATTGGAAGACAGGGAGCAACCGATTAAAATAACATCGGTTTCAAATCAGAACCAAGCTCTAGTACTTGACAAAGAGGCTAAAAATCAGTAGGCCGAGAGTCTATCTGGAGTTCTGGACACAGGTGGTAGATTGGATCCATCTGCTCAACATAGCCACAGGCCGGGTCACTCATGAAATAGCCAATGAACTCCTGAATGTCCCGGTCGTAGCTCCTGGCAACTTCCTTCGGCACGGCTAGGAATTGATTCTCCTCCTGGCGTAGGTATCCGCGTACCACAAAGGTAGAAAAGACCAGGCGATACTCATCAACCGTCACATTCGAACCACCTCCGTGAAAAGCGGATGCTAACATAAAAAATGCATCCCCCTTTTCCATCTCGGCAAAGATACATTGATCGACCCGCGGAGGACTCGTGCGATCGGTGCCCCTTCGTCTTGTTAGACACTCAAACCACCCCTGGGGCAAAAGGCCTTACCAAAGATGGCTCTTCGGGATGAATTGAGTTCCCCCATTCTCCTTGGTTACCTTACACCCAGCCACGAACATCCCCAGCGCAGATTCGCGATCCATATCGCGGGAGTCATCCCACTTCTCGATTTCGGTGTGATAGCGGTGACTAATATAGTCGTCGCGATGCAACGGTTGAGCTTTGCCGCCAGGACCAATTCTCATAGCCGTGCAGGAATGTGTATAGGGCTTCGAAACAGACTCTTTCTTTTGGTCTCCCCACCAGAACCAGCTCCTGGTGGTAAGAAAGTGGTCACACACTTGCCGAAATAGTGGGTTCATCAATTGTGTCCTTGTGTATGTCGGACTGCGTGCTATGAGGGACGGAGCACGTTGGGTTTCCGCTACAAGAAGTGAGCATTTCTGTTCCTTCTTGTCTTGGTTTAATCTATAACGGACCAGGAAAGAAAGAGCCGCTCCACTCCACATCACTGTCTAGACGGTCTTTAACCTCCGAAATTGCCTTGTCGACATCGTCCTCTGGGATGAGGCCTTTGATAAACACACCCCCATCGCGTTTCAGGAGGTACAGAATGTCCTCAATCGGAGTGTCTTTGGAAACATGCTGGACTTCTTCGCCGTACTTTTCTGAACTGGCAGCCATTTTTGGGGCAGTGTATTTAATCTTGGGAATTCCATCTGACCACGAAGCCCCAAGATGTTATCCATGCGCCCATGCCCGTCGCTTTATAGTTACCGTTGAGACTATCATGTGATGGTAAACACGATGACATCAGCATTGCCGATCCTTACGGCAAAAGGACTGGCGGGCTGTGCTACCCAATGCGGTAATGCTTCCAACTCGCCCCTTTCTTTGTTTGTTGCATCGCCAATCCTCATTCCTCTCCCCTCCGGCTGACAAGGTGACAAGGCTGGGCCCGAACGTTGGCGCGGGGCCTCGGGTGATTGACATGTCACATTCTCTCTAGCGTTCCTCCCAGATAGGGGTCGGCCCTTCTGATTTGTGGGGTGAGGAGGTATATTTACCCATATGATTGAGAGGTGTGCAATAGGACAAATCCTTAACATAGTGCCATGTCTTCAGAAATTTCCAAAATCGCCACAGTCGAATCGACACAAGAAGATGCGCAGAGCATTCGCTCACATACTCCTGGCAGTGCTATAGAGGATGCAGATGACGACGATGCCATCCTTCGCGCAAATGGCCACGCTGCGGCCATGCCTCGCCAGTTTAACTGGTTATCTGCTCTCGGTCTGGGGTTTTCGATTACGAACTCTTGGATTGGATATTTGGTAGCCATTCCCTACACCTGAAGTTGTTGCCGAACCTCACTAACACCGCATCATTACAGAGTTGCTTTGGGCAGAACCTGACATATGGAGGTGCCCAAGCCTGTATATTCAGTCTCATAGTTGCGTTCGCCGTGCAATTGACTGTGACTGTTGGCCTGGCGGAGCTGGGCTCTGCCTTTCCGGCAAGTCATATCCCTTGAAATTTAGCATATTGCTAATATTGCACAGTCGAGCGGGGGACAGTATCACTTTTGTTATATCCTGAGTCCCGAGAACACCAAAAGATATAGTGCTTACATTGTGGGCTGGCTGTCTGTTCTGGCATGGTGGATTGTCACGTATGTTTCAAGTCTTATCCAAGAAACCTGGCTGACGCTCTACAGTTGTTCTGGCATTTCCCTCGCAACTTTTGTTTTAAATGGCATCATCAACTTCTGCATACCCAGCTATGTTGCCACCCAGTGGCAGACATATTTGACTTATGTTGGGGTGTCTTTCGTTACCAGTGAGACAGCTTAACCTTATACAACGAATATAGATCAGCTAAAGAGGCTGACATATTTTAGCCCTGCCGGTATTCCTAATAGCCAGCAGAATCTCTCTGGTAGCCCAAGGAGCCCTCTACCTGTCCCTCGCAGGGTACTTGATTTTCTTTATCGTCTCTCTGGCAATGCACCAACAAACCCAACCTGGTTCGTTCATTGTGGCATCGGGGCAAGGGAAGAGTGGATGGAACGAAAGCACCGCCTGGATGTTTGCCATTAGTAACGCGATGTACGCGTTCGGAGGGACAGACGGTGGTAAGTGCTGGAGCCTTTATATCCGGTATATCAGGCTCACTTCCACCAGTAATTCATATCTGCGAAGAGATTCCTCGACCGGGAAGACGCGTGCCGCAGGCGATGGTCATGACGATGATAATCGGACTGATTACTTGTTTATCGCTGTTCATTGTGTTCATGTTCTTCATTTCCGATATGGATGCCGTGAGAACAGCTCCGCTGCCTAGTCTTGAGCTGCTTTACCAAGTGTGAGCCATCTCACCAGTCTATTCCACGACTATCTTCTCATAATGAACAGAACAAGGAGTCGAAATGTAACGCTCGGGCTATTTATCCTCCTCTTGCTTATTTATCTCAGTAAGGCTTCCTTGCCAACATCCGAAACACAACTAACAATTCCAGGTGCTCTTCCCTCCCAGTGGGTCAGTTGTGGCCGAATAGCATGGGCATTTGCGCGCGATGTAAGTCAATCACATCACATTTCTACACTCTAAACACCTAACAGCTTCCAGAATGGATTCCCCTTCTCAACATTCTTCTCCAAAATCAGTCCCCGTCTAAACTTCCCCGTTTACACCACAATTGCCGCCTTTATATTCAGCTGCTTTTACGGACTCCTCTACCTAGCATCCACGACTGCCTTCAACTCAATCATCACTTCGGCAGTTTTATTCCTCAATATTACATACACTATTCCACAGGGCCTGTTACTAGTATGCGGCCGTGACAGCCTACCCCCTCGATACCTAAGCCTCGGCTATATAGGCTGGTACTGCAACATTTTCTCCGTCCTGTGGATATTCGTGCTCTGCGTTCTAATATGCATGCCGCCCAACCTTCCTGTGGAACTTGGCTCCATGAACTTTGTTTCGGTGATCCTAGTCGGTGTCCTGCTAATCATTAATGGTCTTTGGGCGTTTATTGGACGGCATGGTTTCCAGGGACCGCGTATCGATTGGGATACTCTGAAGGCTCACTCGGCGTAGCCAGAGAACTGCAAATGTTTTTGTTGATTATCATTTCTTTGTTTTATTTCCATCAAGGAAATGAAGGAATTGAAAGTCATTCCATATGGTCGTGATTTTCGAACCGACCCATGGCACATCCCCAACCACTTGGATATTCTGAGATTTTCAAACACCACAAATACCCTTCTTGTCGGGATGCTGAGAACTGTGGCAATATGCCATTGATCGTCATGGTGTTTGCTGGACTTATATTGTACACTAGATAAACTGCTTGCAAGGCTCTTTTCTCGGCCGTTCTGAACATAGCAATTTGGTCCCTTTGGTAGGTATGTGTTCCACAAAAGGAAATAAACCGAGCAGACAAGAGGTATGTAGAGAGTTCTTTGTGAGTGGGTGTGGATGCGAAACTATCTCTCAAGTGGCTCGCTCTCATCGCTTTCTAACCCTGAAAAACTCGATGTTCTATGCAGGCAACAGTGGATCGGTATTATAGTTGCAATACTCGTCCCGTTATAGAAACCTATATAAGAACTGCAGATTCTGCACGTTAAGAGACTCCTGCGATTGCGGAGTTGCAAGAACGTCCGTAAAATCGTCTGTGAAATTAAACAAGCCGTACCAATCACTCGGTGCTGCAAGGTCCCCAGCCGGGGCATATGGCGAGGCATGAAGGGACGGCGCGAGGGTCGGGTCATTCGAATTTGAGGTCATCATGGTGTTTGGCGTGCGCGGCTCATGCGGATGATTCGCATCACTCTCTCCATTGTCATGAGTCTCGGTGACCTGGGCTTGGGCTTGCGGAGTCGTTGGGTTGATAATATCCGTCAGTCGGAGCGTACGCGCTGTGCAATCATCTAGGCAGCGAAAGAAGAGATCCAGCACCCAGTTCTCTAGATCCCATGTTTTTTGCAGCTCCTGCAATCCAAGCAGACATAGCCTTGCGCGGTGTTCGGCCAATTTGCGAGCGGTGCCAGTCGCTCGTCGGCAGTGGATGGTTTGAATGCATAGAGCGGAGAATGAATGAGTGATCCTGTTGGGTTAGTGACTGTTTTGCAAGTAACAGATTGTACTCACAGATGGGTAGCGCCGTGCTGAACCAAGTTATAGGACAGCATATCCTCGATTATTCTTGTGGTCTTATTGGCGGCGGTTAGGGCAATTTGGCCCAGTTCGTCCATGGCTGGATTGGAGGGGTGAAGAAATAAAGATCGGTAGAGTAAGACATAGAGGTAACTACAAGCCAGTCAGGTAAATATTTCCCCCAATATGGTAGATGTCTTACTTATGGGTCGTGTGCAATAGTCCTGTCAAGAATATGGCCCTTGGACTGGCAGTGTTCCCCAGCTTCAAAACAGACGGTAAATTCGCTTCCCACTCGGTAAGTTGCTGGTGTAGTTCTTGTCGTAAAGATGTATCTACAGACACCTGAATGGGCAAATATTGCGTTGAGACAATCGTGCGCACTATCGCTATCAGCATGTAGACCTAAGTTCTGCAAATAGTCCTTACATATCCTGGCCAAGCGAGCCATTTCTACGGGATACGGCACGTCTTCCATGTTCTGCGTACCAAAGATCTCGGGATTCTCTACCATTTCGTCTTCCCTGATGTCGCTGGTCTCAAGCATTGCCACGTCGCAGTCTTCGTCGCGAATTCTCGCTGGCAAGCCTAGGGCCGAAGCACTCTGTTGATCGCGTATCTTGTGACGTTAATCCCAACCCCTAGTCTATTCAGATGCAAAAACTCACATATAAAGCCCACCATATACACTTCCATACTTTTTCCTCCCTCGATGAACTGAAGCAAAGCTTCGACCTAGAACCGTGAGCCTTATGACCACAAACCGCGACAGGACACCAACATCATATGCATTCCGCGCTTCTGGGCTAAGCTAATTGCCACACCAAGCCAGAATCGAGTGTCCTGTTCCTCAGATGGGCCTCCACGCCAGTAACTCAACAGAAACAGTGATTGCAACTTGACCGTTTTATTGGACTCCCAACCCGCATCGTAAATTGCTTTCGCACGGCTGTAAAACAGGAATTTTGCACGATATCGAATTTCAAACCCCGTTTGTGCAAGTTCATCATCTGTACACAGACTCACGCCGATAAACAGCATAGCCTGCAGCAGAAGGGGTGAGATATTCCCTTCAGCAAAAGACTGCTGAATCCCCGCGCGATCAAGGATCGGAAAGCAGGGATGAAACCAGGTAAAGTAAGCACGCAGCAGAATGTGAACAGTCTCGGTCGGGGGGTAAGAGAAAGCGCCATCTGCAGTTAACTGCGCTTCGAGTTTAGCCTTGTGCGCCCGAAGTGCTTCATCACGCGTGCTGCTGGCCTCTAGTCTCTCGGGGATAGGATAGTGAAGACGCGTCTTCTGCATCACATTGCTGGACCCCTTATCGGGAGATCGACGCCCTTCGTCAATTACACAGGTCAAAGGACTCGACTCCCCTAGGAACACGCTCGTCGAGTCTCCCGGGGATATCCACGGAGCGCGCGGACTGTTCACGTCGTGATAGGACTGCCATTGCTTAGGCTGCTGCGAGGCACGCAAGACAGCTGACCGAGTCAAAGGCGTGTCTGCACCCCGTGAAGCCGACGAGACGGTGGAGTCGGCGATGACTGGCGGCGAGACCGGATTGCTCCCACTGCGCATAGTGGGCCGGTGGATATTGCTGGTCTTCTTGCGCGGGTACCTGCGACAATCACCGTTGGCACTGATCACTCGAAATCTTATTTAGAAGCCTTCATGGCGTGAATTGCTTACTTTCCTCTCTTGGAGACCCCGACCTCGCAGGGCACGCTCATCGCGACGCAGTTCTCGCAGGGGCGCTTTTCGAGCACATTGCACCGGATGCGACGCCGGTTACAATGGAGACAGGCCTGTCTAGCGCGGACCCTGCCTTGACGATTGTTTGAGTCTGATTCGGGTGTCATTTTGACGGGTTTGTGTGTATTGATTGATTCTAGGGAGGAATCGAGGAGAAGGAAGAAGCCGAAGGGAGACGAGATGACGCAAGTCGGCTATTTGTTTCTTGGCGCCGGGGTCGGCTTTATGCCTCTCTTCTCGCTTCTGTCAGCACTAATATAATTAACTAATGCTGCTGTTTTTTTATTCCAATTTGTTATAGTAGTAGATTTTTACGAATAACTTGGCCACCCTTAACTCGTCATTTCCTCTCGTCAATGAAGATTGTCCACCTCTTTCCCGATATATATCGGACGTACCCGCAACCCCTGCAAGCTGCTTTGCTACCTAGATATAGCACGAAGCATTTCATTCATAATCTTTAATGCCAAGCTCCTCCAGGATAGCAGCATTATGTTCCCCAACGCCCGGTACTGCATCCATCCTCGCCTCAAAACCACCTGCCTGCATTCCAGGCGGAAACAACGCTGGCACGCGACCAGCAGGAGTATCGACCTCTGTCCAGCGTCCACGAGCCTTGAGTTGAGGATGATCCCAGACACCCTGCATATCATTGACACTAGCATTGGCAATGGACGCATCATCAAGCAGCTGTAGCACCTCATCTGCTGAACGAGTCGCGAACACATCACATATAATCCCTCTCAAGGCGTCCCGATTCTTCACCCGCAGCGAATTACTCGCGAATCGTGCATCACTCGCCAACTCCGGTTGTCCTAAGACCTGATTACAGAACGCCGCCCACTCCCGCTCATTCTGAATGCCCAGCATAACAGTCTTGCCTCCCCCGGTTTCAAACGGCCCGTACGGATAGATCGCGGCATGAGAAGCCCCCGCGGGCGTGGGCCCAGGCGCATTGTCATAGGTGTAGTACATAGGAAAACCCATCCACTCGACCATGCTCTCTAGCATGGAAACATCAATGTCAGAGCCCCGTCGACTTGGGTCTTTATCGCGCTGAATCAAAGCCGCCAGGATGTTCGAGTACGCATAGCTACCTGCGGCGATGTCTGCGATCGAGATACCGACTTTGGCAGGCTCCTTGCTGGTCCCAGTAACGGAGAGCATACCTGCCTCGCTTTGGATGAGGAGATCGTAGGCTTTCTTGTCGCGATAGGGTCCGTCGGGACCGTATCCGGAGATGTTACAGACGATCAGGGAGGGATGGTCGGCTTTCAGGGTTTCATGGGAAAGACCGAGTCGTGCGCTTGCGCCTGGAGCAAGATTCTGTACGAGGACGTCTGCACGAGTGAGCAGACGCATGAGAGTCTTGTGGTCGCGAGGGTTCTTCAGGTCCAGGGCAAGGCTCTCCTTAGACCGATTAGTCCAGATGAAATGAGACGATAGGCCGTTGACTCGGGTGTCGTAGTTACGTGCGAAGTCGCCAACGACAGGCCTCTCTATTTTGATCACACGCGCACCGAGGTCAGCTAGTTGCCTGGTGCAGAAAGGCGCTGCGATGGCTTGCTCCAGGCTAACGACTGTAATGCCGGAGAGGGGGCCTTTAGGCTTGGTCTGGGTTGAGGTATAGCGAGTGCCAGGGACATGATGGCGTACTGCTCTGGAGACTGATCGGAGAAGAGCCATGTCGTAGAATGAAGATGGCTACGAAGAGAGAGGAAACGGGAGGAGGAAATGAGGGCTTCAAATGTCACGCCGCGGGGATTCGGTTGTTTGCCGGCTGTCGGTTACTCGCCGGTTTCTTACTTCCGTGCTGTTCTTACACCCTCAAACCCTTGATTCCCGACACTAATTCTACAAAACCGTTGAAAAACCACAATGTCACGCATATACCGCAGCAAAGGTGTATGCCATGAACTGCGGTCGGTATTGTCACACTCGCGCCCGGCGCTCTGGCCCCGAATAATAACACCGCAATCGCACTTCTCCACCACCGTACAGCGACCGCTGATGGAGCTGACGGGGTTCACCGAGGAGCAATTAACTGTTCGTGACGCCATATCGACCATCTGCTCAAAATTCCCCAACACATACTGGCAGGAATGCGACCAGCAAGAGCGAGATCCGAAGGATTTCCATGCTGCATTGGCAAGGGATGGATGGCTCGGAATTGCACTCCCCGAGGAGCATGGAGGAGCGGGTTTAGGTGCGTTGACTCAATCCTACAATAATGAAAACCAGTTCTAACACTGAAATGCACAGGTATCTCGGAAGCCACGATGATGATGCAGACCATCACCCAGTCCGGCGCGGGTATGGCAGGGGCTCAGTCCATCCATGCCAACGTGTATGCCACCCAGCCACTGATCAAGTTCGGCACGAAAGAGCAACTGGAGGAAACCATCCCCAAAATCATAAACGGCACCTGGCGAACCTGCTTTGGAGTCACCGAGCCAAACACCGGCCTAGAGACGTTAAAGCTCAAGACTCTCGCCCAGAAAAACGCAGATGGGGCCAGCTACTCGGTCACGGGGCAGAAAATCTGGATTACCTGCGCTCAAGTAGCATCCAAAATGATCTTGCTCGCCAGAACAACACCTCTCGAGGAGGTCCAAAAGTCCAATCAGGGCCTATCGATGTTCTGCATCGACCTTGACCGCAGCAAACCAGGGCTGGACATGCGGAAGATCAAAAAGATGGGCGGTCGTGCCGTGGACGCCAACGAGGTGTTCTTCGACAACTATACCATTCCATCAAGCAGCCTGATCGGGCAAGAAAACGAAGGATTCAAGATCATCCTGCACGGCATGAACGCGGAGCGGTGCCTACTTGCCGGCGAGGCCCTGGGTCTCGGCTATGCGGCGCTGGAACGGTCTGCGGAGTACGCACGCGAGCGCGTTGTCTTCGGACGGCCAATTGGACAGAACCAGGGAATTGCACATCCTTTGGCTGATGCGTATATGCAGCTGGAGGCGGCGAAGTTGGCGACGTACCATGCTGCTCGGCTATACGATACGTCGAAGACGGACGGGTCGATCCCGTTTCACTCCGTGGGCGTGGCTTGCAACAGTGCCAAGTATCTGGCCGCTGAGGCTGCATTCAAGGCCTGTGAGCGTGCAGTCCTCAGTCATGGGGGTATGGGGTACGCGATGGAGTACGACGTAGAGCGGTATCTGAGAGAGTGTTTGGTACCGCGGATTGCGCCGGTGAGTCGAGAGATGATTCTGAATTATGTCAGTGAGAAGGTACTGCAGCTTCCGCGCAGTTATTGAAATGATGTTGGTTACACAAGTGTAGCGAATGCAATAGATGGTCCGAGGTACATATGTCTGGCGCCTGAAAGGTTAGGCACTGGGTATTCTGCGTGAGGTATTAACACGGATTGTCTGTTCGCCGTATGAACGAAGGCCAAATGTCGATATTAGGGCAAGGTCCTTGAATGGGGAACAATATACACATCCATGCTTATATGAACGTAAATGATGGCTTTGAAGAAAGAAAAACAGAGGTGTGCAGTAAGCGAGAGCAGTATAAGCCAAGAGAAGGAACGTATCGGGTGGAAAGTTATACCACTACACAGCCAGAGAGCTTCAGACACACCGAAAATAGCGCGCCAACTGCCGATATAGGGACATCTACCTAAGCTATAAATTCTTCGAGAATCTAGAAGCAAATAGGAACGATCAGGCTGAGGCTTAGCGCCAAGACCTCCGCTCGTGGGGCGTGTCAGCTAGACGCATAAATGATGACCCTACGGAGAAATTCCGCGGAGGTGGCTCGGGCTTACAAATTATCTCCGGGTTTGATGACAGACAAGACTGGGTATAAACGCGTACACTGCTGGATGTGACCTCTGCGGGTTTTGACTCTCAGTATCTTGGCATGTTACGCGTCGGTAGATTAAACAGGTGAGGTCATAATTGGAGAAGACCTCGAATGATGATGCAGCATGTACTATGTGTAGAAAGAACAAGGCAAGCATGAAGGTGTGCAAACTCGGCGCATTTTCCGCGAAAATGCTTGGCGAAGTCCATCCATGACAGTACCTAATCCAGCAATTCTCTCGATAAATAGATAGAAGAGAACTTAGAAGCGGAAAATACTCCACCGATTACAAATTGGATACTTGTGTAGTTAGTATAGAGGATTTGAAACCTAACGGTTTGAAATCACGAAAATCTCTCCATTCCAAGCACAGCCACCACTGTCCTCCCCGCGCCTAGTAGTCCTTGGCACGGATTCCACACCAGTAGGAGGCCAGCGAGGACGCAAGATCCAAGACAGAAGACCACGGGAGGCTGTGCTTAGTAGGGCTAGCCTGTCATCATGGCGGGTCCAGCGCATGACGAGTGGCCTTGGCTTGCGTTTTCTGGCTCTTGGTAGATATAAATTATTGTGGTGCCTAAACGGCGTGGGTCTAGAATACTTTTAGAGAGTGAACGGGTGTAGATATTGGATGCGTTGACATGGATTATCTATAAAAGGCGGGTTCCAGAAGGTTGTACAATTATGTGAGGGCAATATTGAAGCTGGGAAATATGAGGCTATTGAATCTGAATTTAGTGCTGGCATGTGTGTCCTTCGTATTCGGACTTGTTACAGGTACTTGCAATATGTCAGTTATGGTGTTCAGGCTCTTACTTTAACAGGATACTCAATACATTCCTATACGACCGATGATTCGAGTACTCTTGAAGATGCCACGATCGATGAAGCAACAATAGGAACAGAGTTGAGACTCTCGTTCCGGATAGCAGGCCAAGAACCGGACTTCAGACTACATCTGGAACCTAATCATGATATGTTTGTCCAAGCCCCCCATATTCGCCATCTTGATTCCAGAGGTGAGATCCGAGAAACGGAGACACTGGACGGGACTCAACACAGAGTGTTCAAGGGATCTGTCTGGGCTCGCTTAAGAGGCCGGGATTGGCAGAAGCAAGGATGGGCGAGAGTATACTTGCTACGAGGTGGAGAGAGTCCCCTATTTGAAGGAGCATTGATGATTTCCGGGCAACGGTACCGGGTTGAGGTAATTTCAGATGAAGAAGATGTTAGATTTACAGACGGAAAGGCCCACATGGTTGTGCATCATAATGCAAGCAGGAATTCAGGCAATGTGGGAGAGACATGCGCCGCTGAACGACTATCATCGGATGCAGGGATAACAGATCCCTACATAGACAACCTCAGCATGATAGGCGGCTTTTCCTCCCCGGGCATAGGTAAACGACAGCTCGGCTTCAACCCCGGTGATTTAACAGATAGCATCGGCAGCTCAAATGGATGTCCAACGACGAGGAGGGTAGCCTTAGTGGGCATAGCAACAGACTGCTCCTACACAGCCGCATTCAACTCCACCGAATCAGTCCGTCGGAACCTGATAAACATGGTCAACACAGCATCAGAGGTATTCGAAAATACCTTTAACATTTCACTAGGCCTTCACAACGTGACCATCAGCGATTCAAACTGCCCAGACAGTGCATCGGACTCCACTCCCTGGAATGTCGGGTGCTCCGAGGGAAACATGGACTGGCGTCTTCGGCAGTTCTCGTCCTGGAGGAGATCCCTCGAAGACTCAACGAACGCGTACTGGACGCTGATGACGACGTGTCGCACAGGCGGAGAAGTCGGAGTGTCATGGATTGGCCAGCTGTGTAATTCAAGAATGGGTGCCAACGTGGTGGCCCGAACATCCAACGAGTGGCAGGTTTTCGCGTATGTCTCTTGTCCCAGGAATGTATTATTCAAGACAGACGCTGATATGCGATATATAACAGCCACGAGTCCGCACATACCTTCGGAGCCGTCCACGACTGCGTCGCCAGCGCTTGCACTTCCTCACGCCAGCAATGCTGCCCGCTATCCACATCCACATGCGATGCAGACGCGCAATACCTGATGAATCCCTTCTCCAGCTCCTCTCAAACCGAGTTTTCGCCCTGCACGCTCGGAAACGTCTGCTCCGCTATCGGATCCGGGGAGGTACGGACAAATTGTCTTATTAGCAATGATAACGTGCCCACCATAACCCCAGGGGAATGTGGGAACGGGATTGTCGAGGCGGGAGAAGACTGTGACTGCGGAGACAACTGTGATGGGAATTCGTGCTGCAATGGCGATACTTGTCGGTTCAGGGACGGGGCAGTATGCGACGATGCTTCCGGTCCGTGCTGCAATGAGTGCCAATATGCTTCTGCTGAGACTGTATGCCGTCCGAGCTCGGGGGCCTGCGATATCGAGGAGACCTGCCCGGGAAATTCCAGCAGGTGCCCGTCAGATAGACATGTTCCCGATGGAGACAGCTGCGGAAATAGCACCGGGCTGTTCTGTGCCAGTGGCGAATGCACAAGTCGGGATATGCAATGCCAAGAACAGCTGTCTTCAAACAGCACCAGTATTTCCTCTTGTGGGAACGATTCATGCATGCTTAGTTGCAGAGACGGTGACTCAGGGACGTGCATGGGCACAGGTCAACAGGTTCTTGACGGCACACCTTGCGATGGTGGCACTTGTCGCCGCGGACGATGCCGGAATGAGAACGAAGGCGATGGTAATGGTGGTGTACCCTCTTGGTTTGATCGACATCGGACACTGGTGATCGGGCTGACAGCGGGAATCGGGGGTGCCCTCGTCCTGGCCTTCCTCGGGTGTGTTATTTGTTGCTGCTGTCGGCGTCCCAAAGTAAAGCCACCTGCGCCTTTGAGGCCGGTGGTGTCCCCCTTGGCTTATCCTGCTCCTCCCCCATACCGCGTGGCAGAGCCTCGGCCGGTGTTGCCGAGATACGCTTGATGTATGATGATACGAGGTCTTTCATGAAGCTATGATAGAATTGATTTTTAATCGTTAAGCCGTGCGTGCATGAGACTTCAGTTTCGGGTTGAGACGGTGGCTCGAGAACTCGAGAACCCTTTCTTAGTGTAGAATAACAGGCGCTTTCTGACTAAATCCTGACTAGCCTAGTACTATCGTGAGCTATACATATACACATGGGACAAATATGGACTCACATTATGAGATGGTAGAGTGCGGGCAAGGATACTTGTCACCGGAAGCGTCGCAGCCAGCAAAACCGGGAGGCCCAACCCCCGAATGCTTTCCCCTCGATGGCTGCGATATTTCACAGGTTTCCGACGAAACCCTGATCTCGCTGTTCGACACCGCGCCAGTCATCCATCCGTATGATTCAACACGCATTGTGCGCCTATCCCAGACACTGATTCTCAAGGGCGGCGACTATACTCGACCATGCGAGTACAACATCCTCAAGCTTGTCAGTGAAGCAGGGGAACGAGACGAATCGAAAGCCATCCCAGTACCCAAAGTGCTTCGAGTTTTGAACGTTGAACCAGACGTCATTTTTGGTTGCAGATGTCTGATCCTCATGGATCGTTGACGGCAGGTCGATCGAACAGTGCTGGACCGATATGACTCATACTGAGCGGGCGGACGTTATTGGTCAAGTTGCTTCTATAATAGCCGTTCTCCGGTCTATTCCTCTGTCTCCGCGGCAGCAGCAACAACCGGGTCCGGTGGGATGCAAATGTTGTGTGGCTAAGGGATATTGGTTTACTGATGTAGGAGCTGGCCCATTTGATTCGAAAGAGGCCCTAGAATCTTGGTTCAACTGCCGACTTGACGTGACCCAGAAGTTTCACCAGGCACCCGATACCGCCCCGCCGTTTCGCTTTGACAAACTTGTTCTCACTCATCTGGACATCGCGCTACGTAACTTGATCCTGGATTCGGATGGCAAAGTTTGGCTAATAGACTGGGGTGATGCTGGGATATACCCTGATGGGTTTGAGGTTGCATCTCTAAGAGCACGAAGGTCCGAAACGCCAGAGTACACTGATATGCTACTTGAAAAGCTTTCCAGATTAATTCCGATGCATGACGAGCTGCATCAGCAATTAAGGTGGATTGCGTTTGCTTTAACCACAGGCCAATGGATAGCGAGGGAGGAGCGAGTAATTGGATTGTTTTGATGCCGTATGTTTGAGGCTGACTTGCCCTTAGTATCCTGATTTACAGGACTATGGGTGAGCTTCTTTGTTCACTGAGAAAGCCAGACTGTAATTCATTCATCTGTTAACTCCATTGATCGCAGTTCTGGAAAGGTCTTCAGATAAACTGGGCCAATAACTATAGGAACTGTAGAATTGAGTGGTATGATCTTTTTTGTAATCTGACAGTCAAACACGCTTCTAGGGTACTACATAGATTAACTTATGGTATCTCACAGCTCATACGCCTGCACAACTGTGGGAATCGATACTGGTCGTTCTCGACCTAGTTCCATCTTCTCTTCACTCGTGGAAACCGGGGCAGTCCAGCAACTAACGTCGACCGTAGCAACGCTGAGACAGCAATGTTGATTAAGAACCTGGCCAACGCTGGGCAGGGTCGGCTCCTTCAGCAACCCATAGTGGTCATCGCAGTCGACATAGTGCATCGTCAAACCTGGGCATTGCCTCTTCCAGAACTCGGCCACTCCGTCATGTCTTCGAGTAGGCAGCCCCACGTAGAGGCATCGGCCATGATATACCGGGGGTAGACATGTCTGGGCGAGAACCAGGTTATGCCGGCTGAAATGTTCCTGGAACGATGCCATCGCGCGCTGCTCGATACCTAGCAGACTGAGGGCCTCTTCCTCGTTGGTGGATTCAAGGCTTGTGGGAGAGTACGTGCCGGGATCGAGGAGCACCACCGATGCTGGAGAACGAGATGTCCGTTCTTGCCAGAGCGTGGCCATTTCCAGGGCGATTAGACCCCCGAACGAATACCCGCCCAGGATCAGCTGGTGACCCGAGGGGAAGCGAATGTCGTCGAGGTAAGATCGCGCCCATGCGGTGACAGACTCCGGACACTCCGAGGTTCCGAAGAAAGGATCGTCCACTAGGATGACGTTAAATCTGGCATCCAGGAATGGAATGAGGGCTTCGAGCGTCTTGCTTTGTGCAAGGAAGGGATGGATCAACACAATCGTAGCTATACTCGTGCTCCGCTGGTACAGATGCATATACTCAGGTAATTGACTGCCCCGGGAGACATTTTTGTCGCTGACTATCTTCTTGGAATCGCGGACTTTGGTGGTCTGGGATTGGATCGTCGCTGATTGGCGCAGGTCCGTCATATGCAGTGGCAAGCCGTCGCGGCGAAGCGCGGCCAAGAGGCTAATGGCCCGGATGGAGTCTCCGCCCAGCTGTGAGAAGGGCGTGGTGATGTCCATTTGCTCCCCCTCGTCCACGATTCCCAAGACGTCTGCCCAGTGCCGCGCAATCTGGGCTTCCAGGCTACCTGGCGTCGCCCGAGTGATGCTGGCCGGCTCGGTGGGTCGGTTATAGCCTTCTTCTGCCATCCGAGTGACGGCGCGATAGTCAATCTTACCGCTTGAGGTTTGTGGGAAGGGGGCTGTGCACAGTTGAACTTGCGCGGGAATCATGTATTCAGGAACTCTGGCTGTGATGTACTCTTGGATCTGCCCTGTCAGTACTGTGGGTTGCTGGGTAGTCTCCGCGTCTATCTGGACCAGTGCCACTAGGGCCTCTGATTTAAGACTGTGCACCTTTGTGACCGCACAGGCCTTGACCAAAGGATGAGCCTGGGCTGCTGCTGCGATTTCACTTGGCTCGATACGCAGGCCACGAATCTTGATTTGTCCATCCAGGCGCCCTAAGTATTCCAAGGTTCCGTCTCCGTGCCATCGCGCGCGGTCTCCGGTGCGGTACATGAGCCCCGTCGAACTGAACGGATTGCGGAAAAAGTATTTGGAGGTTAGATCTGTGTCATTGAGGTAACCACGCGACACTTGTGGGCCAGCGATGCAGACCTCGCCTGCAACGCCAATCGGGACTTGTTCAGCCGTGCCAGGGTGTAGGAGGTAGACCTGGTTTTGGTGGATTGGCTGCCCAATTGACACGAACGGGGCTTCAAGGGTAGGAGGCGCGTCTGGGCTCTGGACAAGGGATGCTGTCACCTCCACCGCAGTCTCTGTCGGTCCATAGCCGTTCCATACCGTCATTTCCTGGGGAAGGTGATGGAGGATTTCTCGACGGAAAGACTCGCCTCCAAACACGAGGGTCGTAAGATGTGGTAAAGCAAATTCTGGCGTATGGTCATTGAGCAGAAACTCCCCAAGCGTGGGAGTTAGGGCCAGGTGAGAAACGGAAAGGCTATCCAGCCAATTTGATAGCTGCAGCATCAGCAGCCGACGACGCACCAGGCACAGCCGGCCGCCTTTACCAAGCGTGCCGAATATATCGCCTACCGATGCGTCAAATGTATATGCTAGCATGGCGAGGCGGCGCGAGGTCCACGAGCAATCGGTGCTGCCGGCATGAGCGCGCATGAAGGACGTCAGATTTCGGTGCTCCACCATGACACCCTTCGGAGTTCCTGTCGAGCCAGAGGTAAACAGCACATAGGCTAGGGTGCTCGGAGATTGTGTTAAAGTAGTCTGGTGTTGAGCGTCGTGGTAGTCCAACCCCTGGAGGTCGTCCGTTGTCAACAGCGAGCAGCCGATTTCACCACATACATCTTGCAGCACGTTGTGACCGTGAACTCCATCCCAGATGATCAGGCGGGCATCGATGGCCTTGCAAATGGTAGTCAACCGCTCGACGGGGTGCTCTATATCGAGTGGCACGTAGGCTGCTCCGGCCTTAAGCACCGCCAGTATTGTTACCACCATCTCAATAGACTTGTCGAAACAGATCGGAACAAGTGGCTGCCCATGGCGAAAGGCCCTTTTGTCGGACTCTGCATCCAGCACAGACCGTATGGCATGCGACAAGTCAGTACTCCAGTTATCGAGCTCTCGGTAAGTGACAAATCTCGTATGCTCAAATTGTAAGGCAATCTTTTCGGGCGTCTTCCGTGCTTGGTCCTGGATAATTTCATGAGCGCACTGCAGCGAACTGGAGCTATTCTGAGACGGTGTAGCATCGGTCGGAAGCTGGGTCAGGAAATCCCTCTCCTCCGCACTTAGCAAAGGTCTGGCAGGCCTCTGAGGCCTCTGGGGATCTGCAGTCGTATTCATCGCATGAAGCACTTGCACCAATTGTTGTCTGACCCAATATGCATCTTGGGGAGGCAAGGCCGTCGGATCAAAAGTGAATTGGAAATCCATCCGGCCTGTTGTTTCTGAACAAAACGCCTCGATCACCAACGGAAACTCGACCTGAATAATATTTTCTGCTCGGCCCGACAATGGGAGCGTGGCATCTGACAGATGGTCGGGGTCGCAAGGGGACTTCGAGCCATGCTGGTAAACATATAAAACGCGGAATGGCAGCTCACCGGGATGTTCACTTTGGCGTCGGATTGCTGCCAACCCGAATTGTTGGTGGGGCATGGTATGAGCATAGGACTCAGTAGCAATGCGAACAACCTCATTAAACGACATCTCTTCGGTCATGTGGATGCGAACCGGGTGTGTCGTGATACATGGGCCGGCAACAAAGCCCGAAGGCTGCCTACCGGTGGAGACTTCGCCGAGAACAACGTCGGTGGTCTCACTATGGGCCGCGATGAGCATGGCAACAGCTGCTCGTGCGATAGCAGCCGGAGTCGTATGAAAGCGACGGGCCAACAGACGTGCGTCGCCTTTCCATGAGACCGTCTCCACCTGATGTCTTCGTTCTTCTCGACGGCATGGTTCTGAGGGCGCAGATCGAGGCCATGATGCGCATGGAGCACCGCCAAGATACGATTTCCAAAAGGATTCCGCTTCCGAGGGTTCCTGAGACTGCAGCTTACGAATGAATGTGGAAAATGGAATGTGACCACTGTCAAGACCAAGAGCTCTAGGGGTCTGGCTGGCCCGAGACAAATAGGCTTCTGACAACCGTTTCAAAAGCGACGAGATGTACGCCCCGTCGTAAAGTGCGTGGTGAATCTTCAGGACCAGCTTTGAGCTTTCATCAAAGGCCAGCACGACCGGAACATTGCTGGATAAGGTTATCTCAAGGCTTGCAGCGCCCTCGATGCTGGAAACGCGGCGGACTTCATCGCTGTCTGGCTTCAGGATGGCTTGCAGAAAAGTATCCCCACATATGCCATGTCTGGGGCTCTTCTGGACCACGGGGAAAAATATTGTTCGCAGCATCTCTTCCTTGCTTACAAGAGCTGTCCATGCGCTGCGCAGCGCTTCGACATTTATCGATGAATCGGTGTTGAGGTACACGGTTCCAAGGTAGCTAGAAGATCCACCGAATGCCACATCGGCGGACAGGACACCCTCTTGAAAAGCTGAGCAGGGCAGCACTTGTGTGATGTCACTTCCATCGATGCCCACCGCACGCGCCGCGAGCTGCCAACCCCTCATCTGCAGCGCGGGAAGAGATGTTAGATCTGTGTTCTCCTGCTCTCTAGACTCGGCATTCTGGGGGTTCATGGATGCGATGTGAAGCGCAAGACTTTCGGGCGTCGGAGAATCTATCAGGTCACGAATTGAAAGAGCACACTGCAATCGCCGCGCAATCTGGAAGATCGCACGGGTCGCCATCAGTGAATGGCCTCCAAGGCCATAGAAGCTGTCAGTCACACCGACAGGACAAGCCAGAACTTGCGAGAATTCCTGGCAGATTACCTCTTCAATATGGTTCCGAGGGACTTGGTCCGGGGAAAGACTGCCTTCCGACGGGTCAGACACCTTCATCTCCTTTAGTGCCTGCCGATCTACTTTGCCGTTGTGGTTGATGGGCATGTGGTCAAGAACTGTAATGGTTGTGGGCACCATATAGGACGGCAGCTGGGCCTGCAATTGGTTGCGTAGTCTCTCAGTGAGTGAAGAATTGTTCTGCATCGGAGTATTAGTGAACTCCTGTGCCAGACGGCCGTTATAATCCGACGGGGATCGGAACAGCGTTCTCTCCTTTCCATCCCGGGGAGGAATTACCCGAATGGAATCTGGATAGGTGTCCGTTCCAAACATGGTGGTCCATAACTCCTCGTGAGCCTTCTCAATCATGCTGTTGCCCTCCGAGCCGTTCGCCTGCAGTTGCTGCTCGGTGACAAAGGCAGCTAATTGTTGGTCGTGACCATCCTGCAGTTGCTGCAACACTACCACGGCTTCATCCACGCCTGGTTGGTCCTTGAGAACATGCTCGATTTCAGCCAATTCAATCCGAAATCCACGAAGCTTGACCTGGTGGTCCATTCGTCCAAAGCACTCAATCAATCCGTCACGCGGACGGTATCGGGAATGATCCCCCGTGCGGTAAGCTCTGACTGAGTGACCTTCAATATTGACTGTGATGAAACGGTCTTTGTTCAGTCGGTCGTCGGTATATCCCCGTGCCAGTCCATCTCCAGTCACGACTAGCTCCCCAAGAACACCCGCTGGCATCAGGCGCTGTTGGGGGTCCATGACATATGCCCCAGACTCGGGGATTGCTTGGCCGATGGGAACCTCATTGAGAGCCGTGGGAAGCTCTCTCGGCATGCGATAACTGGTGCTGAAGCAGGTATTCTCCGTAGGTCCATAACCGTTTAAAACCTCCCCGGAGCCAATGAGCCTTGCAGCATGAAGCATGCTCTGAGGATCTGTCCGGTCGCCACCCACGATGAGTGAATCCAACCGGCCAACGCTGACCGGTGATGCTATGAGAAGCTCTTTGAGGAGAGCCGGGGTGATGAAGGCCACGCGAACCGACTCCCGAGCAAAGACTTCATCCAACAAAGGGTAATCCAATACGGTCGCATTGTCTATACAAACGACCGTTCCACCGCTCAGCAGTGCTGTATAAATCTCCCATATGGAAGCATCGAATGCCAAACTTGCCATGTGTGCTACGGGCTTCCCTGTCCCATTCGCGGAAATATTGGTGGACGAATGCATCCGACAGACGACAGAACGGTGTTCAATCATAACCCCTTTGGGTTTGCCCGTCGATCCGGAGGTGAAGATGATATATGCCAAGCTGGTTGGCGAAGGAAGTTGAGGTACTGGGAGATCGGTAAGGCAAGACCCCGAACGAATAGCCTGGTCCAATGGAACTATTTCGAGGTCTTCCACCGTAACGTCGGGAGATCGCATATTCGTGCCCAAGAGAAGCAGCCGCGGAGAGTTGATGGATGAAAGGATCGTCTCTACCCGGGAATCAGGCCACCGGTGGTCCATGGGTATATAGGCCAAGTTCGCCTTTAGTATGCCCACTATCGCGACGATGGTCTCCGAGGAACGTGGAGCAAACACTGATATGACCGATTCAGGGGCCAGGTTGCGAGTCCGCAGCCAATGCGCCAAATTCTCGGATTCTCGGTCCAACTCGGCATAGGTTAATTGCCTTGAGCTATCTGTCACAGCTACAATATCTGGGTGTGATGACACCTGTTGTCGGAAAACATCCACAATGGAGGAATCGCGTGGGTAGTTACCATGGACCTGGCGCAACCCTGTTTCTCGAAGAACAGTGCATCCATGGGTTAAAGGTAGTAACGCGATTGGAGCTTGGGGGTCTTGGAGTCCTCGTTCCAACAGCTGGGAAAACACAGACAGTATCGTGTCGATTGTGGGTGATGTATAAAGATCGAGGTCAGCGTGGACTGTTACGTTGGTTTGGTTCTCTCCTTGGTAGATGTGCAACTGTAGGTCCAAATTCGCTGGATGGGAGTTCTCTGGATACCCACTCTTCTTATTCGCTTGTTGGGAATGCATGGTAATCGCCACTCGAAGTAGAGGGTTGTCAGAAGTCCGCTCGAGTTCCGATGAAATGCCTTGCAATACGATATCCGAATTACATGATGCTTGTTCGATGGTCGACTGCACACCCCGAACCAAATTTTCGAACGTGTCACTGTCATCGATCTGCATACGCAAACATTGCAAGTTCTCCGTACTTTCGCTACCGGGAATGGGAGTCCCAATATTGGCGTCGTTCACGCCGGTCATACGATAGTGTGTGGCGCGGAAGCAAGCAAAGAGTACCGCCAATGGGGTCACGTCGAAGGTCCGGCAAAACTCCTGGAGAGCGTCATCTCGGGGCGCCTGAATCAATTCTTTCTTGATCAGGGTTTGTCCTGAGGATGTGACCGGTCGAGGCCAGTCATGCAGAAACTCAGCTGGCCGGCTGTCCTTCAGCTGCGACGTCCAATACTGTAATTGGGCTTCTTCTTCTTTCCCACTGGATGGGGTGCTCGGGATATCCGTTGCTGTGGGCGAGGATATCGCAGCAGGAGATGCAAGCTGCTGCCAGTGGAGTTTGCCAGAACCTGTCGTCGCTAAGCCGCCTGCAATTTGGACAAGATGAGAGGGTATCAGGTGGGAGGGAAGACTTTTGGACATCTGAGCCTGAAGTTCGACTATCATTTGTGTCCAGTCATGTGGTTGAAAAGGGTCGGTTTCAATCATGGCCAGTAGAAGGTCTCCCGAGGACGATTCGCCTTTGATCACGCCACATGCCTTTACGCCAGGGTGGCGGACGATGTTGGCTTCAATGTCAGACAGGTCGACTGGGTAGTGGTCACCTGTAGGCCCCATTCCTATTGTGTGAAGGTAATGGTCAATATCTGAGTCCCGGGCACGAATCTGGTCTACACTTTGTCGAAAGGTGTATTGCTCAAGCTCGGTGTGAACTTGCTGCAGCCAGTGTAGGGTCTCGCATATGAAATTGTGAAACAAGGCCATGGTTCTTCTCGCAAAACGATTACGATGAAAGTGGAGATGGACAGTGAAGCAGCCTTGGTGGGCAGGCATCAACTCGAGAAACACGGGCATATCAATCAATGTATCTCGGCCTCCCCATTCCCAGTCCCCGACGCCATTCCAAGGATATGATTGATCAGTCTGACAGGCGAAAGCGACGGGGATCCTGCATCCCAGCGACGGGATCATTGACCGCAATTCGCCTGTCGTGAAGTTGTGACGGATGTCTTCCGTAGACTTCAACGATTGTGCAATTTGCGCTAACGAGGTATGCCCCATGAACTGAGCCTGACGTGGCTGGGTAGTCAATATCAGACCCAGCACCTGGCTAGATTCCGGTGGGAGATGTCGTCGTGCTGACATGGTTTCGAAGAATAAGGCTTCGCGCGTGCCTTGAAAGACACAAAGGGCCAGGGCCAGGGCCAGTCGACCCATCCACGCGGGTACAGCGCCGGACCCAGGATTAGGGTCCAAAAGAGCAGGAATTTGCCGCCGTAGGATTGCCTGCCCCTTCTCGTTCCTGGGGGCTCCGTCTTCGAGTGAAACTGGCGGCGTCGTCATTATTTCTGGTTGGGCACGTTCATAGCGATGTCGTAAACGGGCTTGCACGTCAGGTGCTCTCCACAAGTCCAGTTCACCCTGCACAGACATGATGTCTGACGTTTCCTTTGCCGATCCTGGACGATCAATCTCCCTGCGGATCCAGTTGAGTAGTTGCCGAGCAGATGTCCCATCCATTACGGCATGATGGTAACTAAGAGTCAAACGGCACCCCCGAGTATGAGGCAAGGGCGACACAGAAACCCTCCACAGCATCCCACCGGACCATTTCGTCTCATTTGACGACCCATAGATGTCAAACGTGACTCGGTGCTGTTGTTCGTGAGCCTCCCCATCTGCCGGGGCCGATAAAAATCCGCCGTGGCGCCGTACATATTCCGGATCAAGGATGGCTAGCGTGACATCTCCTGTCCTGTCATCTGGATCCCAGCAAAAAATGGAACGAAGGGTGGAATGCCTTCCTGCCAGATCATGCAAAATTTCGTCGAGTAGGGAGAGGTCAATCGGCCCCGGTGTCATGAAATGGTAGGATTCCACGTAAGGTCTCTGCACCGGGTCCATTCCTGTGGAGAGGATCATTGTCTCCTGCAGCTTAGAGGGTCGATACATTGCTTGAATGCTGCCTTCAGGGAGGCCAGGTATGCGAAGACCAACCATTGTAGCTGACCGATTTTGCAGTGGTTGGGAATTTTGTGTTCGTTCGATAGGAGGGACCATGGAGATCATACTGACAAGTGAGGCCTTTGTAAGGAAACGACAGACACATCAAGCCTCGAAAGTTTGCACTCTTAATACTGGCGACGATTCTGTTTGCATTTGCCCCGTGGGACACTAGGGCTAGCTGAGTGCTATTCAATAGACTTGCACACGTGATGCACAACGGATTATTACACCATCTCCATGTGAAGCAATGTTCGGGATGGCGATGGACGTGGCTGCCTCTATCATGTAGGCCATATTAAAACAATCAGCCCCGACCCCACTGATCAGCAAGCCATTCTGCTCCGGGACCCTTTCGATCCAGCACTGTGCTAGGTTTACGCCTCATCTGTTTTAAGACGGTAATACTTAGCCTAGCGCTTCTACCATCCACTGCGACCCACTTAACAGCCAGCCAGCTTACCTGTTGCCCTTAATACTTTCCTTGAACACCCCCCCTCCCATCAGCTCTGGGTGGGTACCCTGCAAGTTGGAGACCCACCATCAGCAACTCCATCCATACTTCTGGGCCTAGCTGAGGTGCTACCACGGACTCCAATGCCCGTGTGACCAGGGACGAAGCGGCGTCTATGGTGGCTAAGTTCACGGGACTGCCGGAGCACTACAGAGTATGGCGCAGCCCAGGCCGAACAAAGTAGCCGATCCTCTGACGATTCAGCCGCACGGTCAACTTTGGGAGGACTAGTGGAGTAGTGGCTCGGTTGGTTTCGTTTTAGTTAGCGAAGTTTAGTGCAAGTGTGTCTCACCGCATCACTGGGCTTACGGTCCTATCAGTCGGGGTTTCGGTGTATAGAGGGCTAGACTAGGTAGATAGAACAACCGGCTATGGCCGGTCATCCTTAGTACACCAGCCGTCGAGAGGCCGGCTGAAGTGGGATGAATAATAGCACCTCAACTCAACTTTTACTTGTATACTACGGATTATGAAAGTAGAGGTTTATTTCACATTTCCATTTAGCTTCTCGTAAAAATAACATAATTCATACTACCACCAACATGCTACTACAATCAACACACAATATGACTTCATATGGGAAACGACCGTTCCCTGTATGCCTTGCACAGAGCAACGCTCCTGTTGAAGAACACAAGATCACGGCATCCTAAGGATTAGCCATCAAGTGACAGAATGCTGAAGTACTCAATCAAGCGGGTGGGCTGGCTGCGGTGGGATGATAATAGATCGTAGTGTAAGGGCCCGTAGACTTGAAGGAGAAGACCACCAGGGTCTGAAGTCCAGAGGTCTTGCTGAGATCTCTGCCGGGGCTGGTTTAATGTAAGCCATAGTCACATTATCGTTCTGCAATCTACCATAGAGGACAGGAAAGGCTGAAGATCACTTACTGCAAATACCGGACTTGGTCGACGTACGCATCGGCCCTCTCATTCCACCCGAGCACCCTGAACCACTCTGCGATGGCCAGTGCGGTTTCGAGATCATTCCTATCGTCCACTGGGAAATACACCTTGGGCAACGGGTCTGGCTTGCCGGGGCTGATTTCGTAGTTGAAAAAGAATGGGAGCCACGGCTGACGCTCCCCCATCTTCATGATGTCCCACAGCTTCTTAACAAGTTCAAAGCCTTCGTCAATCGCGGGCCCTTTTAGCTTCCCACCAAGAGTCCACAACTCTTTTACGTTTGGTAGACTCCAATCCTTCTCCCAGATATACAATTTCAGTCGGGACTTCTCCACTTCCACGAAGTCCCAGGCAAAGAAAACAATCTCGCGAAGATGGTTATTGCTGCCCTCTATGTACTTCATCACAACCTCAGCTGCAGCAGTGGAGCCCATTTGACCCTCAAGCCGGGATAGAGAATTCCGTAGCATTTCATGGATTGATTTCCCATGTGCCCGAGCTGCCATCTGGGGCCAGACGTATTCTTTGACCCCGACGTCTCCCTTTTTGAAGTCAAATGAAAGCGCACAGGAACAGAAGCGTTCCGCCAGTGTGGTTTCTTCATATATTTTGTCGGCCTTGCTATCGGGAATGACAAAATCATCGTTGAAACGATAATGGAGCGTTCTATCAAACCCCTTTGGTTTCATAATGGCTAGTTTATCGACAAGGCTCGCCACGGTACGAATGTTGAACGGGTCTAATCGGTGGCCTGAGTCCGCACTGACGGGGTCAACTGTTATCCGGAGGATGGGGTGGCCAGAGGATTCGAAGTTGATGCTGAATTCAAGTCCAATATTGGCTTCGTTCAGGAATGAGCGACGAACAGGCGGGTATGGGCCCAAGGATGGCATAACAACTTGACGAAAGAAGAGCAGATATGCGTACTGTTGGTCGCGATCGTATCCGCACATCTGGAGATTCCGTGCCATCAGGGCACCTGAATCGTGCCACCATTGCCATTCATACTCATTTGAAAAGCAACCGTATTTGGCGATCACTTCCCAGGGAGTTAGGCTGGCAATATTCTTGCTATTGCATGCTTCGACGTTGGACAAGGTGGGATTCATTGTGCCTCACTGTTCGGGGTGAACTGGTATGGATGGTTGTGCAGTGTGATTTCTCTCAATTTTCCGGTCAGCGTTGGGAGCAAACGGATATTTCGGATGTTTATGATATCACGCTTGCAGCGAAGGTAAAAGTGGTTGAGTACCATTGGGCACATGTATATCAATAGTCTTGTAATGCGCGTATGACACTGTGGATCATGCTGCAGTATCACAGCTACTCTGTATGATTTCAATCTGCGGGGCGCCCCAGATCGCGTGTAATTATTGCATGGCGAACACGAAAATTACAGAATAGCAAGCGGGGCAAAGAATGTAGGCTGGCTCCATCGGCATTGTTGCATTTGGGTCTCAGCCTACGGGGCTGATGAGGATTGCATATACCCTCAGCTAGCCACGACTCCGCTCTACATCCACTATTGATTTTGAGATCTGAGATACAAGGGGGTCTGTCAGGTTCCAAAGTTGACGGCACATGTCCTCACCCCAGCAGGAACCGGACTTCCGGAGAAGCAAATAATATCCCGATTTAATCGATGGCGGCTGCCAGCGTAACGATTAATATGAGGCCTGCATCCAGCAACCAAACTTTATGCATCATTTTCTCCCTCAAGAACTAGCCTCTCAGGATCGTCCATCGCAGCCTAAACACTATGGACTTTCTAAGACAATTGTTCTCAGGGCCACCGCGCCGCACTACTATCGATGTCGCCAAGTACAGCCCATCCGACATCATTGAGCGAGATGTCTGCATCGTCGGAGGGGGTGCCGCCGGGACTTACGCTGCTATGCAGCTCCAGGCGAGGCACAACAAGAGCGTCGTGGTTGTGGAAAGGCAGGGCCGTCTAGGGGGGCAAACTACGACCTACACCGATTCCGACTCTGGCAACCCGGTTGAATACGGCGTTACCTGGTTCATGGATCTACCTGTTGTCCGCAGGTATTTCTCCTTGTTAGGCATTGACGCCATTTCCTCTCGCTTTACGGCCAAGCTCCAGGGTTGTGATTTTCGCACTGGGGAAGAGTTCCCTTCATCGACCGCGGAAGAACAGAAGGATGCCCTGGCCATGTATCGGGAGAAACTAGAAGAGTATCCCTTTCTGAAACTGGGGTTTTACTTGCCCCACCCTGTCCCAAAGGATCTTCTGCTTCCATTTGAAGATTTTGTGAAAAAGCATGACATGGGTTCGGTCGTTCAGTCAATGGGTGGCCTCAACTTCCTTGGTGACTGGCTGCGGCACCCGACCCTCTATGTGATGAAATATCTCAATATGGGCTTCGTGACGGGGTGGCAGCAGAGCTTTCTGAAGCCAGCCAACCGCAACAATAGCTCCATCTACGACGCAGCGCTCCACCGTCTCGGAGGGGCTAACGTGCTGCTGAACAGCCACGTTCGCCAGGTGGACCGGGACAGTGACCCGCGTAGGGTCTACGTGGAGGTACAGTCAGGGTCTGAGGTTCAGCTTATTCGCGCAAAGACAATCATAGTGGCTGTGCCGCCGCTCCTACCAACACTGCAAGGCTTTGATCTCAGCGACAGAGAAGAGTACCTTTTTGGCCAGTTCCGACACACCTACTGCTATACTGGAGTGGTGCGCATCAACAAAGACCTGCCTCCCAACGTGTGCTATATCAACCGAGCCTCGCAGGATATTTTTGTTCCTCCGCGTCGTCCCTGCGTCTTGACCATCCGCCCCAGCGATGTGCCCCAGTTGTACACTCTCCATATCGGTTCCGATAACCCCCTGACGGAAGACGATGTGAGAAAGGAGATCCACAGCTCGCTACGCAGTTTTCTCATGACCACTCCGGAAATTTTGATCACGGGGAGCCACAGTCCTTACCAGCTGAGGGTGTCCGCCGAAGCGATTGAACAGGGTTTCTACGACAGTCTTAATGGGTTGCAGGGTGATCGGCGCACGTACTATATTGGCGCGGCGTTCGAGTCCCATAACTCGCCGCAGATCTGGGAGCTGACAGACCAGATTCTTCAAGATCAGCTTCTGCCATCGCTAGCCAGTGGGTCCTATTAGATCGTGCTGGAGCCATCGCCACTAGAGCTGGGTCAAGTGGAGCATGATTCACTCGTGGTTTGCTTTTGTCATAGGAGTTGCAAATGTTTTCTGGGCTCAGAGTATTCAGAATCAGGCACCATTATTTCGGTATAATGGACAGACAGGCCAGGAAGCCATTTTTCAATTTGGTTTTAGGAGTATGAAATCTCAAATATACTTTATTCTTGCGCAAATAGTCTACACTCGAAGGCAATCAAATACGTAATTTTGCACTATTAATTAAAATGTCAACCTTTTACTGGCGGATCCCAAACGACCGTGTACTCCATACAAAACTGAATAGTCCTCAGCAGGGGCGAAGCAACGAGCAAGCCACCGTAGGCCAGGAGGGATGTTGGTCTGCCGTCCTGCAGGAATGTGGCCCACATATGCAGAATTAGCCATCTATGCAGTGTCAAGCAGTGTCCTAATCGAAAGGAATCGACACGAAATAGTAATTAGAATGCGAACGCAGGGTACGCAACCGACCTCGAATACCCCCAGGGCAAGCTGGATGATGACGATGTGCTAGCTGAAGTCCGCCTCGTTTGAAATATTTACACGTCATCGTGTGAAACAGTAAGCGGGCAAGGGACTGTAGCTTACTAGGTTATTGATTGATTACGAGGATCGGCAGCAGGACTTCCGTATGAAGCATGGATGCATATGCAGGGCAGCCCGACTCCTCGATGAGACTGGCCTTCGCCGGTGGGTGGATGGAACGGTACGGGGAGAGTGAGAATCTCCCCTGGCGGATACTTCATAAATGAGTCTTTTACAGCCTCCAGTCTGGCCGTAATGAGCTTTACACAACTGGCGAGGCCAATCATCCAGAAACTACACACACTCTCATCGCTTCGTGCCGTCATGCCGACACTTCAGGCACTCTACCACCCTCCTTCCGGGCGCGTCCTCGGTGTTGATGATCACAACCAACTCATTCTTTTGCCAAGAGACACTCCACTCACGGACGCTGTCAAGCTGCGAGTCGATGGAGAGTTTTGGCTGTGCCGGAACGACGGCGTAAGTGATCTCTGTTGCAGTATGGATCGTGTTCGAGGGCTGACTGACTCGTCGATCGTCGACCTTTAGCTCGTCGGTAAATTCGGAAACCCCGAAAAAGTAGGAGTCCACAGTAGGAAAAGGGTCTTAGGTATGACGATTGACGAATAGCCCAGGTGACCCTGCATCGTGATGGTCAAAAGTACAATGTTTGGGTAGAATCGCGTGGTTTCCGCGACGGGTCGACTGAGGTATGCATGCAGGTAGCACCTTTGTCGTCTGGCTTTTGCTAACTGCGTCTTTCAATACAGTATGGTCTGAGTCCTATTGCCCCGGGTGGTGAGTATAGCAATCGCTTCTTGGCTGTAAACGCGAACTTGGACGAGTTGGAGATTGTCGGGCAATGGCATGAGCCGGCAAAGTTTCGTTGGAGACCGTGATTATTCTCTGTTTATTACAAAGCTACCTATAGAGTAACATGCTGTAACCATATTCCCGAGTCTCAACGAAACTGGTTGTTATGACGCCGAATTTCGATCGTGAATTTACTATCTGGTACCCACTGCATTATAAATACGACGTGCTGCGTACCTCTTCTAGGCGCTAAACAAGGTAGCAGATGTAGATCTTATCTGGTTGAAGCTATCACTATGGAGCTGGCTAAGAGGCCTTGCGCTCCACCATCCCCATATCCTAAATCTCCCATCATCGTAACTTCGGATCCCACGGAAGAACGGGGGAAAGTCGAGCTGGCGAGTGCACTGCACCAATAGGCGACGATTAGAACCCTTCTATTGGAACTAGAACATTTCACCAGGCAATCCTTCTCGATTTCCTATTTCTACATAGCCGCACATGCTCGGTAAGCTCGTCGAGACAGCGTTCCCTTGCCGTGGCGTTTTGATGCAGTCAGACGAATCTTCCTTGGATAGCGCCAGCCACGAAGTTCC
Organism: Aspergillus persii; assembly: GCA_002215965.1. Lineage (NCBI taxonomy): Eukaryota > Fungi > Ascomycota > Eurotiomycetes > Eurotiales > Aspergillaceae > Aspergillus > Aspergillus persii. The sequence continues at coordinate 4,196,058 of NGZO01000004.1, read as the reverse complement.
CAAATCAAACAACCCTTCAATATGCAATGCGCTAAAAAGCCTATGATCGCGCCGAGCCGTCCGCACATCCTCAACCAGGGGTCATCACGGATACTAATGTTATTGGAACGGTCGACGGAGGCGATTTCGCATTTTCACGCCAGTAAAGATCGGATCAAAGACAGACTCGCAGCCTGCATCTTGTAATATTCGGTCGAGAACCTCGTCGGCCTATCGGATGGGCCGAATCCGGACCGCTGTGCAGAACTGCTGCATTCGCGAAATCGATGACCAACCATGATCCCAACTAGATGCACGAAGTGAGATTCACAGGAATAGTTGGTTCTCACTGTTCCTGGAATGAAGTTTACGTGGATTGGCGAAAAATAGTTCGAAATTGTCTCATTGCCTGCATCTTAGTCTTAGGAAAGAGCGCTTAGAGTGCGAGTTCCTTGGAGCGGTTGCGTAGGAACAACGACAGTACTCGATCCGCCTGAGCTGGCCAGCTCAGAGAGAACCATATCACGATATCTGTGTTATTCGACTTGCACAAACTCCGTCGGCTTCGTTATACATTGACATGTATATAACGCTGAGACAAAGAGTCAAACACTTGGCGATATAGACTTCTTAAGCCCCCGACAATATCGTGTATATGGAATTGACTATTTGCAGGTATGACGCTGGTTAATGCGTATTTGTAGAAGATATATCCCTTCTTGTATCCAGCATCAATCGGACTCAAAATATCCCAAAAGCGAAGGTCAATGCCGAATGTATTAATAAGCACCGAATTTTCACACGGTTTTCTCTTCCAAGGGAGCCAGAAAAAGCGACCGAACGTCAACTTCAATTCTACACATCTGCAGGTCCTTGGGTTGCCTGACAGTCACTTTAACACACTGGCTATGAGTGTTGATATCGAACTTGAGCGGCTGCAGGGTTCTCTCGTCACTCCGCCAGAGTCATCGACATTGAGTCAAAGACTTCATCGGAGGACTCGGCGCCTACAAACCTACCACACGACGCAGAATTCGCACATTAACCGTCTCATAAAAGTGGCAGAGGACCCGACTGCAGCGCGGCTCCTAGACGATGAACCGGACACGTCGGCCTTCCACATCAAGGCCGCCATTTTCGCGTCAATCTACGGCACCATCATCGTCGCCATCCTCCAGATCTATGCCGCGGCGACGACGAAATCATTGTCCCTGTTCGTGACCATGGCAGAGAGTTGCTGCGAAGCCATTAGTAACATCGGGCTCGATTACCTGCACCGCAAGTCGAGAAAACTCAACGACTCGCCGCGATGGCCAGCAGGCGCTGCGAGACTATGCAACGCGGGCAACATCTGCTTCGCATTCGCGCTGACGGCGGTATCACTGGTCCTCGTCGTTGAATCCATCCGGGATTTAACCAGCAGCGACCACGAGCTCGGAAAGTTCCACGTAGCAGCGATTGTGGCCGCCGCGTGCGGATTCGGCATCAAGCTGTTCCTGGCGGTCTACTGCTTCATCTTCCGGAAACACAGCAGCCAAGTCCAGATGCTCTGGGAAGACAACCGCAACGACTGCTTCGAGTACGGCTTCGCTATCTTCACCTCCGCGGCTGGCGCGACGCTCAAGTGGTGGGTTGACCCGGCGGGTGCGCTGCTCATCGCCTCGGTTATCATCGTGACTTGGATCAGCACCATACGGCCGGAATTCCTGGAACTCTGTGGCCTAGGAGCTTCGCCAAGCTTGGTGCAGGAGATAGTGTTCTTGACTCTTCGTCATTCCGATAAGATCTTGAAAGTCGATACGGTGCACGCGTATCACTGGGGCGAGCAGTTGTTCGTCGAAGTGGACATTGTGATGGCGCCCGAGCGCAGCCTGCGCGAGGTCCATGATGTGTCGCAGGGGCTGCAAGACAAGCTGGAGACGGTGGAAGGCTTCGCTCGAGCTTTTGTACACGTTGATTATGGTAAGTCTGGTGTGTGATTGTTGTCTGACGGGTGCATACCACTGACATGTTATACGTATCGCAGAAACGTCGCATATGCCAGAGCACCGCAAGACACGCTGATGGGGTTGAAAGCAACATAATCGTAGTAGCGATGTTGGGACATTTTCTGGGTGTATTCCGAAAGGAGAAAGAAAAGATTCATTTCATGTATGTATAACCACAGCGCCTTGTGCATACTAGGACATGTTAAATAGTCGCCGTTGTTCCGCGTCCAAGACAGAAAGAACATACCATAAATAGTTATGTGATATATTCATCTTTTGCGAAAATGAGAAACGTTCAACTGTCCGGTCCTTGTATGGCACACTTCCCTATGCAGCCTTTGAGCAGCCAGGATCGGTGGCAATACTAAAGATCAGCCCGAGCTATTGAACATGCAGTGAGACGAGATATTATCCAGATGTACACCGATAATAACTGGCAATGATTCTAATAGGGATCCGAAACCAGATAATATTGTTAATGAGAGCCAGAATTTGCAGCCTAAGAGACAAGTGAAGTACTGCGTGCTCGGTTGAAATTGGGAAAGGGAAGCCTGCCCCCGTTGGTGCTTTTGTCTAGCTCAACGCAATGAAAAATAGAAAAGGAAGTATCTGCCCTAATATAAGAGTCCAAGGGAAGCAGTATGATTGTCTGGTTTGGGATTTAGGGTAGTACTTTTTGCGGTATCGACCTTACGACGGGATATCCTAACTCCGCAGGAACGGCTATACAAAATAATCTCCTCTCGAAATCCTATAAAACAATCTGCTTAGTTTTGGGGGGCCTGGTTTGATCTTTATACAATATAATGCTCTGATTAACGCTGCTGACATGATGTAGGATTAATTTGATCAGTTGTTTGAATCGATGCCGAGGCGTTTAGAGGCAGATATCGCTGTAGGGGGTGGTGCACTTAGATATCAGACTTTTTAATTCATTTTATCCAGTTCTGAGGGTAGCATTCATTCTAAGAATTATCTTTCGTATACCCTTTTCGTTTATGAAATGGAAGAATGGTTGACTTAGTATGTGTGACCAAAAATATGTGTGTTCATCTGTAAAGCTGGGTCGGTGTGGCTGAATGTGTATTGCCGCGGCAGACAGCGCCTAACCACATCGGAAGGGGTAAATATGACATAAATTCGAGCCTGAATGAAGGATAAACGGAGATCATCGGACACGTGTGACATCCTGCAGAACTGAGAAGTAAGAAATGTACCCCGTGGCCGATGGAAACCGCATGGGAGAAAAGAGTTTGGCACTAATCGACATGAAGGCCGTCCTACGTCGACTTCATCGCTGGTCATGGCATTGCAGGGCAAAGGGACACACCGGGTTCGAGAATAAACGGAATTCCGAAGGCCATGAAAAGGACAACGAACAATGAAGATATCCTGTCTGATGGGTAGGTAGACTTCGGGGGGAGAAGGCGGCGTCCTATAGCAGGTGAGATGTTTATTTAATAGGTCAGTTGGCCATTGGGTTGTATTTAATGTACTCCGGAGCACCGAGCTGGTCTTTGAGGGCGTAGTGGACGAGGACGTAGGGCTCGGTGATTTCCGAGCCTCGTAAAAGCGGACTCAGGGTCACCTACCCTGAACGAAATTGAATCGGATGCTCAAATTTTAAGATCCAACAACAGGGGCACTATTAGGCAACACAGCCGCCTATCGCTCCACAGGCAAGACTGCCGAGACTTGGCCGAACTGTGTCACATTCAGTTTCGCCAGCAGATCGTTATTCATTCATTTGGCGATAGCGAACACGACTGCGGTCCAACAGAGATCTTCGTCGGGGCAGGATTTAGGGGGAGGGGATCCGGTACCGTTGAGACGTAGCACTGCAACCAACTGTAGCAGCTGAACAGCGATCAGAGATAATCACTGCCTTTTGATTCATAGTGTGAGCCCCCATACATACGACCGGTGCTATCCGCACTCACCTGCCGCGCTTTCTTGGAACCAAGAGGGTCGCGTGGGGACCGAACCAGGTGATATACTACGGCCTTCTGCCATGTCCGGGTGGTGTCACTCGGGCAGCAATACGGGAAAGCCCGGGGCTCGTGAAGGGTGGCCGAACGCTGGAACTGACGAAACAGCCGAGATTATTCAAGAAATCCAGCACGTATGCCGCGCTCTCGGTCGGCAGGAAAACAGGGAAAATGACATGGGCCGTGGCAGCGCCGCGCAGAATTCCGAGCAGAGCGGCGGGTTGAGGGGGCGGGCCGAGCCTTGGCGGGGTTTTCGGATTTCCCAATCCAGTCATTCCGCTCTCGGCGCCAAGTCCAGTTCGGCGGAAGTGGCTTGGCGCCGCTGGGCGATCGGGAACCAATCAGCACCCGCGATGGGATGAAGTATGGAGCATCAACTCGACGTTGGGGCCGACCAAGAGGACCATCTGCTTGTCCTCTGCTGCTTTACACGATGCATGGGCGGTTGGAGCTCCGATCGTCGGGTATAAAAATGGCCCGCGTTACCCCGGATGAAGCGCCCTCAGTCTGGGGTAAGAGCCAACCCGTTTTCCTCGCTGCAAACCGTTGTGAGCGCGACAGTGTTCATTCCAAAAATGTCAACTTCGTCTGATAACGAGAAAAGCGGTGACGATGCTATCCCCGGCTCGGAGCACCTTCAAGACCTGTCAGCAGACTCCTCGCCAACCCGCCATGCCAGCAAAGCGGAGCGCATTCAACACGAGCAGCGGCGGTCTAGAAGTGGGAGTACAATGGATAGGTGGTTCGGATGGATGCAAGAGCTGCCGGAATGGAAATTCCGCGGCAAAGGGCTGGCTGGCAAGACACTAAACTGGTCTATTGGCTTCATTGCCAGTTGTGGGTTCCTCATGTTTGGTTACGACCAAGGGGTGCTGAGTGCGCTTCTCACGTTGGACTCTTTCCAAGAGACATTATCTCTGATGACCCCACGAGACAAATCAAACGATCTCTGCTGGCTGGATAACCCGGACAACACCATTCCTGACCCTGATCACTGCACAGGCGACGCCAATACACAGGCAGCAGGAGTCGCGATCTACCAGATTGGGTGCTGGCTTGGTTCGTTGGTGATTCTCGCGTACGGCGAAAAATGGGGCCGGAAGTCGTCGACCTTCTGGGGGTCCTTGATCATGATCATAGGCACTGTCATGCAGGTAGCCAGCTTCGAATACGGGTTGTTTGTTTCCGGTCGCGTTGTCGGTGGCATTGGAAACGGCATGGTTACTTCCAGTAGGCTCGACCTTCCCACGATACCAGACCAAGCTCCGCTAACATCTTCATACAGCTATTCCAACATGGCAGAGCGAATGCGCCCGTCCTCACCAGCGTGGTGTTCTGATCATGCTGTCGGGCGCCCTCATCTCCGCCGGTATCATGATCGCCTACTGGGTGGACTACGGATTCTATTTTCTCGAAGGCGCAGTTCGGTGGCGTTTCCCTCTGATGTTCCAGTCTTTCTTCACCATCGTTGTCATGATTGGATTGCTCTACCTCCCCGACTCTCCTCGATGGCTGATCATGAAGGGTCGCCACACTGAAGCTCGCGATGTCACGGCTCGCTTGGTAGACAAGCCAGAGGATGACCCTGCTGTCGATGAGGAATTGCGCATCATCAATGAGGCTTTAGAGGCCCAAAGTAAAGATGGGCCTTTCAGGTATCGGGAGCTGCTTACCAACGGACCTTCGCAGAACTGCCGTCGTGCAGCACTGGCCATGGTTGCCCAATTCTTTCAACAAATCTGTGGAATCAACCTGATCACCTACTACGCCACGTTCCTCTTCGAAAATTCCCTGGGCTTCGGGCCCGACATGGCTCGATTGCTCGCTGCCTGCAACGGGACCGAGTATTTCCTAGCCTCCCTGGTGGCACTACCGCTCATCGAAAGAATCGGTCGCCGGAAGCTGATGATGATCGGAGCATTCGGCATGATGGCTTCCATGGCTATACTGGCCGGCACTGTGTCCACCGGTACTACACTAGACAATGGTGCTCCTCAGCTTGACACGCGGTATGGAGTCACGGCCACTGTATTCCTGTTCGTCTTCAACTCGTTCTTCGCCATCGGATGGCTAGGTATGACGTGGCTATACCCAGCAGAGATCACCAACCTACGGATCCGAATCCAGGCCAATGCCCTGTCCACAAGCTCTAACTGGATATCCAACTTCTTGATTGTGATGATCACACCTCCTGCCTTCGCCAACCTTGGCTACAGAACCTACATTATTTTCGCTATCTTCAACGCTGCTCTCATTCCCTGCGTTTACTTCTTCTTCCCTGAGACGAAAGGTCGCACTCTGGAGGAACTGGACGTTGTATTCGCGAGCGCCAGTGCCCAGGGTATCTCTCCGGTGAAGCAAAGTGCTCAAATGCCTCAGTTGGTCGGCAGGGACCTCGACCGTGAATTGGCGCGATATTTTGGTGCTGGCAGTGACGAGGAGACCGCCAGATAAAGGGAAAAGGTTGAGGGCAAGACTGACCGTGCCTGATCCGTTAATTTGACATCTTGCAGCCATGCATACATTCACGGCCACCGTTGTCAGATTCACTGACCCTAACATCGTGCCCATCGCCATACATGTGGTTTGCATTGTAATCTTCTTATTATGGCTGTGTTTGTTTGCCTTTTCTATATTTCTTCCATAGAATATTATTCGTTTTATCTCTACACTCCACCTACCATCTCCATTTTCTTTATGCTTCCCAAGCAATATTGCCCATCTAATTCTTTCTCATTTGACCCCAGTGCATAAAAGTAGGTAGACTGTATCTATAAAACGGAGATATGTACACGGAATTACATTGCGTAACGATCCCGGACGTGAATATGACGATCCTGAAGCGAAACTCATAGTACCACGTCCGCAGTGTCACCGCGCCGACTAATCGTGCAAGTCGCATATTTATTCACGTAAATTGCTGTGTAAGCGAGATTTCCCAATATAAAAGGCCCCCTCCCCCCCACTTCTCGTCAACAACTTCCTCTCCCTCTTCCAACTCTCTCCATCTCACTGCGTCTCTTCCCCTTCGACCATGAGCTTCCTGGAGCCACCTAGCCACTATTTGGTTGACCCGGCCATTCCAATCTCATACAGGATCGCAGTTAATTCCTTATAGCTTGTGTTGAGCCTGCTCGCTCAAGGCAATGAAAGATGAAGCGTCTGAGTTATGCCCCTGAACCGTTCCCTCGACTCAGTCGCTGAACTTCCTTTGTTACATCTTGCCCTATGACACCTGCACCCTTCATAGTCCAAACATGCCATTGACAAGACAGATTGAGGGGGGGGGGGGACCACCCTCGCACCAACTGGAGCATGATGGCCTGTGTCTGTGTTCGAAGGGTCTGTCTAGTGACAAAATGTCAGTTGGACTGTCGACGGATCCAGCAAGCGCTTCAGCTATCCCAACGCCATTTGAACCGCGATGACACCGAGTAATCCGAACACAAATGCCTCGGTTGACACAGTCATCAGTGCAACTGTTGACATGCGCTACAGCATTTAGCTGTATGATAAACTTTCGCTGCAGATGCCTGGAGTGGATGCCATTCCTCGACAAAGACATTCTACCTGCTTCGTTGTCATGCCCCCTTCTGGGCATCCGAGTCAAACCCCGGAGACGACTGGCTTTAACAAACAGCTTGGGTCGAGGGCTCCAGCATTCCTCTGCAGCTCTGATAGATTTCCAGCCTTGGACGATCTCGGCTGTCGACAGCATGCCTTGAGATATCCTCCTTCTGGCCATCCGCGGAAGAGCCCGAAGACGATCAATTTTGATAAACGACCTTTTCTCGGCGACTGCTGCGAGACGAGGGACTGTTCACCGCACTTACCAAGTCCGAACCGCCCCCGAGATTCATCATATTCTGCGAACACCCGCTAACTCTGTGGTATTTGGAGATGTTAATGGACAGCCTGTCTGTCCCAACCCAGACCATCAAGTCGACCGCCAACGAGATGAGACAGGAGGAAGCTGCCCGCGCCTTTGACAACGCCGACAGGCTTCACCAAATTAATCCACTGGTGGGAGTTTGGCATAATCCACGGACACAATCCTAGCATTCATATCAAAATCTGCGCATTATAATGTACAATAGTTTCTCCCCTCAGTATGCTTGACCATAATCGCTTCTTTACCACGAAGACGGACCTGTTCTGAACCAGTTTTGTCTACGTTCCCTTTGCTTTTCTATAAGCATGATCGTACCATGTTTTCCTTCCTATATATGTTGAGAAGCGATTATTATAATTAGATGAGGTAAAGAGCCCATCAACCAGAAAACTATCCTGTGGAACAAATTAAATATTCGTGAACACCCACTGAGTAAACCTGTCATAGATCCTGAGCTAACATAGTGACTCCATACCGTTGCTGTTAGACTGCATCTGCTAACATGTATAACGAGTAGCAGCTACAAACATTGCCTGTGTAAGGTCTGCACAGGTTCGATATCTCCGCTCTTTGCGAGTATGCCATGAAGTGACAACGTTGATTAACATCAATTACCCTACTCTCGCTTCCGCAGGATAAAACCAGCCCAGCACTTGACGCCCTCCCAGGAGCCACGCATCGCGCCAACCATCTTCGGCTCTTCTGGTATACCTTCTTGCACTTCCAGCAAATCGAACCCCCACTTGTTCCCTTCCCGCTTTACATCGTCAGTCGTATGAATGTGATCTTCGCTCCAGAGCTGCTCCCCAGTCTCGGGGTGAATGAAATTGGCATGAGAGATTTGGGACAGGTCAGAATGCGTATTGGAAATAAGAAGATATCCGCCTGGAAGCAGCATCTCATCGCACAGCTTGAAGAAGCTGGGTAAGCCCATATGTACCAGGACTAGCGTACAGATAACTCCATGGGCATGTAGGGCCGCCTGTGGTGTCAACGAGCCCTCTTTGGAGGGGTTGTAAACTTCGAAGGACACAGATTTGGGTCTTTCTTCGGGACGGGTGTTAGCCAAGAAGTGTTTAAATTGCTGTTCTGCGATCTCAAGGAGACCTTTTGTCGCATCGAGACCGACAATCTCGGCGCCGGGCAGCATGGTCGCTACCTTGCGCGTGTTGCGTCCGGTGCCACAACCAAAGTCGACCACTTTCATAGGCTGGGTGAAGGCATCGCGCAGCAATGAAATATACTTTGGAAGAAAGGTTTTCAGCTGCACATCATCCAGGGCTTGGAGGCTGTTGAGGTGGCCTTGATCGTAGCGGTCTCCCAACATCGAGTAGAGGTCCTCAATGGGGACAGATCGGATTTTGGACTCTGTCGCCATGGCAAGATGCAGTATTAGTCGAGGGCCAGTAAAGCAGGGAGTGAATTGTGCGTATGCTTGACCGCGTGTCCATACGGATCCGCGATATTGGTGACTGCCTCAGTAATCGCACAGGGTGAAAGGTCCGCGGTGATAGAACGCTCAGGCCCTTCCTCGGAGGGCTCAATATAGTTTTATAGCCTGGCTTTGTTCCCCTCATATCTGTCCGATCGGAAACGTCTTCCCTATTCCGACAAGGAATCCAGCTTCCCCGCTCTCAGGTTCCACACAGCCAAATGTTAATGACGTCTAGGAGTATCTCAGTTGACACCGTATATTGCTGGTCAACCCATTGATGTTTTGGGCTGCGTACGGGTGTTAGCTGAGACACAGGAGAGAATTAATAGGCGATGGAAGCATGGTACAATATACACGGTCATTGTGGCTCAGCGCTTCGCGGCGTGTAATCAGGCCCTGTTATGGAGTAGCTGTGCCATCCTGCAAACTCCAACTTGCATAGTGTTCAATTGCCCCACAGCATAAATGTAGTATTTACGAGCATTACAAAAGATGCCAGTCCTGTACCAACAGTGAGCGATCACCAGGTTGGCTGTTCTCTACGCAACCTAGCAGAGTCAGATAGCCCAACTCAGGGCTCAAGCAGTTTGCTTCTGGCCCATCAGTGGCCACTGCCTGGAAGCACGCGAGAGATGCTGGAACAAGCTATTGCAGGCAGGAGTGTCACAAAGATGATCCTCTGCAGGCTCATTCAGCGCCTTCATCAGGGCTACTGACAACCTTGAAGCATACGCTGTGCTTGATGTAAGCCTACTTAGCAACACAAAGCCACGCACCGACTGGACATAGTTCAAGAGGCTTGACGGGATTGAAACTGAGCAGGCGGAGGCACTGGGCTAGTAGTGATCCAATACTAATTTTTATCCCACTATACACAGATTCCACAAAATGGTATCAATGCGGTTGCCGGGCCTCGGCTGGCAAACAGAGAGCTCAGTCCCCAGGACGATGACACTTTTAATCTAGTTACGACCAAGGTGAATCTTTATGGGGATTACACTAATCTGGAAGCTCACAACCGGCGGCCTCTCGTTGAGATCGATATATCTGTCGATACCGACAGAATGGAGAGATGCTATGTTCAAGGACTCTGAACCATCTATTTTGATTTTATAGCCTAATCGCGTGTGGAGATATAATTCAACCGCTCTGTCGCTTTTGTTTATATACTATTCCAGACCCCTTAGCGGCCCAGTACGAAAGACGTACCGTTAACAATTCGTTGTGTTAAAAGCCTAAGGCCTCGGTATACAACAGATCATAGATCAACGATAGACAATAAATGCCATAGCGCGTGGAATGCTGCCTCACGTAGGACACACAAGCTCTACGGAGTATACATGAAACAGAACCAGGAGTAATACTAAACCCTGCCACCAGTAGAGACCAAGTAAAAGTGGGAATCTAAACTAACTAGTCACCCCCACAACATGGAGCCTAACAGGGTAGTCTGCTACAATCCCACCAGTGAGAATAGCTCGACTGTTGCCACATACAATATATTTCCCCCTAACTATACTTTAGGAGAATAAAGGTTAATGAGCACTTAGGTACCACCCAGAAAATTCTATTAGTTAATAGGTATATTTAGGAATATATTAGCATATATATATACCAAGATTCGGAGAATTACTTAAGATAGGTAATTTAGCCGTTTAAGAAAGAGTAATAATTATATATATAGGACTAGCTAGAAGCTTACTGGAAAATCGTAACCTAGTTTAGAATAGGTACTTTATAATAGATCTTGGCGTCCATACTATAAGTAAACTTAGCCAACTTCTGAATCTAATAACGTAATAAAATCTTATCGCGAAGATTCACCGTTACGTATTCGAGTAGGACCTAAGTAAATATCGAACAAAGTTGGTCAGCTTTATGAAGATATACAACTTTGTTGCAGAGACGCGCTCACATTCCCAGTACCTTGTGATAACAGATATCAAAAATTCTAAATATTCTTCTATTTTATATTGCTCCTACTCCTACTACAAGATAGTTTCCCTGGTAACGCAAAGAGGGGAAAGTAGTAGATCTCTGCACTCCCATATGCAATGAAACATAGATTTCGCTGAGTTGGCAAATCCCCACTTCGGCCTCGACCGCAAGATAGCCTCGGACGACCTGCTTTTTTAAGCGAGGTTTGCTAATTGGCCACTGCATGTTGCAGGGGTTCGTGCTGCTATTTATCATAACGTGCAGACCCCTCACTCGGAGAATGATCCCGTCAAAACTGCAAATTTATTCTCCTCGCCTATTATCACTGCAAGGGATGCTTCTTGAGACGTCTCACAAGCTGTTGGCCCTGGGTGGTATCAGTGGCGTCAGTGCCCACATACTGATCTATCGTCATGGAGAATGGGACCTGCATGCTCCGGCCATATTCGTGTCCTACACTTCCACACTGCTGAGCGCCGTGATCCTAGAGCATGCCGCAGCGTGGACTGGTGCTCCATACTATATTCCCCTTGTTAACACAGTCCTTTGCCATGTCGCGGGAATCTATGTTAGCATGCTCATGTATCGAGCGTTCTTCCACCGTCTCGCTGAGTTCCCCGGCCCCTTTTTGGCCCGACTGTCCAATTTCTATGTGACTGCGCTTTCGGCGAGAAAGATGCAATTATACAATGAAGTACAGAAGCTGCATCGACAGTATGGAGATTATATTCGCATTGGTAAGCCTGGTTCATGTATTCTGCGATGCTTCTGTGACCAATATTTAACGATCTGCAAAAAGGCCCGACTGAAATATCTATTGTCGATCCATTGGCTGTAAAGGTGTTACATGGAGTTGGCACCAAAGTTCACAAAGGGCCTTGGTATACCGTATTGGAACCGCGTATAAGCCTCCAAATTGACAGGAACAAAAAGACCCATACTCAGAATAGGAAGATTTGGGATCAAGGCTTTAGCTCTCAAGGTAAGCATTGGATTTAGATAGCTTTATTCTTGATGTCCCCTGACATGTGTTCAGCTCTCCGTTGTTATGAGCCGCGGGTTAGGAAATATACCAGTCAGCTCATGGATGCGATCGACGCGCGAATCGGTACTCCTATCAACATGACAACTTGGTTCAATTACTTGAGCTTCGATGTCATGGGAGATATGGCGTTCGGAAAATCTTTTGATATGCTCAGAACTGGACAGGAGGCCTATCTGTTGAAGCAGGTGCACACCGATATGAAGACGATTGGTCTTTTTAGCCATTTGACGTGGTTATTTCCCTTTTTCAAAAGAACACCAGGTATAAACACGGATTATCTCAAACAATGGAAGTGGATCGATTCGCAGGTCCAAGAAAGGTCGAAAGTGAGTCATTATTTTTTAACGCTGATTTTCACAATCGGGGGCTAATACTCCATTTTCTAGAATCGCCCCGAACTACCAGACGTATTTTCTTGGATCCTGGACGCATATGAGAAGACCGATAAAACTAAGCAAGATTACCTCAACCTACAGGGAGAGGCATATCTTATTGTCGTTGCAGGAAGGTTGGTTTTGTAATCATCCTGTAGAAGGAAGTGCGCTAACCCAGAACATCACAGCGACACAACCGCGTTTACACTGAGCAATGTTCTATTCTACCTTGTCAGGGACCAGGCGCGTTATAAGGCGCTTCAGGAAGAACTACAAGATTTCCATTCGGAGCTGTCTTACGAAAAACTTGCGGGGTTCAGCCTTCTCAACGCTGTCATAAACGAAACACTTCGTTTACATCCAGCTGTACCATCTGGCGTTCAACGCACGACTCCACCGGAAGGCATCATGATTGGCGAGAAGTATATTCCTGGGAATACCATGGTTAGCATACCGATGCATTCTTTATTCAGAGGTGAGCCTTGGTCTATTGGGCCATTTGTATGCATAAGGCAGTGTTGAAAAAACTAACTTGCTAGACGAACGACTCTTCCCTCGACCCGAAGAGTTCATACCTGAGAGGTGGACCACCCAGCCTGAGCTCGTGAAGGATCCATCTATATTTGTACCATTCAGTACTGGTTTGTCATTCGATATCGCGCGCACCAAGCCTTCTTTAGCTAATACCGTTTAGGATCATACTCATGTGTCGGGAAGCAGCTGGCTCTAATGGAGCTTCGTCGCGTCACAGCAGAGATCGTCACACGCTATAATGTCTCTTTCGCACCGGGTCAGACGGAAAATCTCTATCTGAATGGAGAACAGGATACATTCACCGCGGTTGCTGCTCCACTACAGGTGATAATGACGAAGCGGTAAGAGTGGTAATGAGATAAACGAAGGGAACAGAAAGCTAAGCTGTCCATAAACGAATGTGCATCCACTGCTAGTGGCAATTTAAAGTTGATCCCTTTATCACGTACGACACGATTCTGTAGATAACGGATACTCGGCCAATGTAATAAGTATGTCTATCTTCTACATTCTTGATGTCTACAGAGTAGAAAGTCCAACTATGTATATTATTGAAGTAATAGCGCCTATTATCCGATATCTAAAACGCTCGTATTATAGTATATCCATAAGACTTGGTAATTATACATATAAAGTTTAATCCTATCTGATGAGCTTCTAGAACAAATTTTCTTTACAGGTATTTCCAGATGTGATCACCAGAGTTGGCCTGTAATCTCCCTCGTTCCCAATCCAAGGCTAAATGGCTTGGAATCTGGGAGCTTGATGAAGTTTGGCCTCACCTGACTTGCCTGCTCTCAGAAATCAGCCAGTATAGTGCACCACTTATTTGATGGACCGTTCATCGAGCCGCGGCTGCCATGACCTGTTATCGCCGTATCCCCATAGGTTCAGGATGCGAATGTCAATATTACCGCGTCATATGAAAATCAACTGTGATCCGGGACCCGGGAAATGGAGGCTGCGGGATCGGGCGTGTGGGTGCTCTTGCATCGCGAAATACCGGAGGAACTGCCGATCAGGATCATCACGGTTGCGTTCTTATCTATATCTGGGTCCACGGTAGGCTCGGTTCGAGCTCTTGCCCGCGGGTCGGGGTGCAAGGCTTCTACTGGACGCGATAGCCGGAGCTGCCTGTATCGGGCTCCTGCCTTGAAGATCAAGACCTGATTTCAAGTACCGGAGACCCTGAATCCTGTCGCTTTCTCCCTGACCCTTCGTGATCCAACCCTTATCATGAACTCACGATATAAACTTTCCCCCTTTTTTTGGGCTTCGGCTGATCGCCAACATAGGATGGATCCGATTTGGTGCCATATGAGCCTCCGCGACCCACTTTGATAGGGAACATGGAGCTCTTGGCACGTCGACTCAGATACTACAACCGAATTAGGAGAACATCTTATCCCGGATATTAAGGGGAAAGGCCCGGAAAGATAGGAATTCTGCCAGCGATCTTTACCTGGCAATTCTCCGCGACTGGGGTGCCAGCACCGGAGAGCACCCCTGGCGCCAAGACCGACACATGAGTTTCTATAGTGTCATCAAGCTAGACTGGTCATATCTTGGCTCGGTGGCATTGGAACAGTTATCTCTTATGTGAGGCCTACCATGGTACCTGAATCAAACCCTGTGGGTTCGATTGGCCTTGGCCACTCCTCAGCCCCGAGAAAAACAGGCCTTGTACCGCTGATCCCAGATGCCATTGGTTGTTGCCATGTGATCGATCGTGAAGTTTGTGCTGAAGTCCAAGAGATGAGTGGTATCGGAGCAGCGGTAAGGTAGTAGCCCGTCAGATGCTGTTCAAGATTCCCGATCCATAGTCGACCTGGATGAGATTGTGTTAGTCATGATGCTCGTCATCGAGGGTATATAAAGGGGAGGGAATCCGTTCGTTTACCCTCAACTATTCACACACAGTTTCCCCATCTCACCTTCTCTCTTCTTTCATCAGAAAGCTCTACAAGACCTCTTATTCACAATGAAGTTCGCCACGGCTCTCTCTTTCCTCATTGCCACTGGAAGCATGGTGTCCGCACTCCCTTCTGACCAGAATGAAGTCGCCCTGCAAGACAAGGTCAAGGAGATTGCCAACTCTGGAAAGACTCAAGGCGCCAGCCATGATGGCGAGAAGAACAGCAAATGCATTCCTCCTCTGCTGTGCTGTGGCACCCTCACCACACCTCTGGATCCTCTTCTGGACCCCATCTTGCTGTCCCTGGGAATCGATGCAGCCAAGATCGTTGGTTCTATTGGTCTTCTCTGTAGGGCTTCCAATCTCGCACCGGTATTTACAAGGACAGTTAGCTAATCCGTTTTACAGGCCACCCGGACGATGGGGAATGTAAAAAGCCTCAGTGCTGCTCAGAGATCAACCTTTTGGTACGTACCTGTCCCACCAATCGTGATTTCCGACTGACAAGATACAGGGTGGAACTCTTGCACTGGGCTGCGAGGACGCGGAGTAATAAATTGTTGGAATTATGTAGAATCTAGCAACCATGCCGAAGATTCCAGGATATTGAAGGGAATCTTTAGTATGTCGTTGGGCGTTCGTGAGCTGATCCTCTTCATGAAAGAGGCCTCGTCATCTCTACTTCTACTGTACCTTAATCATAATGAACTAGCAAGTACAAGTACACTAGTCAATCAATTGAGTCATTTTCTCATCCGCTTTAACCCCGGTTCATCCAGATGGCCATTCCAGGTTTGGGAAGTCGGGCGCTAAGAACAAATACAGAATATTTACAGCACTATGCACGGGATACTGAATCTTGACACCCACGCGATCTCATGGCCAACAGGGGTTCAGCCTGGTCGCACACAGAACCTTAGCAAAGTTGAAGCAATATATATCTATATTGAAACTGCTAGATCAATTTCGATTGTATTCCATTACCTACACATCCTCATTGCTCCTTTCGAGCTCGATTTCATGATCCCTTAGCGAAAGTCCTCCACTGCATTCTGCAATCCCTTCGTATCGGTCGCGTCCCCCGTATTCACAACCCCGGAGGGCTCAATTAGCATAATAGCAACTTCGCCCCCCACAGTAGCTGGACAATGCCTAACACCTTTCGGAATAACAATCATATCGCCCGCTGACAAGCTCACGTCCTCCAAGTCCCTGGCTGCATCGTTCTCGGGTTCGCGCAGCCTTATGGTAAGATTTCCTGACAGGATGTAGAATAGCTCGTCTGTATTGGCGTGGCTGTGCCAGACAAAATCCCCCGCGACCTTCACAATCTTGATATCATAGGCGTTGTTGAGCGAGGCAACAAGCTTTGGAGACCAGTGCTTGGAAACTTTGGCCAGAGAGTCGGGGATTGAGACCTTTGTGGGCTGAGGGGGCATGTTTGAATTTTGCCAGTGCCGTGAACTGATATCCCGATGTGAATTTGTCAGGAGAGGGTGTCTTGATGTGTTGTAGGATATATTCATGAAATGCAGGCAAAAACTGGTTATATATGGCTGTGCCGCAAAGAGGGATCCATGCGGCACGCCCTAAAATTGACATGACAACCAGACTCGTGTTTTCGGGATACCTCGTATCGCTGTATCATACTTCTTGATCTACGGGTTCATGTTGAGTTAATGATTTGTTGGACACCTCGTTTATCGTAGTATCTTGCCTCCAACCTCCATACAATTGAAGGCCACTGGGGCCAAAATATATGTCAAAAGCATAACGGAATGGGTACATAGGGTGATAACTAGTATTTAAATTACTCAGTCTGTATGCTTCACCTGACCTAATAACTCAACCAAGGAAAGCCAGACCGCAACTAGCCGAGGAATCGAATGGTAGACAACCTGGAAAAATCGTGGGGGGTAACTGGGCGGGCCGGAAGAGCAAAGATATCAGAGATTCTGCTCAAGTGGGACGGCAACCCCTTGCTTCCTGCAATGGAGCGTCTTCTAGGGGACTACATATGACAGAGAAACGTCAAAATGTCTACGCAGTAAGTACCCCAGCCTTGTATATGTATTTTTAGAAGCCAATACTTACGAAATCCCCTTTTAGCCAAACTCAAACGTGCGTAGTCCCAGCCAATGGGCACATGGGGCACTGTTGGTCAATTCTACGAAGAACTAATGACGTAACTATGTATGCACATTTGTCAGCACGATTGAAGTCAGCAAGGATATATAATTAGTTATTTACGATATCATACATGATCAATACAAAGAATTGAACCTCACCCAAGATGGCAACAACAAAGATAAAAGCCGTCTTCTTTGACTTCATGGGCACCTGCCTGGACTGGCATAGCGGGACTGTTAGGGCCTTACCGCAATCTATTTCGGAAAGTGAAAGATCGGATATCGCTTTGAAATGGCGGCACGACTACTTCGACGCCAATGCCGCACGCATCGCTGCCAATCAGTCTGTCGAGGACATCGAAGTTACCCTGGAAAGAACTCTCGATAGTTTATTAGAGAAGCGTCCAGGTCACAAACACCTGTTCGATACAGAGACACGGACGCGGTGTATAGCCGCATGGCACTCGATGCCAGCATGGCCGGACGTTGCCCCAGCGATTCAGCAGCTCAAAGCAGAAGGCTATGAAATATTCGTCCATGCGAACGGGACCACGAGATTGCAACTCGACCTCTGCCAGTCATCAGGCCTATCATTTAACATGCTGTTCTCGAGTCAGTTGCTTGGTGTGTACAAGCCTGCTCCAGAGAGCTACCTTAAGGTATTGCGACTGGTGAATGTGAAACCGGAGGAAGCAGTCCTTGTCGCGGCCCATGCCTATGATGTTCGTGGTGCGAAGACAGCCGGGATGAAAACCATATATATCCACAGGTGGACCGACGATATTAATGAGGACATGGAGGTTGTTAAAGGAGACAATGACTTCTTTTTCCAGGATATGACAAACCTTGCAGCGGTTATTAAGCAGCTGTGATTTCCATATTTATTTGCTGGGACTGTCGATCATTCTCAGACTACCGTTACTTCAACGTGTCCTTCTTGAGGCATGGACCGGTTCAAGGGGGGTTTCAGACTTTCAGTGTTGGGTGAATAGGTGGAAAAGAGATGTATATACGTATATTCATGGAGCTGGTCCCTAGACTGAGATTGAATATATAATTAAAAAAGAGAACCCAGAAATCTCAGGGCCCCCTCCTCACGACAACCAACATCTCAAACTCCGCCAGCCCAGCGTCCTCCTGCACGTGAATTTCGGAAAACGCAGTGCCTCGAAAGCACCATTCATGATCAGCCCAATCAGCCCTCGGACCTAGCCAAACTATGGTCTCGAGGTCATCATTCATGAATTGGTCGATATACTTTGATAGCAGTCTCGGTTCGCGCGGATAAACAAACATCCATGCCGCGGCCTCCGCGGCACGAGGTTGCAGATCCCACGTCCCATGGACAATGTTCATTTGGCCAGCCGGAATATATCGATTCAAGGTAGCGTTGACCTCGACGCCCTCTACTGAGACATCCTGATGGCGATGGGAGATGAGAGCTTCGAGCAGGCCGGATCCACTACCGATGGAAATAGTGAATGAGGGTCTTTTTGGAAGAAGAAAGGAGAGGTAAGATATTAAGGCTGTAGAAATGGATAGGCAGCAGTTTGGGAATGCTTTTGGTCTAGAGGACAGCTGCTTAGAGACCTGCGATATATCCATGGCTGGCGTGACTGCAGAGAATGCAAATCAACAGCGTGTTGACCCGTGGAGGCCTTCGCAAAAATTGCAATTCACTGCGGCAAAAGTTACGAAAATGTCGAGCAGCGGCCGTAGGGGCTAACCCTAGCTGGGATTAGGGGCGGGCCGATCCGTGGGGCGGCAAGTTTCCTATTCAGGAAATCCCAGAATACGGAGAAAATCAATAGAATTGCATCGGGCATTTAAAGGCGAAGGAATAGCTATAAGCAATCTCGGCTTCAGCAACCGTACATTTGGTCATATCGACAGGCATACGCAAGTAACCAACCTGAGCCCTCAGGACGCCTCCTTGGAACATCCCTTCCGGGTCACATCCTGGAGTTGCTTCTTGTTCTCCAGTCCATACGAAGTAATGCGATCCCGAAGTTGAACGCAAAGTTCAAGGACCGAAATCCACCTTTCCTAGCTTTCGAAGCGTGCCCCCCATGGCACAAAGCATCTGCTGGCGATCGCTGCGGTTGTTCTAGTGAGTTAGCTGGAATCCTGGAGACCGGCGGATCGGCATATGTGAGAAGGATTATTGGGCTATAGATGGATGGCTAGGTGTGTCTGCTTTGATTGGGTTTGAAATAGGTGAGGTCGATTGCCAATCCTGAACGCAGACCAAGTGCCCGAGACAGAATATATACACCGTTGTCCAGGGTCTTGGGCCAGGCTGTTCTGACTCGGAAGGTAAGGCTGTCTGTGTGATAATAACTAAGCATAGCAGTCTGGAAACAATCTAAATTCTTAGAGCCACCTTTTCTTGGTGTTCGTGTGTATTCCCAGCCGACACCAGAGCGCATTCAATTCGGATTTAGCTACACCCACGCAAAATTTAACACTGCGGCTCAAAAGGGCAAGAGGTGGTCGGCAAACCTTGAACCAACAAAAAGGATAAATATAGACAGAAATGCGATATACAGAGTCAGTCCAATACACAATCTAACAAAGACAAATACAATGCCAAGAACCCCGAAGTTGACCATGTCCCCAGGCGACCTACCGGGGTTCGAAAACCATTTTAGTCGACTTTCTAGGCACCCTGTTAGACCTCCAGGTAAAGGAACGAGGAGCGCTCGGATCCTCCAGATGACAATTATATTCTAGGATAATCTGCGCCAGAATCACCTTCATGACTGCGGTGGCGTAGAATCGACCGGGGCTTTGCAATATTATTTGCTATTAGTGGGCGCTCCGTCGGTACCAAAATCCAGCTCGAACAAAGAGGGCTGCTTACCATGCCATGTGCCCAGTCCCCCACATCTGCCAGGTGTCATCCACGTCGGTGAATTTGGACGGTCGCGGTTGAAGCGGTTTTGATCCAGGGAGCAGACCGGGGTCGACAAACCGAAAGCCGTTGAATTGATGAGGCTCAGGATAGTGATCTTGGTCCAGCATGATCGCATGCACTGGGGTGCAGGCCCAGTCTCCCATTCTAATTTTAGTCCCTCCGGAAAGAATGAAGGGTTGGAGGGCTTGGCGGCGAGTGCTTACTGACTTCTTAGTTAGTTGCATTCAGTGCCGGTATGGGATACTTGAGAGCAGACATACAAGACTCAACTGGAGTGAGACGGGCTGATTCCTTTATGAAGCTGTCTAGCAGAGGGAGCCCAGCGGCTGTGTTTTGGAAACCGTCATATTCTGTTTCGAGCTCTTGTCTGAGTGGTTCGATGTATTCTGGGTGTAGGCATAGGTCATGAATGGCAAATGTGAGTGCTGTATGATGGAAAATTAATCGGACATAGTCAATAATAAAAGAGTTGATTGAAGAAGCCTACCATTGCCAATCCATGGACGGACCCAAACCATATTGCCATCAATTCGTGGACGATCCGGGTTGTGGAATATGAATTCTGCGGCGAATATATTTCAAGTAGGTATTGAACACAGTCGGCCTAGGGAAGCCGTATCAGATATGGTTTGGTCTGGGATAAATACGACCTTTTTCGTCACCTACATGATTATCGGCAGGATGGCCCTCCTTGACCCTGTTTGTCTCTAGCAGTCGCTCTTCAACGGCACGAATTAGAACATTGAAAACCCTCTCCTGCGCACGGAATCGACCGGACATGATGTGACCAAGCAACCTACATCATGGTTGCTCAGCATAGAGTCATCAATTAGGTTAGCTCACAATTTGTGATATAGAAAGAAATACTTACGTGGCGAGAAAGGGCGGCATTAATCGGATCACCTCAGCACCAATTACAGTTTGCTCAACATAGCTCAATGCTGCTTTCATAAATGCTTGATCCCTAGCTATTCGATGTTAACACACATTTGTTTCCTTTGTTGGAATGCTGCGACTATGATAACATACCCAGCCTCGGACCAAAAAACGATAACCCATTTGACATGACGACAAGAGTAAGAACCATGTCGTATACAGGGAGGTTCCACGAGCCTATACAGCCTCAGAGAAATGTCGACAGATACTGTGTTGTGAATAGCCAAACCATCTGTCGCTGTATGTTGTGACCGAAGCTCAGCCAAACGTCTTTGCACTAGCAGAGTAACATTTGGGATAATCTGAGGCAGGTCCCGTGTCAAAAGAGTGCGAATGACTCGTACAAATCCGAATCCACCAGCGCCATTTCCATAAATCCAATTGAATCCATGCATAGTATATTGGGGTTGTAGCATCTTGTACCGTTAGCATGAGAATACTATGGCAGTAGAGATTCACAAACATGGCTCGATGCAGCGTACAGAGACATCACGCTGTCCCGTGCCTTTTCCAACTCCCGGATATGAGTGGGTGATGACACGAATACATATCTTGTGTCAAGGGCAACGATCTCAAATGGTTTACCTCTGGCCTTGTACATGATCAGCAGCCCATTAGCCTGCGAGCGGGCTACGGAAGCCTAACCAGATGATATTGATACTGGATCTTCTCGGGCCCAGAGAAGAGATACCACCAAGCCCCTATGTATCTCTGAATAGCGGTAGAGATATCTGTTAGTAAGAACCAAATCATCTGCTTTGGAGAGGCAATCAGCATGGTAAGACCTCACCGGGATGAGAGAGGATGGCACTCACAAACATCATGGCTTCCTATATAGTGAAATGAATTTATAGATTATCCTAAGATACAATCAACGTCTCACGGAAAGGGGACTGATATAACTCTCAGATCCAGAGATTTTCAAGGTATCTTGCCCGCTTAATATACAATGGCATTTACCCCTGCTGGATGGAGCCTCAGCCGGACCGGTAGTGTAATATCTAAGTAAGGGATCATGGATTTGGATCCTGGGCCCTGTACATCAGCCGCAGATGGGCAAAAATATGGTGACGGCGCAATTTTATACTTCAGAATATGTGCATATGAATGCACGTGAGACTGTGAAGTTCGTGTTTAGGGTGCTTCCAGGTGCCCTTTCTTCTCTCGAATAGAGAATATAGTGAGGCGTAGGGTGTGCCACAAAAACGCCTTGTTCCGCGTAAGTGCACCGCAATTTGCATTTACCGTATCCATTTGTCAAGCCCGAGCACATATTTCGAAGCCGTAACACTCGACATCTCGGGCGAGTTCGATGTCGGAACCACGCGGTGTGATCATGATTCCTCCGTTCAGGATTCTGTCAATACGTCAGGCAGTACCCTTGACAACGACTCCACATTATTTGCAAGATTAGAGCCACCTGAAACCCCACCGGGTTTACCCTTGCGATGTGAGATGCGTAGTGCAACGTTGTTGGGCTCGGGGTTTAATCTCAATCAGCTGCGCGACCTGGCAGTGTTAGCCGTGAAGCCAATATGGATGGTGGAGTAAAACTAATCAGGCCTACCCTGAAAGTAACCAGACAGCCAGAAATGAAATCCATGACTCAATCCATGTTCCTCTTTCAGCTGTGTGTCAGTAATGTAGTTGACTTCGAACCAGATTCGCTAGGGGTGCCTCGGAGTCATTGCTCAATTAGCGCCACTAACACGCAGTCAAATATAATTTGACAGGCCTCCATAATAGACGTCGAATGCATAGTACTTCGAAAATTCCCCAAAATGCGCGGGGCCATATTTGCATCCTGATTGTTCCGGATCCTTCGTGTTCGCGCGATACTACCTCGTCAGGGATATAGCCGCCGTTGGTGGGCCGCAATTGCGACGCAATGCGACAATCCGTTGGAGTCCATTGGAAGCAAATAATTAAAAATCGATCCACATTTCCCGCAGGGCCCGGAGATAAAGCCTATCTTGGTCCTTGGAGGGCCCTTCTGTGACCGAGGGCGCATGTATGAATCCACCTGTTCTCTTGTGGGTCGAAGCTGGCCCGAAGGTCTCCGAGTACTGTTCCGTTTGGGTGTATGATAGACATCTAGTCTCAATTAAGAACTGTTCAACGTTCTAGTACTAAAGTGTAGGAAGGAAGGCAGCTTTTCGCGAGTGAATTAGTCGTGGGGATATTCCGAATTTTACCATTTATCAAATGTCTGCATGTCTGTCGGATTGCTTCTCTTATTTCGCGACCCCACAGGTCATATTTGCTACCAGGCTTTATAATAATGTGAAGCGATTGGTTTGATTTACTTGTTCTGACTAAGTGCACGTTGTATTAGATACTTCAATTTAGAGCATCCTGTGTTGGAAGAGGCATCTTTAGCATCAACACTGGGGACCGAATTGTTTTGGCGAATGGATGATAATTTCACGGTTCAAGCTCAGACGGAAGCAACCCATCAACCACCTCAGGCTCCATTTGCTCAAGTCGCCACTCAATCAAGGGAACCAAAGGCTCGCAATACTTTCGTGCTGCGGCTAGTTCATCCATGCCACAATTGTAGCACTCGAAACCGACTTCTATACCGTGTTTTAGTAGGACCTTTGCAAGACTCGTTTTTTGACCTCCCAGAAGATACCACAAGGCCGTTCGGTTGTATCGGTCCCTTTTGTTCAAAAGTTCCGGATATGCCGTTACAAACCAGTCCAGGATTTAGGCAAGCTTTAGGATTTTCTGATTTCGGCATAGACCCAGGATGCGGTAAAATGCTTTGCATGTCATAGAGGATCGAATTAGACTTGGGATTCCCATGTATCTGGCACAGCCCTCAATCAATTCCACTGGCAATTTGTTGATACCACGAGAGGCCATTATGTAATATGAATAGAGGATGATTGAGGCTTGATCAGCAGGAAGTCAAACGTTCTGGATAGCCGATTCGAACTAGAGTCCCCGTGAGAAGGGGATTGTGTTGCCTTTTTCTTATATAGACCATGTCGTCTTTGTGGGCGACAAGGAGGAGATTCATAGTTGCAGTGGGTTCGCAAGTCATTCAATTTCACGGATGTGAATGTTTGTGCTAGAAACCTCTGAGTCTGGTCACTTATATGTAGTTCATGCTTCTTTCTTGCTTCAAACGGTAGGCGACATGAATCCATGTGCTGATCCCTTTCTGAACCTTTTCCATAGTTCGTCCGGCCATATTGACTTTGAAGCTCAGCAACGATGGCGTTGTAGGGGTGTTGTTGAGCTTATGTAAAGAAGGTCTTTGACTACCTTCATGTATTGTTCAGTTCGAACCCTACGATACGACAACTCATTTCACGTGCATCGACAAATAACTGGAAGTGTGCCATTAAACAGCCGAAATGTTCCAGTTGCCGCGTCTTCCTTTCTGACAGGCTCTCCGGCAAGATGGACTTACCGGACTAGATCAATAAACTCTAGAACAGTGTAACAGAGCCAGCAGTGGTATGGTGGATGGCCACAAGACCAAGAAAGATCCCCTATTCTCCTGGTGAGTAGTAACTATACAGCCGCCGGACTAACGATACTCCGCCGGGTGGATTAGTCATCCGATGGCCACCATCTCAACAGCAACACCAGCACGAACGGACTGCCATCCGCTCCTCATCTCTCGTGCCATCGGTTTCCCTATGTTCCTCATCGAATTAGGGTCCAGGGTATCACGCATCACCGGGATGCTACTATGTTTAGCGTAAATTCGATCACTGGACGCCTACGAACGCCAAGGATGTTGTGGTGTCGATCTGGAGGCTAAGCAGGCCGCAAAGTGGGCTCTGTTATAGGTGGCGGATAGTGGCCAGTGTTAGCCTTATGAAATGGGGGCTGACAGGATTCCAGCTGTCGACGGATCGACTGCTTCTTTCCATCGCCGATTTGATCGAATAACCAACCATCACGTTGCCTTGTCCGCGTCTAGCTGTGCATCCGACATGGATTTCCTGACCCTTCTTTGAAATCGGGTCCGAAAAGGACAGAGAGAGCCACAACCAACGTCTCACAGACTAGCGATCTTGGCGAATGGCGCGTTCTTTATCGCACGGACAACCAGACCCCAGACCCCGGCCCTGGACGATTGGTGGCCGAGGGACACGAACGCCTGTCCACCAGACAAGGCTGAGAAAGGGCCAATCCAGGCCCGTCCAGCCAGCCGGGTTTTCATCTCCATAAAGCCAGCTCAAGCTCCGGTTCGTGTGCTAAATTATGGCCTGCCCGTCACCCGATTTTCATATGTACGCACGCCTTCCAGGTGGAGACTTTTTTTCGTTCTGCTTCCCTGGAAATGACCGTGGCGGTCGCTGAGCACCATGTCGTCCGGACAGTCCGAGCAGTTTCCCCTCCACTCGATTTCTCGCTCGTCCCATTTCCGGTCCGACCGACCGGCTACGTCGTGGAGTCCATTTGATCCGACTTCTCCGTCTGACCGGTCCTATATTCGCTACGAACGAGCACAAACGCCGCACGAGGAAGAGGACGTTACCGCGTACGCGGGGCTGGGAATCAGCAGTTCCACACAGCGCCTGGTATCCAACGGCGATGGTCGTGAACCGGACCAGCCGACCCCGGCGAAAGGCATCTTCTCCCCTGCCTTCTCGGAGCAGCAAACTCTACGGGCACACCACTCGAGGGAAGCGTCATTTGTCGATGCCAATTTCAACGCGACGAAATGCTCCTGCAAGAAGCGAGTGGTTCAGCGCCGTTGTTCGTGGGTGCCCATCACCGTGTTCGTGTTAGCCATCTATTCGACCGTGGTTTCTGGGATCTACTTCTGTGTCTCTTGGCTGAGGCCGCGATACGGGCAATCGATCGGTACAGACGGCGGTCTTAAGCCCTCCACCGCCAATTTGCTCAGCGCCATATTCGCCAAAACGATTGAGCTGGCGTATGTCAGCGTCTTTGTCGCGTTTCTGGGGCAATTCCTGAGTCGACGTGCAATCAAGAAAGGGTCCGACGGGATCACCATCTCCGATTTAAGTATGCGCACTTGGATTATGCAACCGGCTTCGATGATCATTCATTCCCAGGCCCTGCGCTACTCGGCGTGGACTGTGCTTGGGATGCTTACTTTGACGGCTACTGTCGTCGCGATGCTCTACACTACCGCTGCTGAGGCCCTGGGTGAGCACTCCAACTGCTGCACTGACGAGTCCAAGGCGGAAGTGTCGCTCTGCTAACATAGGCTCGCCACAGTATCGCCAAAGCTCCTCCAAGGCCCACACGAAGACCGTACGCTGGCAGGAAAGGTCACCGCGAAGTTTGCCTGGCCCGATGACTTACGCAACCACTGCGAGACCTTGATTACCCACGATCTTGACCCGTCGGAATCAGAGCAGGATCGAGGGAACACTTGCCTGGAGCTGCTGCACGTCAGCCAGGCATACCACAACTATCACGCCTATCTTTCGAAATGGAGCGCCCTGTATTCCAAGAACAAATCTGCATCACTCGTCCAGGAAGAGCGCCCGCATCCGGCGGGAACCATGTTCGACAACACGACCGTAACAGGCGCTTGGATTGACCAGACAAATATCACCGAGTTATCGAAACGCTACGGGCGCATGGTCGTCAATGTCACAGCCGCCATGCCTCACGGCGGCGTGGTCGGTGCCGTCAACAACCCCGACAACGGGTTTCATCGTCCCAAGATCTCCTCGGAGGGCAATTTCGATCTAACAGCTCGACTGCCTTCTCCCGCAGTGAACGTCCTGTGCGCAGGCATGTCTGCCAAAGAACTCAGCCCCTTGATCTACGAAGAATGGCCGCACTCGCGCTTCAAACCGGGCAATTGGATCCAGAACCAGCTTACCGATTTGCCTGCCTACCCATCATGGCTTAATCGTACCGTCGTCGACGATCTCTTCCAATGGGGAAAGAAATACAACGCCCGCCCTCCCATCTTCGGAAAGCTCCCTAAAGCTTACAACACCATCGTCAACGGTTCCGTCTACTACGGCGACTCCCTCTACCTCCTCGGCCACGCTCCTACAAACCGGGCCCCGGAATACGTCCTCTGCTCCATGAAAGCCAAGCTCAGTCCCCGCTGCTCGACGCGGTATTCGGCATCCATCCGCGGCGCCACATTCAGCACGACATGCGACACCCCCGGCGACGAATGGCGGTACGATCACGAATACCCCGACGCCCCAGACGGCGTGTGGGACCCGGATTGGAAAAACACCGCGCACTCCTGGGCACTGGCAATGAGTCTCAACTCGGGTATCACCGATGGGCAGGCCAGCAACTCGCGGGTACTCATGCAGCTGACGCCCAAAAACGACACCCTCAACGCCAACGCCCCCTCGATTGCAGAAGCGCTTGCCGTAATGGCCGGTAACACGCTTATCCTCAGCTCGGTCAACGCCCCGTTCGTGCATTTCTGGAACTACACCGACATCAGCAAGGAGCCGAAAAATGCGATCGTCCCCAGCCCGGTGCCGCAGTATTTCCGCGCGTCCGTCAGCGTCGTAGGGTATCAGTCCAGCGGGACGGAGACGTGGCACTATGTTTTTTACGTGATTCTGGGGCTGGCGTTCATCACTAGCGCGTTTTGCCTGGCGTACATTGTCCTGATTAAAGGGCGACAACTGACTGATTTCACGGACCCACAGAACCTATTCACTCTGGCGATGAACAGTCCCGCGACGTCAAAGCTGGACGGCGCCTGTGGTGCTGGGCCGTACGGGGAACACCTCAAGGAGAAATGGTTCGTTGGCATGGAGCCTGAAGACGAGCATTATTACATTCGAACGAAAGCAGAGGAGAGTACGCCGCTCATCTCGGCGGCCAGGTACTCGATGAGATCGATGGAGGCGGAGGACATGATGAAGCCGCTCACTCCGGCTGTGGAGGAGTATCAACGGGTGTCCTCAAGACGAGGGTGGTTATCGCGTTGGTATTGAAGATGAGTTGACGAGCTAGACGTGACAGGAGACGGTTTGCGATGGCGCCCTAGAAGCAATGTGTGGGATGAGGGAAGTTGATTCGTTCACTTTCACATTCTGTCTAACCTACTAGCTTAATTTTAATAGTATTTCCTAGATTCATAAAGAAACAAGCAGAGAACACCCCTTATGATCACGGCCATGCCCTTCATGCTTCCTTTATCCTCTTTCCGGGTTTTTATCGTCCTGTTTGAAACACGATCTCGCACTACGGCGCAGGCAGGACTGATTATTTCCATCTTGGGCTGGGCTGACTGTATGTATCAACCTTTTGGGTCGCTAAGCAGCGCTCGCTGAGAAACAACGTCTAAACAAGATTGCATTCCCTTTCCAGCCCCTAAACGCACAATCGCTCATAAAGCAACCGAACTATCGAGTCGCTCTCCGCATCCAATGCCCAAGACAACGGTGTTTTCTTGTGCGCATCGGAGCGAGTAATGTCGGATCCTGCTTCAATCAACGCCTTTGCAAACATCAACCCTGTTCTTTTGGGCAGCCAAGGATAGAGGCGTGCGACCGTCTTTATCGGCCAAATCCACACTTGCTCCATAACGTAGGAGAGCCTCTGTGGCTTTGAGATCTCCCTCTACCGCTGCGTGCGCCAGAGCAGTCATGCCCATGTGGTCACAGTGGTCAACATTCGCAGACTTGAGCAGGAGATACTCAACAATCTCCCCGTGACAAGTACTCGCAGCCAGAATTAAAGGTGTTTGGTAACGCACATCCTGGCAGTTCACCTCTGCCCCTCGTTCGACCAGGATACGAACCATTTCAGTCTCACCGGTGATGGATGCGTAGGCAAGTGGTGTACTTCCTTCGTTATCGCTGATGTGCGGGCTGGCATTATTGTCCAGCAATATGCGCATGATATTGGCGTTGACTTCGATGGCTGCCCACGATAGCACCGTCGCCCCGTCCCCGTCTTTGAATTCAATGTCCAAACCTTTGCTCAGGAGCTGGACCACCAGGCTCTCCCATCCCCTTCGCACTGCGTGCATTAGAGGAGTCTCCTCGTCTACCGCTATATCAGCTCGGGCGCCGTATCTCAGAAACAGGTGCGCTAACTCTTCGTTGCCTTTCTGAAGAGCCTTCATAAGAGGTGTTTGGCTATGGAGGCGTTCGACTGCGTCAGGGTCGACGCCACATTGTAGGAGCAGTTCAACCATAGCAACGTGTTGGTTATCAACCGCCCAGTGCAGAGCCTTAGTACTCTCCCAGAATTCACTCTGTATCCTATCTGCATCGCAACCAAGCAATATCCTCGCGGCGCCCACGTGCTGCTGCTGTACGGCCACGACCAAGGGCGTCCAGCCGCCAACGTCATGTACATTCGTGGCAGCTCCTCTCTCAAGAAGCAGCCGAATGGTGCGTTGCTCGTCGCGCTCCACGGCATAATGAAGCGCCGTCTTGCCAAAGGTGCCAGCCTGGCTGACGTTGTGGCAGCGCTGTAAAACCCATGACACAACGTCCGAGTCCTGCTCGATGGCAGCATAAATCAAGGGGGTGTTTCCTTCGTAGTCGGGGCTATCGACATCCAATGTCCGCTCCATCAAGAGCCGTATCATCTCCTTGCTTCCCTTCTCCAGGACGAATGATAAAGCTGTTCGCCCAGACTGACTCTGGACCTCGAAATCAGTTATATGAGGCAGCAGCAGACGGAAGACTCTCTTGTGTTGTGCAGAGTTAGCGACCATTAACGGTGTCATTTGATCCATCTCCGACTGCCTGTTCGGATCCACTCCAGCATCAAGCAGCTGTTGCACAATTTCCGGATAATTTCGCGCTGCGGCACAGACAAGTATTAACGGCGTCTGATACGCCTCCATCTTGAGAACCCCGGCGTCTAGAAGAACCTGCACTGTCTCTTGTCCATATGTCCATCTCATCAGTGCATTTTTCAGCGGAAGACATCCTTGGTTGGTGAGATCCTGGGCCCCATCTTAGACCAACCGGCGAACCACGTCAGGACAGCTCTCGTTGGATCGCGTCGCCGTCAACAGTGGGCTCTTCTGAAACCTGTCGGTCGCATTGATATCCGCCCCAGCTTGTACCATAGCAGTATAGATTTCTGCATTGTAGGCCGTTGCCAGGGCATGCATCGGGGTGGCTCCGTTGTCGTTGGCGAGGTTTGGATTCGCCCCCCGGGACAGCAGCAATCGAACAGCATCAACATGACGATTTCTGACCGCAGCAACCAGTGCCGTTTTCCCGGTACCGTCATGACCGTCGATCTCTGCACCGTAGTCCAGCAACTGCTCCATGATATCGAAATTCCCATTCCAAGCCGCGTCGGGCAATATGTTGCAGGATCCATCCGTCGGCACCATAATCGCTCCGCGACCTACTAGCCATCGCAGCTTCTCTGGATCACGATCAAACACTTGCAGACTCGGTGGGAGTGTCCTAATGTCCCATCCAGCACCCAGCAACATCTCCACAATCTCAAAATGTCCGTTCTCGCAAGCCCTCTGCAGCGCCAAAGGGCATGTTCCACGAATCCGATCCCCTCATCCCTGCTCAAGCCAGACGCGCACAAACTCTTCATCGCCAGTCTCAATGACTTCCATGAGCGCGTCACGTTTATCTTCGTCGCAGAGATACCCAGGAGGCGAATACTGCAGGACCCTCCGGAACGTGTCTATATTCCCTGCCATCGCTGCACACAGCAGGGGAGAGTTCTCGTCGCCAGGCGAATGATCATATTGGTTTAAATACAACGACTGGTTCAACACAGCAAACGTCTGTCGAGAGACCTGGACAAGCGCGTAGAAGTTCCGGATGGGCAGGTGGCTCGCGATGTAGAGAAGCAACTCGGTTGGCAGAGCCAACAGACCCGATGTCGGCTCCTCAGGGTGGCCCATTATGCCGAGAAATGACGGTTTCTCCGGTCGCGCAACATCGACAGCTTAGGATCTGTTTGATAAGGTGCTCTTTTGGAGATGCACTCGACATGGTCAGGTCAGGTCTGTTGACTTGACGAGGCTATGCTGCACACGTCAGATGTTTTAGCGCGCATCAGCTACCTAAACTGTTAGGCTTGGCTTCTTGGCACGAAGTACTTCTGTCCATGTCTACCTGCTTTCTTTGACGGTTGTCATGGATCTGCTGACTTTGTTGTAAGTGCGTACGTGTAGTCGTATTGGTGGGTAAACCCTATTAATGATCTAACCTTGAGACGGCCATCGGTGAATTTACTCTTCCAACTGTCGTTAGGACCTGCTCTAGGATAGACATACTATACAACAGACTAGCTAAGGACTGTGTATTGGGCTTTGCATTTGCGGCATCTATATACTCTACATCTGTGCTCAGTCTATAGTGTTATCGATCTATACTCACGCGATCGAGGGGAATGTTTTGTTTGTTTGTCTGGCTTGCGCATTCGGAAGTCAAGTGTTCTCCGCGATGCACCCATGATTTATATACTTCACCATGTCTGCTGCAGTCTAATGAACAACCCATGTCCGCAAATCTTACCATGTCGTGGTTTACCATTGTCCTTGTTTGATTAATCATAAGAGAGAGTATCTTGATTGCCCGTCAGTACATACATATGACAACATTGATGACAAGCTCAGGTGTTTTGTGTGTCCGATGATGCCGATCCAATGATGGCTCGTGACTAGATCGACAGATGGAAAAGACCATTTAAGACGTTGTACTGCCGGTAGTTTGAGGTATAAGCACTTCAGAGTTAAAACCGGGGTACAGCTAGAGCAAAGCAAAACGTTGGTAGGAAGTTAGTAACATATCAGTACTACTACTTCACCACATGAGCCCTAACCCGCCCTCTACCAGAAAGACAGCCGAGTATGCCACCCATCAACGAACGCATAACAAACACACTTCTCCTGCACGAGAAAATGCTCTGGACGGTCCTCACATCAGCGGACCCCGGGCCCATGTTCGAAGAAATGTGCATTCCCGAAGCCCAACTGATTTTACCCAAGCGTCCGATCACAACTGTCGGGAATATGAGTCCTCTGCTGCAGCCGCCTTTTCATCGATTCGATTCCTTTCAGCTCGACGAAGCTCGTGTCATTATTATTGACCTCATGGCAGGTACTGTCACGTATCGGTTGAGGGCGATGCGTGGCGGCAAGGAGTATCGGGCTCTCGGGGCGACGACGTGGAATCAGCATTCGGATGGGGAGTGGAGGATTGTGTTGCATCAGGAAACGGCGGTTTGAGTCCGTTTTCTGTTGGGGAGGGTCGCGATTTGATCTAGTTTTTGAGATATACCTTTTGTTTGATCTCTGGTGTTGTTGCATCTTTCTATATCATTTGTTTCTGCTCTTGTTTCAGATCGTCTAGAATGAATGTACATTTCCGGCAAGGGTTTTCACGCACCTACAGACCTCCGCTTAGATATACTAAATTGATAGCCCTCAGCTATACCTTGAAATGATTCCTCGTTTCAACCGTTATTGCATATAGCAGATCGAATACTATTTGAACCCCCATACCGGTGAAGGAAGTTCAGCTGGAACATTCATATTTACTGGCAGTAAAAGGCGGAAACCAGAATTTAGTTCTTGACATATAATTGTAGTCCTGCTAAGCTACAGCCTTGCACTGTTGTCTGCTAAGAGCATGTGTAACAAAATTAAAGAACTATCTCTGAAATCCTTGTCCCTTATCCGATATCGCATATGCCGTACAAACCATTCACCCGAGACACCATGTAGCTCCACCCAAGACCCAAGCATATACCTATCTATTATTATAAGTAACCGCAATGTTGGTCGACTTGAAGATCGCCGGCTGTTCACTCTCTGCAGGCGTCTTGGGCGTACTCATCCACGTCCTGCTACTTCCATGCTCACCCGCCTCTTCCTGACCAGCAGTGGTCAGGTGTTGTGTATCCAGCTCTGTAAGATTATCCCAGCCAGCATTCGCCTTTTTACCGGTTGGTCGGAGTCGGTAGCTGTCCATCGAGCGACCATTGTAGTTGTAGCTGTTACTCGAGGATTTCAGGCTGCCAAAGAACTTGGGAAAGATCTTGACGAAGGGACGCATGGCAGGGAGACAGGCACAGAGAACGCAGACGTTAATTTCGATTATACTAGCCAGTTTGATTAGAGAGGCCCGACTACGTCAACGGGCAGAGGAAGGGCTATGACTTACCACCACTTTGCTATCGTGACTTTGTACCAGGTAAAGTCTCCACTGTCAGTGAACGGTAGCATGGTGACGATGCGGACGACCGCAACAACACAGGCGCTAGAGTAGATTAGCACCGTACATGTCGGGATTGACAGTAGGGACGTACAACGATCCCAACAAGAACAGCCCCATTAGCATAGTCTTTTGCTTTCGATTAAGGTGCAGGCTCCAACACAGCCTGATTGGCAAAATGAGAGTTATCAGATCGGACAGAACGTTACAAGCCGCGTTCCCGTAGACCAGGTCCAGCTGGCTAAAGCACTTGGCGTTGTCCATGAGCGTAATATCCCACATAGTTGCAACTGGTATGCAACCGACGACAAACATAACAACGCTGACTATGCTGTAGAGCGCCACGAAGATCATAATCGCGTAATTTATCTGGCGGAAGCGTTTTTCGGGAGAGAGTCGTAGGTAGAATGCGAGGATTGCAGTCTTGACGAACCAGACACCGAGGCCGTAGACAACCTCTTCTCCGAGATCAATCTGGAGTTCGGTCAGTGGCATTGATTCGCAAAATGTCAAGATGGGGCACAGACCTTTTTGAACGCAATCACCTGGTAAACGCGCAAGTTCCATATGTGGACTCCGTATCCATTCGGTATGTCTGTACAGATCAGTTATCATCCTTCGTTGACCTAAGGAAGGCAAGACACGCACTTATTATGCTGAGAATCGCAAACGCCCAAGCGCAGAGCATTCCTGCGACACAAAGCCCTGAGAGACATAAGCATTCGGTGAGCCACAGGTCACGAGGAACACACAGTCATCGATACCAAGAGCCTTTAAGATGATAGCACGGGTATAGAGGCGAGCCACTAGCACAAGGGTGGCTGCTGCACACATCCCAATACTGATCGAGTAGATTTCATACTCCGAGCCGTCAGGGTTGTCGAAGTTTGGAGTGAGTCCTTCAGGCGGTGGGGCTGCAGGCGCCTGGTATTTGTCCATATTGAGATAGTGAGAGAATCTGGAAGGGCCAGTGGAGAGAGGTCAGGCGAATTTTCAAGTGTCATCAAGCAAAATGACGGAATCCGCAGTATGCCAATAGATAAGACCAGGCATGCAAGCATGCCATCATGCCGTCGCGCTTCGAGGGCGTCGTGCGTTTATATGTGACAAGATTTCCCCTTTGTTTGCACATGGTTGGAGAGGCCAAGGAGAGATGAATCAGGTAGACAATGCCCATCAGCAGCAAGAACATCATATATCGCATATATGACGGGCGATTTGTGACAATCAAACGCCACACCAACCTTGTTTTCCCCCTAGGGCTGATCAGACTGGACATTGGCACAAATTAGCATTCGGCCAAGGGCCGATCTTGATGACAGCTCTATCAGGGAAAGCAAAGTGCTCTCCTTCGAAAGATAGTGGCGCTGGTTGTTGGGTAACTCCGGGTGCCTCGTTTTGAGTGATCTGTGAGTACAATCTTCATCCTGTATTTGCGCCACCTTCCGATATGCTGAGACTTGGACTTAGATACCTAGTGCCTTGGCATAGAATCCGATAGATCACTGTATTCGTAAGTCTGTGTAGAGTGTGCTGCATGATCTATAACGTATAGCATGCAACCCTAATTAAATGGCTGTCTGGCTATGCAGGACAAGGATCCCTGGACTTTATCAGCAGCGGCTGTCCGGAGATGATATGCATGATCAATTTCCCGCAACGACGCAAGGGAACAACTTGGCCGAGCCACTTTATCCTTTAATTGTCATTAACGCGTATATACAGTTCAAACAGGTGTCTTTTGCAACGCTTTAAAATAGCCGGCTTACTGTAAGTACGAGGCTTCCAGCAGAGTAATGTCATAGAGGTGCAGGAATAGATGATTATAAACAGCCATGAATATTTCGAATTCAGAATCTTTGAACTTGCGTTCTTCGAGATAAACTAATCTATTTTCAATTTCCTGTCAGTAATCCGGTTGTCGACCTTTGAGTCTGGCATTATGTTTATTGTGCCCTGTGAAATGAGTTTGTTGTATATGGCAAATAAACTATGATACTAGACAACCAATAGAGCCATTCTTTCTATCCCCTAGGTATAGGACCTAAAAAGAACTCAGAGCCGCTTTCGAGGAACATACAGATCCAGATAGCATTAATGCCATTTGTTCACTACAAGGGTCGAGTAGCCACAGTGTGCGTGGACCTTGTTAAAAGATGAACAATAACAAGCTGCGTCAAACATGAGGATCACTCAGGCAGTAGCTCTTATTATGTAATGTGTAGTCACTATGAAGTACAAAGCTTGGATAATAATGGGCATACCTCCGCGACCAATACAAAGACCAAAAGCAATTCGTAGATTTCATCAAATGGCGTAGACTATTTCCTCACCAATAATCCAAGACACCTCGCTGCAATGTAACAATCTATTCACTCGTGGCTGGTGTAAGCTCAATGCCTAACCAATCTTCATGAAGAGGAGAGTGTCAAGAGGACATCCGTGAGTAGCCCAGTCGTCATGAGGGTTATGGTAGATACCGCGGCAGTTCTCATCTCCTGGCCGGCAGTGTACCTGGGGACATCCTGGCTTGTTCGAAGTGACCGAGAAGCCGGCCGCGACGATAGAGGATCCGGATCCATGCTTGTGGTTCACGTAAGAGACGTCCCAATAAATCGTGTTGTCCTTGCGCGTGTATTCGAACTGGATGACGTTGTTCGGGTCGTTGCGATCACTCATCTTGATTGAGATGCCACCGCCGCTGGGGTTGACGCGGAACTCCTCGAGGTAAGTCCCGCCGCCAGGGCCTATCTTGAATGTCCGATCATTTTTGTTGGACACAGACCAGGCACTAATCGTGACGCCCTTCATATTATTCGCAATAAGGATCCGGCCAGGACTAGCGCGGGACTTGCCATCCTGGTCCTGGGCAGGAAGACCCATGACAAGGCCCAGCAGGCCTATAAGAAGAACCAAAATAAAGCTCTTAGCCATGATGTTCCCTGATCATGAACCACAAGGTCAAGTTAGATAAGTATTCACGGTATAGCTCAGTGAGAGGGGACTCTATTATTTACCAAGTTGGGGGTTGAAGAAGGGGCGGTTGGAAAGATTAAGGGTGGAGTGGAATGATGTTCGACGCGCTGGGAACTGCAGCTGGACCTTGGTATGAGAGAGGCGTAGGATGGTAAGAGGGTGTAGAAGATAGAGGGTGGAATGGAAGATAAAAGATCCTCTACATACAGGACCATTTTATACAACGCTGCTGGGTGGTAAAGCGAGCCTTCATGGCGCGTGATTCTACTCTTGCAGCGCACCAAGTGAATATGCATCCTGGGTGATCGAATCGGATAGACTTATATCTATATCCAGAGTAGTCACTGGTCACTCCAGATAGGAAGACCGTAATGTTCCTGTATCCACAGTGTTGGGTGAGCACAGCCCCACATATCTGAACGGCGATTGGCCATCATTGATTCAGGAATTATATCAACCAATCTACTACAGCTATGAATAGTTGGGGAGGGTCGTCACTGCAGAGCATAGCCCAGCTACCCATGTGAACAGGAATATTCATTCACGCATCCTAATTTAAGATGCAGTCTTCATTGGACAATTAAGAACAGCAAGTGAAAATATCATGCAAGGATCAAAAAAAATTGTGATGATCGCAGGTCTCACATTTCCATAAATACCACACTGTAGGACGTTCCACAATAGTCTCTGGTACCAGATAGTCTGCCTGCTGGTGGCATTCTCCGTATCTGTTCCTCCAAACAAGCCGTAAGATTCCTTCACGCTGACAGAGGCGCCTCATCCACTGCTTGTTATGCATGCCTCATTGTCTCGGTCTCTCCGTTTCCTGGGCTCTTCCTCTTTGAATCTACGTTGATCCAACACCGGCACGTAAAGAGACAATAGATTGTAATTCACCAAACGGCCTAGCGTCCCAATCGCCCCGTGATTGATGCAGCGATATCACCCTGGAGTTTAGGTACGACAGTCACTCCTGCCTGGCCCTCGTTAGTCTGGGCTAGAATCGCCGATGCTGGTGCCTGAGGCTATCATATAGAACGCCTGAGGATGACTAGAGCTAGCCATCTTGGGACTGGTGGCAGTCCACCATCCCGTGATGTGACCACGTGACAATCTGCCTCCTTTCTGCCGCGTCGGACCGCTGGAGATGTTTGCTCTGTTTGTCTGCCTCGTCTTCTTTAGGTACGTCCGACCCCAGACTTGGGTCTCGCACATCCAACCCAAGGGTATAGGGCTAACGTCTGATAGGTGTGAATAGAATGGCCGTGGTCAGCAATCTTGCCATAGATGCGGGGTGGCTTCGGTTCCCCTCCTGCAGATCTTGCGGCATGCCAAAGGACAAACAGGTCCATTATGATCACAAGTATAACGCCAGTCCATTGCTCTCGGTGTATCATCGCTTCCAAAATCTACAAATACAGGTGGGCTCTGGGCTGTGTATATCCGAGGTCACAGAGATATAAACGCGCACCATGTGTCGTTGGGGATTGTCCAACCCGTTCAGATCCCAACGATAGACATGAGCAGTCGCAACAATCTTGAGGCGCTATATTCTAAGACATGGACCGCGGAGCAGGTAGGCTATCCACCCAATGGCGGAGGAGGCAGCCTTTGCTGTACGTACTGAGCCCCCATCGTGTCCAAGCATTGACTTATAGCACTGATACCTGGCCAAACAGATGCCACCGACCTGTCATGCTCTAACCTGACGGCGCACGATCTCAGGCGGTCTCTATTTTCTATTTCACAATGCACATCCTTCTCGGGCGCCGCGGGTGACTTCACCTTGTTCAAGTTCGAGATTGGCAATGTGACGGTGAATGGAATTTCGGGGACTACCGAAAGGAATACCGTAGCTATCTTTCAGTGTAGCGGTGTCAAGTATTGCAGCAACATCGCACTAGATGGAGTGGATCTGGTTCTGGCCTCTAACGGAACCAAAGCAGTTGACTATGTTTGTGGCAACATGATAGGTGCCACCGGCTTCAAATGCACCTGAAAGTCCTGTGGGGGTAAAAGCGCCACAGGAGAATGCTAGTCATTCCATTCTCGCTGCTGCTTTCCCTGCCAACCCAGATATGACAGAGTACTCTGAGTCAGAGTATGCATTATGCTATCGGTGGCTTGGTCGGCAATCATGCTATTGAAGCGTTCAACGGGGTCCTTGGCACTCCTTACTCGAAATTACCTCTCAGTCGAGTCGATATGTTTGGTGCGGAATATATCCTCCTTGCTCCTAGTTCGTTTTCCTATAAGCAACTGTCGCGGAATCTTTTAGTCATTAACCTGCAGGCTGGCACAAGTGGATTCCAACGGGCATGACTCGTGCACCGGGATTCCTCGGACAAGCAGCGCTTCTTCAATAATGCCGCCACGTCCATTATTGAAGGGACCTGTCGATCACTGGGCCGTCGGTTTGATACCCCCGAACCGTACGATGCAGTTATGCCGGGTCACGTTGGACCGTTCGGCGGGTGTGAGAAATGTCCGAAATCCCAAGGTGCCACACGAATCTAACTCACGTCGTGGTGAATGTTAACATCTCAAAATGGTGAGATTGGTTGTATTCTAGAATGTACCAGTGGGTTTCCATAGATCTTCAATCTTGGCATTGTCGGACGAATGTGCTGCGCCACGATTTCCACGCTAATTTCCTACATAATTGTGCAGGGGCTCCGCGCCAGATCCTTCACTGACAGGCGCATATGGCATTATTGGCTGGGGCGACATTAGTACGGAGTTATTTATGCCATTCGAGTCATTCGAACCATCAATCATGGTGTCGGATGCCACCACCCGGCGCTGATCCTATCTCAAAGCATTGCGGCCAACGTTATGTGACGAGAAACAAGCCCTGAAGTCACCGCTCAAAATGTGGACCCAAGAGTTGAGGCCTCTGAACAGGAGAATTTCCTAACAACGTAATAGTCACGGGGGTATGGGCGTGGGTCGCAGCTCATTGCTATATTGGCTCGGAAGCTAGGGCTCGGTCTCGCCCATCCCGGATGATGGATCAGCCCGCGAAATTCCCAAAGGAGAAGTCTTGGGTCAATTTCGGGAAATTGAAGACTTCTGGCGGTTTCACGTTAATCCAGAGGTACCGGATCCGGGAAAGAGACGGAGAGAGACATATTGAAACGAGCCAAGAGCTTCGATTGGAATTCCACCAAAGACCATGGAGGAAGCTGGACGGAGTCGGTGAGAAACTCCTGTTCATGACGGTCAAGACGTCCTATAAAGCTGGTTGACCGTCTCGAGAAGGTCACCGGAAAATTATCTACACAATCATTCTTTGTTAGTACACTCTGTGAGTTGATCTTTCTTCTCCGGTTCTGGTAACCATATCTCTTTATACAGCGACCCCTCGTATCAATCCCTCCAATACCGCCATAATGGTCCAGAAGGCTGTCCTCCTTTCTCTTCTGGCCTCTACGGCCATGAGTTACACCTTCCCTCTTCCCGAATCCAAGGGATCCGAGACCTTCAAGGAAACGTATGAGGTCGCCGAGGGCGAGGTCTACGACGGTGGCATGAAGACCTTCGGCCGTGGAGTCGAGTGTACTGGCCAAGCCGAGGGTGGCGACAGCGACACTGTCTTCTCCATTCTTGAGGGCGGTACCCTGAAGAATGCCATCATCGGTGCCGACCAGATCGAGGGTATCCACTGTCAGGGCGCCTGCACTATCGAGAACGTCTGGTTCGAGGCCGTCTGCGAGGGTATGACTGTCCAGCGATTGCCCCTGGTTTTACAGACACTCAAATAAGCACAATAGATGCCATCACCCTCAAGAAGGGATCCGGACCTTACAAGATCACCGGCGGCGGTGCCCAGGGTGCTGACGATAAGGTCATCCAGGTAAGCCTATCCCACTCCTTCCATCCCATCCTCAGTTTTTCAACACCGCTAATCGCACTCTGTAACAGCACAACGCCGAAGGCGAGGTCACTATTGATGGTTTCACCGTCTACGACTTTGGCAAGCTCTTCCGCTCCTGCGGAAACTGCAAGACCATGGGCCAACGCTCCGCAACTATCTCCAACGTGAAGGCCATCTCCGGCAAGAAGCTGGCTGGTGCCAACGAGAACTACGGCGACAAGATTACCATCACCGACACCTGCGCCACCGATGTGAAGGACATCTGCACTGCCTACAAGGGCAACGACAATGGCGACGAGCCCGAGGAGATCGGAAGCGGTCCCAGCGACACTTGTGTCTACACTGACCCGCTCCCTGAGTGTTAAATGCTTCGTGCAACTTCCCTGGGCGATACAGAATGGTGGCTAGGCTCTAGAATACTAGTGAACTTGTTGTTGTGGTAATTGGATGCCGCTCTTTGTGACAGCGGCGTATCACTCTTTAGTACTATACTTGTATCTATATAATTTGACAATAAAAGAGGCAATTGGGCTTTGAAGCTATATTCTGTCTATCTAACGACGGCCCCAAGGGTCTATTGATGGTAAGTTTGCCTATATAGCAGATACGACATTTTCAGTCGAAGGACGCGCCTCAACCGTATCAACGTTTAAACTGAGAGATACTATAGACGCTAACACCATAGCTATCTACTGCTTCAAGCGCCTTATCCATCGTCTCTATAATAGCAAGCTCCAGATCGAGATGGGACTCCCCAGTTACAGTAGACAAGCAACGGAAGACAATAGCACTACTCGTCCTCGTTGTGGTCATCAAACGGCCAGTGTCTATCCGTCATTTCGCGCTCATGATCAGTGTCAAGCGAAGCACGGCCATCGAGTTTCATCTGACGAGCACGGGCACAGGCAGGTTCATATTCCTCCTCGGGGGTCCAACCATCCACGCCGATGCCAATAACGTTACGAATGTGTTTAAATTGAATTCCCCGTACCGCTCAGCAGGACGGGTGCTTTCGTTGTAGCTACCTGCATATGTTATCAAAGTTATGAAGCAAAGAGCATCGTTGAGTAACTCACATCTATCGACCAGGTGTGTATTCGAAGAGTCGAACATTGTCATTCATCGTTGAAACATTTCGGCAGCTAAACATCGATGAGGACATAGCACCCATGCAAAGGGAAAGGGATCTGGTGACCGGAGATGGACGCCATGTCCAAAATGCCACCTTCGGGTTGATCATGCCGAAGAAGGTCCGTTAAGAAGAATTGAAAGTTTCGGTTTGCGCGTCAAGGGGTTAAAGCGCGCTTAGTCAACAGCCTACAGACAATTCGGTCACGTTTGAGCTATAAACCTCTCTCCACGAACTCCTGCCATATTTTGTTTTCGTTAAAGTTAGCACTAGGTATATTCTTCCAGGCAGCACAAATGCTGAATATCAACAGGAGTGGGCTAGTAATCAAACTAGCGAGCATTACTGCTCAATCCAAGCTGGAACATCCTCGAGATCTTACCCACCAGTCTCCGACGAATGACAGGACTAAGCATCCTATGACTTTAACATTTCTATAAGGTCATGAGTAGCAGGCCATTAAAGCCATGGCTATGATCCCGTGAGATACCAAGGAAGAACCAAGTTAGATCCTTTAGATCGTCGACAAGTACCAGTGACATGGCTGGTGACCAGCTCCCAAAAGATTCGATATATAAATATCCCACACTTTGAAGAGCTATTCGGCCTTAGAGATGATCGTCGGAATGGGCGCGAACCAGCCTATTCCAGTCCCACGATGCTGGCATCCGAAGTTGCACCTCGGTTCACCAGAGCGATCGACACATTTGGATATTTCTGGATTCTGGATGAACTCACCCCCAGCTTCTTATAGAGTCAAGTCAATCCAGTCCATGGGGACGACACTATACCGCTTTCGGGGATCGGGTCCCGGCGGCCCGGCGGGATAGGATTTACCCGTTTCCCGGGAACCTTAGCCATTTTGGGTTAGCACCAGGAAGGACAGCGAAGACAGAAGGCGGTACATATCGTATGGCAGAATCACAGCAGGCGGTGGGTGGATGGAATGCGACGGACAGACACGTCAGTTGCTTTTCAAGATCAACAAATGCCGCAAGAGCCCCAATCCACTCCAATTGCTGGCAGACACAGGATCGAAAGGGTGAAGACCCCCTAGAGATCATATTCATTCAAGCCTCATCCACACCGCCATTTAAAACCATACCTCAACTATATTTATAGACAACTTTGTCTTTCACAATATCTCAAGCCTTGACGGACAGCTTCGACTTCCGTATTTCCAAGGGCCCAATTTTCTTTATCTCTCGATGTATATAGCACCGCAAATTACAACTGCTTAACTGTTCGGACTCAGATACTCCATCTTCATTGGTTTCCCTACTCTGTTGCATGCTGGGGTGTGCATAAACAAGGGTCTTCAACTCCGAGAGCTCTTCAACTCGGAG
Organism: Aspergillus persii; assembly: GCA_002215965.1. Classification (NCBI taxonomy): domain Eukaryota; kingdom Fungi; phylum Ascomycota; class Eurotiomycetes; order Eurotiales; family Aspergillaceae; genus Aspergillus; species Aspergillus persii. Next base: position 4,153,520 of record NGZO01000004.1, on the reverse strand, counting down.
AATGCCCGCCTCCACTGGGCTGAACCAGACACATTCCTAAATGTGGAACGAGGTTAATATGGTAGTATTATCAGGAGGTGTTAGCACGGCGAATACGCGAGTATAGAACAGGTGAACGAGGAAGCTTGCCAGCTGTTTACTGAGAATTAAGTCTTTCCATACGAGTCCAGTGAGGAGTCTCCTAACTTCGTGGTACATATTTGTAAGATCTTCATTAACTTTCCAGTTCGAGGACCTCTAGTCTATTCCTCTTCATCGAGAACAAGCTTTCGCAATACGCCCCTCTCCGGATCTTGCTCCACCATGCCCCGAAAAAAACCGTTCCCTCGCAAGAGTAAATCCCGAGGGCTACCCGACTCAACAATGCGCCCATTTTCAAGCACAAGCAGTTGGTCGACATCAGCTATTGTTTTCAGCCGATGTGCAATGACCAGAAGTGTCGTTTCGTGCTGACTCAGTGCCGATCGAAGGCTCCGTTGGATGAGATTGTCGGTCTCTTCATCCACTGACGCCGTCGCTTCGTCTAGGATAAGGATCTTAGGTTGGCGGACGATGGCTCGCGCGATGCATAGAATTTGGCGCTGGCCGTGGGAAAGATTCTCGCCGCAGTCGATGACAGACTGGTCGAGGGGATTTGGTTTGGGTCCTGTCTGGGAAGAATTGGCCGACGCGAAAGATGAATCGCTGGGTGCAGTCAACAAGGATTTGGATCGTTCGGATCCATTAGATGTTGTTCGTTGCCAGCCAACTTCTTCCAGAGCAGCTAGGAGAACGTGATCCTCGAATTCCTGGAACGGATCGAGGTTGGTGCGTACGGTGCCACTGAACAAAACAGGATGCTGCGAAATAATGCCCAGTCGACTGCGCAGCTGAAACAGTGGTACCTGGGAAATATCAACCCCATCAATCAAAATGGACCCATGGGTTGCTTCGAGGAAGCGAAAGAGCGAGAGAACTAGGGAGGACTTTCCAGCGCCTGTACGACCAACGACGCCCACCTTCTTCCCTGGAAACGCTCGGAAACCGACGTTATATAGAACGGGCGGCAAATGCGGACCGTGTCTGACAACAAGATTCGAGATCTCAAGGGTCCCCTGCTGGGGCCAGGAATCTGGGATACTATCCTGATAATTCCCGGCCATGTCTTCCTCCCCGGGAACGACGCAGTAAGCCTGAATCCGTGCCATGCTGTTGAGCCCCTGCTCCAAATTTACATATCGGCGGATGCTAAGCGCCATTGTCAGAGACACCTCAATAGTAAATATGATGGCAAAGCCTGCCATAGATGGGCTGACTCCCGGAGCGTAAACCACCATCGCCGCAGATAAGGCAGCGAATGCTGCTCCGATAAGATTAATTCGGAAACTTAACCAACGATTCAGGAGCCAAAGGTGCCAGAACGCCCTGGCATGACGAGAAATCTTTTCGCGAAACTGTTGGATAGCGACGTCAGTCTGTCCAAATGCTCGCACCGTGGAAAGGCCGCTTAGAATAGTGTCGGTGTGCTCCAATGGCGGAGCCTTGGCCATGTTTTCGAGGCTTTTTAGTTGTCTGGATGCGGTTATGAAGCGGCGCGCACACCAGAAAAACATTACAAGCAGCACGCCGGAGATGACAAGGAGGTATTGGTTAACGATAGCCCCAGCGACAATAGCCATGGTGACGTCCATCGTATACTCCAACGTGGCCCTCAGGTCGTCCCCGATGCGCACGTCCAGGACGTTAATGTCTGCCGAAAACCGGCCCAAGATGTCTCCCAGCGAAACCATATCGTGCCATTGCAACGGTGCGAGCAGCACAGCCGACAGCATCTTACGGAACAATCGTTGTGAAGCTCTCAGGGCGGCCGACAATGCGAAATAAGTCCGACATGCGCCCATCAAACACGTCATCGCGGAAAGAATAAGGTATCCGACGAGATAGTACCCCACTGGATCTTGTTGCTTGAGATCTGTGTGGCCGGGCCTGTGTTCTTTATAACTATCGGTCCAAGTGTGGATCCACCACGACTGTTAAAGTTAGCAAAGGATAGAGACATACTTCCTGTCGTGACGAAAGAACGCTTACGCGAGAGAGCATGAGTCCTCCATAAGCCAAGAAAGCGACTCCCAGTATCGACCATTGGATTATATTCGCACCCTCTTTGAAGAATACTGACGCAACTGCAGCCGACTGCTGCGACGCGGTGAGTGTCGTTGTCCTGGCCTTGCTGGCTATACTGGGGGCTTTTGAGATTACTATCTCTGTTGACGGGAGATTGATCTCTCTGTCATCTCTAATCTGCGCGCTATTTTGTGGCAAGAACTGATCCACGGTATTCTCTGAGAGAGAGGTCAACAAGTCGTGCGAGCAGGTCGTCGTGGCTGCAACAGTCCCTTGATCTAGATGAACCACGTACTGGGCATGCGGCCGGCACAGATCGACGTGATGTGTTGCTAGAATGCAAGTGCGGCCGCGTAACAGCCCGCTACAAAGAACGTGCCGGTAAATATGCTCACGGGTGTGGACATCCAAGGCGCTGAAAATATCATCTAGAAGCACGGTCTTTGCGCGCGAGTAGATTGCGCGTGCAAGACACACCCTCCATCGCTGTCCACCGCTAAGGTTAGCACCTTTACCGGTGATCTGCATATTATCGTTCTCAGGAAAACTGGAGAAGTCACGATCCAGGGCACAGGCGTACACAACTCGTGCATACCGCTTGTGGTTCATAGGTATCCCCAAGAGGATATTGTCGCGGACGCTGGTGTTCTGGAGCCATGGCGACTGGGAGACAAAAGCGACGGCTGATTCGGTCAGCCAGGTTGTCACATCGGGGTCCTGAGCAACCAGCTCGAATGGAGCTGCAACTGGCGCAGATATCCGTCCCTGAAGTAGGTCAGTCTCCCCAAGAATCGTCGCTAGAAGCAGGCTTTTCCCAGACCCCGTCGGGCCTGTCACTATGCTCAAAGCCTCGGAAGGGAACCGCAAATTGAATTCTTGGAGAATTCCTGGGCCGCTGTGACAGCCGGGCCAGGCAGTTGTGACGTTCTCAAAGATGACTTCTTTGGACGGACGGATGTTAACACTCAGCTCGGGCTGGCATAAATAGGACTGAATCCTCCGCATGCTGACCCGCGCATTCAGAAGGAATGAGAGAAGGTCTGGCAGCGTGGATATGGAAACCTCAATCGCAGCCAGCACCGAAACGGAAGTAAAGGCTGTGGCTGCAGATAAATGACCGGAGAGCAGTACGAAAACCGAGAGGCAAGTAGCGGACAACACAATTGGATTCATTAAAGCCAACGAGGCGAATAGGATTTGCCAGAAACAAATAGTCCATTGCGCACGCATCTCTGTATCTCGTAACTCATTGATCCTGTTCGTCCAGCGCCGTTCCTGGGCCGCAAACTTGATTTCCCGGATGCCCTGCAGCATTTCCTGTAGGGCTCGCAACCGATTGTCGCGATGCTGCATCAAAGTTCCCTGGTGGCGCGAATAGCGTCTACCTGCAATGGTGTTTCCGATCATGAGTAGGCTTAACATGACAATTCCAGCCAGGACGCTTTGCCAGCCAAGCAGGATGATTAAAAAGGTCAGTGCAATGGCCATCTTGAGTGGGGACTCGTAGATTAAGAATGAGAAGCAGAGGAAGTCCGCCACATTTTTGACATCCACTGCCAGTAAGTTCACCGGATTGTGAGCATCGAGTGTGCCTTCGTTGTTCTCTGGGGCTGTGACGCATGGAAGGCGAACGGCCTTGGCAAAAATTGATAAATGTAACTGCTGCTGTCCTCTGCAGGCGAGAAGATTGTAAGAAATCCAGTATTTGCAAGTCTCCAATGTTGCTGATATTAGAACAGACAGACCAAGACCGACAACGGGCACCCACAACGGCTCAACTTTAGGACCCTGTGGCATCTCCAGTAGGATGAGGATTCGCCATAATGCAAATTGCGGCGCAAATGATAGGAACGAGAGGATGACTGTTAGTGTGATTTGAGTAGCGATCACAACCGAGTTCGAGGAAATCATTGTTCGCCATAATCCCCTGCTGCTGCCATCTTTCCGAGGCCGAAGATGTATTTTCCAAATATTGTATACTATTTCGGCTTGGCTGCGGTGGTCGAGCTCAGGCAGATCATCAATTTGCATACTGGATTGCTCTGTTTCCTGGAGCACGTTCTCGACCCAGGAAAAGCTTATCCAGCCGAGAAGGCTTGTGGTGAATTGTCGATCCACGAGGATCCCGTTGCGAAAGACATCTGGACGACGGGGTATCGACAGAGAGGAAATGAACACTGCGACTGCAATAATTCCTTCAGCTCCAGTTAACGCTGTAAATATAGTGTTTGACCAAAGAAATGAAACGGTAGCATATGTTCGCGCCAGAAAAACCAATAGTACGATCACCATGCTCAATCCAGCCCTCCAGGACAAAGAAAAGCATGCCGTCGCCGAAGGGCATAGCGCGAGCGTGAAGTATTGCAGAAGAAGAAGGGGCTATACAGCATAGATCGTTAGTTCCTGGCCAGCTAGGAGAGGTGGAGCATCTTACCCAAACTGCGACTTCGCTCCAGCACCCAATGATGGCGAAAGTCGCCAAATGACTGGTCACCAGGCCGCCCTGAAATGCAGCTATAATCGTGCCGACCAACACAGCAGCAAGCATGGTCAGACGAAGACCGCGCTTGGGTGCAGTCTTGCTCCATTCTGCAGCCTCTCCATCGCAATCCGTATATACATGGGCCACTGGTTCGCCACCGAGGTTCCATCGCGCAACCCACCGCCACAATTCAGATCCAGCATAATGGCTTAGAAGGAGGACCAGAACAAGCCCTGCAGTCTCGGAAATGAACAGAAACCGACTCACAATTTGTCCATCGCCAGCGAGTGTACTGCCTGCGGTTATCCGTTCGGCTGCTATGCCATTGTCCTCGTATGACCCTTGAACTTTCAATTTGGCTCCGACATACGCAGCCCACATTCTTCAGCTTTTTTGAATATATCGAGTACCTTTGATTGCAATAGTGATACGCGGGTGTCGTAAAAGACGTGCCACAATTTCTAATCCTTGGTTATATACCAGAGCTTCGAGACAAGTAGACGCTCTTTTCCTTTTCGCGGAGATGGCCGCCTTTGTGTTTTCGTCCCAGCTCGAATGCGTGATCCGGCTTGCACTTATGCAAGCAGTCAACGCGACCTGAGTGTGTATTCAGCTGTATCTCTCGCTAGCTTAACAATGGCAGGGATAGGCGCGGGTGCCCCTCGAATGCCATGAAATTGTTTACTGCGTACACTAAAGATCATCATCCTACGTAAGATGAGGGTGGGGCCAGATCAATCTAGTGGATCGTGGCATGGCCGATCCCTGGCGCTAATCCATCCATCAGCTGGCTCGGCTCAAATGGAATCTGGACAGTGGACACGCCTGGCGAGATTTCAGGCTAATGATAGACCGAGTGGCACCGGGGCGGCGGAGATGCAGCTGAAAAGTCTGCACCGCAGCTGGAGGGGCTCGCACTGGGGCATTTCTGTCAAATGTTGTACGGAGTACATGAGGAACAAATTCCGACTTGACGCTCTAAAAAAGCACAGGCGAGTGGGTATGTTCAAATAAATGCATGTATCATGCGCCCACCCTGGGTGCAATGTTTCTTCCTTAAAACCCCTTGCTCCTTTCTACTAAACCTAGCGATTCCCCTGCGTCTGGGTGCATCATTTACCTTCTATAAACACCATACACCATGAAGACTCCCTTTTCTACTCGCCTTCAGCAAGTCCATCTTGGAATTCCCCCAAATGGGTGTATAGCTGTTGCTTCTCACGAAGCATCCCGCGATCTATATGAGAAAGAGAACGATATTTTGCAGGCCCGTCTTGTCAGATCATGCCCTTCACATGCCTGGCCTCATGGCTCTCACGAAGCTGCTTGCCCGCGACCAATCCTCTGGGGCCCTCAGCACGAGGAGAAACTTTTTATTCTTCACACGGCACTAGTGAACGCCATGACCGACATTGTGGAGCGTTGGTGGACGGACTCGGAGGCTGGCTTTCCGGTGCGAATGCCTCTCGAGAAAGCAGAGGAAGAGTTGCTCACGGTCGGTATCTTTTATTTCCACGGAGCGTTTGCTTTTGCTGACATGTGCGGATAGTGGCTCGATACTCAGAATATTCCGCATCGTAATCGTCTGGGCTCCTGGAGACCTGACTTTCTCATCGAGGAAGGTTCTGCCGGCCCAGAAGGGGTCGAGAATTTTCGCATTACGGAGATCAATGCGCGCTTCTCCTTCAATGGAACGATGCATGTGTTGCATGGACAGGCTGCTCTGGAAGCGCTTGGGGCTGGCGAGAAGGGCATCACTCATGCGACGGACACGACAAAGGTGAGCTCTACTTATCATGATCAGGATGGTCGGTCCTTGAATTCTACTATGTGCTGATCAATGCGTTCGCGACACGGTAGATTGTCGAGGGACTTTTGAGCCTTTTCGACCCAGAGCGTCCATTGCATCTCCTCAAAGGGGCCGAGCCGGGCATGGATATCCACATGTTCATTGACTTTCTCAGTCGCCATCTGGGCATAACACCCCGGCTTATTACCCCGAGTGACCTGCGACTTGTCCCTAGTTCGGAGGGTGTGAATGGTTACAAATTGTGCTGCCTCGTGCAGAATACAGATAGCAATGCTCCCTCATTTGCTCCTCGCTTGTATACCAACGTTGGGGAACTTGTTGAAGAAATTCAGCAGGTTGGGCTTGAGCTTCACCAGCGCGAGCTTTTCGGCATGGAGCCAGAAATGCTCCGCCAGGTCAGCATGCGCTGTTTCAACGATATGCGCACCGTTCTGCTTGTCCACGACAAGCGTATGCTGGGAATCCTGAGACAGGAGATCCCGTCCTTGGTTGCGCGGAATGTGCTCACTCCGATACAGGGGGAAGCACTCACCAAGGGGGTTGCAGACACGATTCTACCGGGATCCCCCGAGATGCAGCGTTTAATCCAGACCTGCCAGGCAGATGGAGAGAAGCGAAAGCAGTATCTTCTCAAGCCTGTCCGCGGAGGCAAAGGTGCTGGCATTCTCTTTGGCGATCAGCTCGATGCCGAGGAATGGCAGGGCATCCTAGAGCGTCTCCGAAGCGCAACCCTGCACAAGAACAGCACCAACTATGTGCTTCAGCGGTATGTTCGTCCGGCTTTGTACGACCTGATCATTTCACCCTCAGGGAAGCGTCAGCGAATGCCGCTTGTTGGGACGTACCACGCCGCTAGTGGTCAGCTTCTCGGCTTAGGAATCTGGCGAACCAGTTCAGATCGCATTTGCGCAGTCAGCACCGGGGGGTCATGGCTTTGTTCTGTTATGGCGTCCTAGCCTTCACCTCTTCCTTTGTTGACCCAATCCTTCACTGGATTGGGCTACTCCAGATATTATCGGACCTAATTGCATCGGGAGCTTTGTAAAATGTTAGCCTTGTTTTCTTATGAATCTACAATATCAAGTCTATTATGGCCCTCTGAAGGACATATTCTCCATTGGAGGCCAGCCCATTTGCCAGGTACTTGACAAGGACATCGGGGATTATACCCAGCCAGCTACAGAGTAGATTCTCCGCTGATCACAAGTGGCAAGAGTTAATTGAGCTAACAGTGGGGCCTGATACAGTCGGTTTGGACCATTGCCAATCTGGGTATGAGCTTTCTGGTAACACAGCTCCCTGCCCGATCTTCAATGTCGGCGAGCACGGGTGGTTACAGACATCCCAGCCAGCCCGGAGATGTGACACATTGCGCCTTTATGTTGGCGTGCAGCTGAAAGTTCAATAGTCTCTGTGCGAATCTTCGGCCGGAAAATTCGGCCTTGCACTTGTATCAGATCTTTGAGCACATGCACGGAGCTCATTTTGCTATGTTGAGCCACGTGGAGCTCCCTCCAAATGTGCTTTTTAATGCGTATAAAACCTTGGGAAAAAATGGTTGTACAGGGGTCTCTCGAACCATTGCATCATCCCCATCTCACTATTGTATACAGTGCACTCCAGACTCTTTTATTTGGATACCCAGAACAACTTTCCTACGTGTGCGCAAAATGATCGCATCAATTGGAAGCTGTTCACCCCTTGCATCATTTCTGCACACATCACGCACCCAGGGATTTGCTCTAACCCGACTAGCAGGTCGAAAGGCATCTCTGTCTTATCATCGCCTGACTCTCAATGCATCTCGCGGAGTTGCGTCATCCGCTCGAACAATAACACCGCAAAATACTGCCTTTTGTTCGTCCCTACCTGTGCCTCATCTGCTTGCTCGGACTGAGAATGATGCCAGTCACCGTCATCATGTACAAGCCGTGCGAGACCGCCTAGAACAGGACGGGATTCTCAAGATCAGCCTGGACTTCACAGACGACGACAGTCATTATCTAGAGCGCCTGGTTATTGGCCTCCACGAAAGACATGGTTATGGCCTTCCGATCTCGCATAGCGCGTCCAAGGGCTGGTTCTGGGACGTGCGGCCTAGTTGCAGCAGCTTCCAGACTGAAAACCACCAGGCGCGATCCGAAACCATGGAAGACTTCCCATGGCATACCGATTGCAGCTACGAAGACTGCCCACCTCGCTTCTTTGCCTTGCACATCCTTAACGCCGACCACTGCGGTGGAGGCACGCTGTCAGTCATGAATATCCAGGGACTTACCCAGTTGCTCTCCGACGCCACGCGAGCTGACTTGACTCGCCCGGAGTATCGGATCCATATCCCCCCCGAGTTCATCAAATCGCCCAAACAGGATCACATTCTCGGAAGCATTATGGCGGCAGACTCGGATCCCTGTCGATCCCCAATTATTCGGTACAGGGGCGAGATCATCGAGCCTCTCAGCGATCGCGCTGCCACGGCTCTCCACGAGCTGAACGACCTGCTTGGCCATCCCGGCGCCCATGTTGACTCCACCGTCCATCTGACGGCGAGCGCCCTTCCACGGAATTCGATCATTTTACTGGACAATCGCCGGTGGTTGCATGCGCGAAATACTGTCAAGGATCCCCGGCGACACCTACGCCGAGTGCGATGGGATCCAGTGCCTTTTCCACATGCTGTAGAGAGAAGTGCGTGATTGCAGTTTTCGTTAATATTTGTCATTGCAGTAGTGGGATGCATTCTTTGCACTAGTCTCACCCATGCGATTGGCTTGGGATTGTGGGACTGTTTACACCTCGCTTCGCTAGCTCAGTGGCAATACGAACTATTTACATCGCCCGTGTCATTTTAGCCCTATAATCCAAATTATTTCATTCGAACATGCAGCCACTCGCAATGGCCTGAGGGTTTTCGGTCCAAATTACTACTTAGTTTGGATCTATTCAGGTTCCAGTTGGCTTTATAATATGTTGAACATAATGACTCGGAGTATCCAGGCCAAATTTCAGTAGTAAGCCATTGCCCCATGTGGTAGGGAATATGCACATTGCCTTTCTGCCCTTTTTATGCCTGTGTGGAAAGGTACATTGCGTACAACATGACAGTAACACGTGAAGTCAGCCCAAAGTCAAATTCCCAAGTTCATGCGCTGTCAGATATTCCTCATGGCCTTTGATCGACACTTGTACATACTTAGAACAAATCCCCACGGCCCGTCCCCCTCCCACCGTGCCTGTTTCTGTTAGTATGGTCCACTTTGTATATTCAGGACTCAGGTGCTGCTAGCCCACCTTCCTGCATCTCGCCTAACCCGGGCACTCATTATGTGGGTTGATTCTTTTTGCGCAGTGCTAGGAAGGTGTAGTGGCTTAGCTACGATGTAGTTGGTCTCAGAACCAATGACAGGCCCTAGCACATATTGATCGCTTCCCAATGGGTTGGGACACGATCCGAGGAAGCCAAGGGTTTGTACCGGATGATATTCCCATGGCTATTCCTCCGGTGGCGCTGGAATGCCCTAGCTGAACTCTGAATTGGCAAATAAAGCGCCTCCTTCGCGCTAGTCAGCCCCACGAGTTAGCTGTAGACATTATTGATTACGTCGTATAGTTCATGTTGCTCTCGTAAGCCCAGGCCCCTTCCAGGGCCGAGCAGGATGTGCAGAGTACCCAGGCAGAGCCATCAGATTGTACATTCACTTTTTCTCGTTAAGGTATGTATGCCTTGGATCCCGATCATACATTACTCTCTGTCTTCATCCGTATCTAGTAATTGATACCCTTCCCTATGCAATGCCCGATCAACGCTATTCATTACCCGATGTCCTGTCCGTTGCACGTATCCATCCTTTCTACCGGCCGGAAATCCGGTATCCTCCGAATGTCGATGCCATCCAGTATGTCCTATCATCTGGGACAAAAACACAGGATTCTGACATTCTGGCTCAGCCATTCTTAGAGAAGAAATCTATGTACGTCCTTCCACAATTAGACGTCTTGATGCTGACCGCTCAACGATCGTAGCTACCATGCCGTGCAACGACTTGTCCAGGATACGAACCCAGACAACACATACCGTCAAAGTTCCTATCTTAGTATCACCGGTGGTGGAAGTGGCGGGCAGCCAATGCTATTTGCAGTCGATGTGCATGAGAATCGTCAACAACGCTTGGAAATGGGACGCTTCCTGCGCCTTTGTCGCGTTGTTGAACCGCACGACTGGGTGATGTCTACCCACGTGTCTGGAGGATTCTATCGATCTCTGGACCTCATGACAGAGGTCATTGAGAACGCCGGGGCGACGGTGCTGAGCGCAGGAAATAATATGTGCCAGCAAGACCTGATTGAAGCTCTAATTCACTTTAACGTCACCGCGCTAACGGGGGATGGCAGCCAGGTCGTGCAACTTGTGCATAGCATCTCCAATTTGCCCACTCAGGAACGCGCTCGCCTCGCGCTACGCAAGATTATCTATACTTCTGAGCCTCTTACCGGGCCTCAGCGCATGCTCATACATAAGACTCTCCCACATGTGACTGTTTACTCCGTCCTTGGAAGCGCCGAGGCTGGGGCCTGGGCTATCGGTAGCGCTGACCCTGCTGTTGACGGCGACGATGACACCGAGTCGAGTTTTCTTTTCGACACTCGCAACATGCACATTGAGATTCTGCCCTTATCCCTTATGGACAGCCCATCGTCACCCGATCTCCAGGAGCCTCTTCCCTTCGGAACGCCAGGGATTATCGTACAAACATCCCTACAGCGACTCCGCAACCCTCTCGTCCGGTATATCACCGGCGACGTTGGATCGCTTGAACCTCTCCCAGCCTCAGCAGCGAGCTTCATCCCAGATTCAGAGCGGCGCCATCTCCTAATGCTACGCATGCGCGGACGCGACCGTAGGTTCAGCTTCAAATGGTACGGCGTGTACATTGAGTTCGAGAATCTGCGCAATTTCATGCAGACCGCTGAGTATGCCATTGTGCAGTGGCAAGTGATTCTCGATCGGTTGCCCGATAGTCCACAGATAACGCTTGAGGTGCGTCTTCTGGCAGCGGTGCCTGAGGACCAGAAGGTCGCGCACAAGGAGAAGTTGGCCAAGGCAGTGGGAGATTTCTTCTTGGTCTTGCCTGAGAATAAACATCTGTATCGGCTTACGTTTGTGGACAGCTTGGATGGCTTTGAACGAAGCAGAACGGCTGGGAAGGTTATCAATTTCGTAGATCGCCTTGACCATGCGGATTCGAAGGTGCGTTGAAAGGTGATCTAAAGCCAGTGAAAGACGAAAGAGTGGCGTTGCTGGGAACGATGCGAGAGTCAAGTCGGACGCCAACATTTCATGCTCAGGAGAAAATAATCTCTCCAAATATGGAGAAATGCGCCCTGTTCGCTATAACGCTAGTCCGCTACATCGTACAATAGTGTGTTCATAAATCTTGAATACCCAAGCCATGTATTTCCCCAGCATAGGATCTTACTTTCATAGATACCAAACTCGAGAGCTCAGCTAGTTCCTTTAGATGTCTTGACACGACGTGGTGACATGGTGGCATCTATAAGTTTCTCCGATTGTGGTCGGTATTTTAGTCAAGTCCTACGTCCTAGATTTTGGGTCAAGCTTGAGGCACAAGGATCTTATCAAAGCAGCGAGACAGGCTGCATGAGTTCCATCCTGCTTGGAAAGGGGTTGTTCGAACGAGGAGTCAGCTCTACCAAGGGCTCAAGAAGTCTCCTAGCCTGCGCACCAGTGGGTTTAATACATTCCGCACTATGTTGACCTAGCATGAAACATTCAAGGTTAACTTTCGGCCCAAGAAACATGTTCAAGTGGAGGACTGGTCCAATGAGAGCCATAATCAGATGGCCTATCTACAAATGAAGAACATTGTGGCTAAGGAGTTGTGAATTATCAAATTGTTTCTCTCCATCGGTCTTGGCCGCTAAGGTCCTGCCCGAAGGCCGACAACAGATAACCAGAACGATATGCTAGCCCGGATTATACTTTCCAGTATTCTGTACAGCCATCCAAGTACATATATTGGAGAACAAATCACTGCCTCGACCCATAGACAGGACGACCCCTCCCCAATGAGCTGTGCTGGGTGCTTAAACAGTCCTCGATCAGATGTAGTTAAATGGTTTCCTACACATCTAGTATCATTCTCGGTCTTTCATCATACTCTCATCATACTCTCATCACCCTACTCGAGGCTCGCGGCGAAGAAGCAAGAGGAAAGGGAAAGTATGGCTGGGGATGGACCAGTAGGCGCAAACCTTGCGCAGACCGTTGACCTCGGGCTTGCATTCTCTGCTGCCCCTATACATAAAGCATATCAGATATCTTTGAATAGTGGGTCCTAAACAAGATGAGTACTTGAATTACTACTGGATTTATGCGACATCAGCGATAAAGACGTAGCGAGTGTATTTTTACTGATACGTACAAGCTAAATATAAGCCCGCCAAGTCTAGAGTAGCTATACTATTTTCCTCAATGATTGCGGTCAATTATATCATCACGATGCCATGCATTTGTGGGCGTGTGGGTCCTGGTTTCTGCTAGTCATTCCTGATTTCTGCGTGCAACTCTCCGAATGGACTGTCTCTGTCCATTTGCTGAAGGGTAGTCGGTCTGCATTAGCTGACAGATCCGTCCACGTGCAGTGGTCAATTTGCGAATAAAACCAGGCAGCTATTGTAGGAGCCCTAACCGAGGTCCATCTATCTGTACATATACAAAAAAGGCAGGGTGGACGTCCTGTGGGCAGCACAACGCATATGTTATGATACTCTATTCAGGTTTGCTCAAAGAGGGCGGGAAAACGATGCTGGGGAATGTCGATTAATTATATGCATGATGCTATACTGTGTGGCAGGTTTCTTGGATCATCACAAGTAATTAACTTTCTCGGGTGTTCAGATTTTAATGGTCTAGGAGGTTGATATGTAAATCCTAATATTTCCTAAGTACAGAATAGTTTTCTGGGTAACATCAACGCTCTCTGTATATATCGTAGTCTTTCATATCAGGAATCATTCCTATTTTTTGTCATTATTCTTCAATCTTTAGAGGCTGCATAGATACGAGCTGTATCGCAGAGTTAGCAAATCAAGACCTTCGTTTATAAGTGTTGAATTGGCGATTCCTAGCAAACTCTCCAAGGTTCCAACCAAAGTGGCTACAGTGGTACAGGCCGTAATATAAATTAGACATATAATTAAATTATGAATGTGAACGGTCAAACTATCTACCTTGCTGGGACGCCCGCCCCAGAATGCTCTTCATAGAGAGAGAATGATTAAGAGAATCAGCAGTTGGCGATACACCTATGACAGCTTAACTACAGTGCAGAGCCTAGGCTAGAGCGAAAACATGGTGAGAAGGAGGATAAAAGTGTGGAGGTCAGAGCATGGTTGGAATCTACAACCGGAGGGCATGGTCCCGCTTTAGCTTATATCTCATTCCCAATGTCAAGGTTTACAAATCCAAGAATGATGTATGTATATAAAATGGTGAAGTCACCTCAACCCGCCAACTCCTGCTCCAGCAACTGCACAGCCTCATCGCGATGCTTCTCATTATCGAAGCCGACAATAAACCCCCATCTCGGCAGCATATTCGCCTTCAACTTCTCAAAATCTAAACCAAACTCTTTGTTCAAACCCAAAGCAATCTGCCCTGTGCCACGGCTCGACTCAACGATGCACTGCGTGCGTGGCCGACGCACTCGATCATACACTCCCAGTGCTGTCCTGGCATCGGGAACTGATTTGGCCTTACCCAGAAGTGCAGACAGAATAAGAGTGTCCTCGATGGACATTCCACCACCTGACCCTTGCCATGGAGTTGTGGCGTGGGCAGCATCGCCCATAATACACGCAGAGCCGGACTCCGAAACATATGTGCGCGCCGGGGGGTGATCCCAGAGATACATGGCTGGTTGTTGGGGTTGATCGCAGAGGAGCTGTTGCATCAAATTAATATCTAAACCGGATATACCAAGAGACAAGGGCCATGGTACCTCATCAACCGCCTTGACCAGATGCGTCGGAAAGCCTTCAAAGTGTCTCTTGATCTCATCCTTACCGACCATGCGATGTCGACGGTCCGATCCCTCCGCGTCCTTTTCATACACTGCTACAACAAACTGCACCAACTGACCCTGATTCAACAGATTATGCATAATCCAGGCCCCATCGCCCATCCACATATACTCCCTCGCATTCTCAATGTTGACAGGACCCGCGCCGAGACTCGCCTGAGCCTGAGCATACGGTTTCAAGGACATGACGCACCACGCACCAGTATTCCGCGGCGCAGCTGCCGGATCATTTTCGCCGAGAAGAAGTCTCCGAACTGTACTGCGAATACCATCTGCGCCTACCAATATATCGCAGTCGTGCGTCGACCCGTCCGTGAAATGCAGGATAAGCGACCCGTCCGGTTTCGTATCAAAGCGCTCGAGCTGCTTTGACGCATGCATCCTCTCCGGACTGACGTCTGCTAGCAGCTCATGCAGAAAGGCAGCACGATGAACGATACTCGTAATGCGCTGACGACCATCTGTCTCGTCCACTTCAGCGAACATCTTCCCTGCGCTTGGTCCCTGCGCTAACATGAACCGGACGCCGCGCATGGGAACAGCCCCCGCGCGCTGGAGACACTGCGCAATAGATGGACCGATCAGGTCCAGTGCTTCGAGGGCATTACTGGCAACTCCAATAGCCGCGCCAGCTTCTTTGAACGCCGAGGCCGACTCGAAGATATGAGCATCCAGGTGTTCATGCGGCCGGAGGGCATGCAACAGAGATGCACCGGCTAGGCCGCCGCCTAGGATGGCGACTCGAATACGAGCAGCCATTCTGGTAATATGTGAGGGGAGAGAATTGCTACGGTCCTAGTCGAAGCTTGAGGAAAGCTTGGGAGGTTTTATTATATTTTTCTTTTAGGCGGAAGCGTCGGATGAGCCCCTGAACGTGACCCCCGCACTGACAGCCTTGTTGTTTCTTTGTCTCACGGGGGAGAAAGGATTCTCTCACTGGTCGGGCTGGCTGCATGACTCGCAATTATGTCAGACTCGGGAGTTCTGGGATCGTCTGTCTCGTGATTCGTAAATGGCATGATCACGTTCGGTAGTGGTGGTGAGTCCTGGAGGTTGGGCCTTGTTAGGCTAACAAGATCTACTATGGTTGTAAGGCGATCATGACGGTAAAATCTATATATTCGGGGACTCTCTTAAGGTCTCCACCGTAGGCACTGGAGATCATTGCAGCATGGTTCCAAATTCAGGCCGAAAGGTGAGATAGACTGGACTTTTCACGAATGATATAGAAGCACTCTCAAAGTGGTTTAATGACACAAAACAAATTGATCTTCTCTTCTTTGGGTACGTCGCGTTACAATGCACATCCTTCACTGCATAATCGCGTCCGACTGAAAGCATTCTCAGGTTCAAAACTCAGACAACCTCCCCAGCCTTATAGAAATTTCACCACACAGCTTCAGGTCAGTTCCACCTATTCCTTGAGGCCAGCAACCTATTTCTTGAACCCATAGTCCGGATCGAACTCTGTATCCCCGTCCCGCTTGTGCTTGAAGCCATAATCCGGGTCGAATTCGGTGTTGCCATCTCGCTTGGCTTTGAATCCGTAGTCGGGGTCAAATTCTGTGTCTCCATCGCGGCGCTCGACTAGCCACAGAAGGTCTCGCGTAAGTATCTTGGAAAGGAGAGAGGGGTAGAACTTTCCCGCCTTACTTGGTAGAGCCGGGGCTGCTACAGCTAGAGCAGCAAGAAGCCCGGCGATGAGTAGGGAGTACTTCATTTTGGAAGATAGAAGCGGGAAGGGACAAACGGATGCGAACAGCCAGTTTTGGAACACTGAGGTCTCGAGTGCTTGTATATAAGACACAGAGAGCCTGAAATACCTCGGCGCCTTGCCCGAAATTCCAGTTGAAATAATTAGGATAGTCAGCGCTTCCCAAGATGTATTTCCTGTCCCTTCAAGCTCGATGGCTGAGAAAAGGCATCGTCACACATCCCGTCATGCATGGCCCCCAGCACGAAAGGTCCAATGACAGCAGTCATCGATAGCGACGGCATCATGAGGGATGAATAAGATGGCAATTTCATGCCAAGGGCTAACTGCCGAGCGCACTGCAGCCGCTGGTTTGCCTATTCCAGCAAGATCTCCGTTGTTGGCTATTCAGCCAAGGGACGCCTGGCGTCGCCAGGGATCATTAACAATTCCAGTAACACCCCTCAGCTGCACGCTTTAGATAGGTGTCATATCCCTTGCTTGGGCGGGAGCCAGTAGCCCCTCCTCGTGTTCTCATTGAGCGAGGCATATCCCTAGTTTGTATAATGCACCAGCGACCAGCAGATAATAGCCAAGTGACGCATAAGTGCAATGTCGCCTGATGAACGGAAGGCACAGCAGTATGTACACTCGCCTAGGTCTACAGAGTACCGTCTTTTCTGTTCCCCAAAGCCCGCTGGTGCAACGCTGGCGTGTGCCGTTGTATCCAACCTTGCTAGCTTGGGCGCCTCGTGCGGGGACACGATGACGCTGGAGAATCTCGTATCCTGATCCCTGTCCTTGCAGATCAACTGATCTACCGACAGGTCCAATTATAGTAACTTTTGTGTATCGACAATCAATCTCTGGCGCTGCGGGGTTTGCCCTTTAGTGCTTCGCGGTGCCGTATTTTGTAGCATTGCGCCGAACTGAGTGTCTGGGCAAGACGTTGCATTTTTCATCTAGTGATGTGACACAATGATCCAGTCCCTGTCTTTATCAAAACTGTTATCTGTATCTAAGGAATGAGCATGTCGACTGAAGAACAGAAGCCATTTCTAGATCCAACCAACGAGGACAACAGTCTTGGACGCTCCGATTTGCGCCGTTCGCACATCAACAGAAATCGCATTTTAGCTATCTCAGTTGTTTCAAATCTTGTCCTATTGACCATCTGTTTACTATTAAGTGGGAAGCTTCTACAACCAACTTCGAATAAAGAGAACTCCGGGATTCCCGATGGTATCCAGGAGCCATACTGTACTCCTTCCTCTATGTCGTGAATCCGGCGACAACTTATCTAATTTATCACAGCACCGGCCAAGGACGTCATTGAATATGAATATCGATCCGTTGTCAAAAATGATACGCGCTTCAGAGGCCATCCAGGACCAGAATGGCGGCAAGCAATGAGTGAATTGATGTCAGGTAATCAGCCCGATTCCGACCCTATCCAGGCTCACTATACACTATACTAACATCGTGTCTCGTCCAGGAACGCTATTTCGGATAACTGACGACGAGCTTTCACAATTCGGCGGTGACTCCATTCCGTTAACAGGAGGCGGATACGCAGCTGGTCTAGGTGTTGCTCATCATTTGCACTGTGTGGTATGTGATATCATTACCCCGTTCTTGTCCAGAAGCACAGTGGATCCTAATGCCTTTGCACCGAACAGAAAAAGATTAAGAACATGCTATACCACAAAGATGTGTATCAGGGAATGAACGAGACGAGCGAAGAATTTCTATATCTTCAAGACCACGCTGGTTAGTTCTGCTTCTCTTTCATACAGTACCTCAGGCCTGATTGTTTCATATCGATTTACAGACCACTGTCTCGATTTCCTGCGCCAGGGCATCTTATGCAACCTGGACTACTCCTTATATACTGTGTACTGGGGCCCACGGCAACAGGATATCCCGACACATAATGTACCCAAGGTGCAGAAATGCGTCAACTGGGATAGGCTGCATGAGTGGATGGAAGATCGAGCGGCGAGTACTGATGAGTTGATAGGGCCATGAGGGCAATGCTACTAGGAATTGAACACTCTTAGGATCAACTTATTCCTTGAACACTTTGAAACTTTGTTGTATGTACTTTTATATATTATCTTCTATAGATTCTGTAACCCCTTCGCGCATTGCGCAAAACCAACCATCCAGCTTTCATCATGGCCGGTCACGCCACCCATGAAGCCCTGTGCAAACCTGTGCAGCCACCCCATCCAGTCGGCCTTCTCTAATGCTAGCTTATTCCCTCACCAGAGTTTCTAAAAGCGCATCGGGACCGTCGAACTTCACTGCTCGCTTCATAGCCCAATCCTGGATTCGCTGCCAATTGGTGCATTTCCTCGTCCCCGTTCTATTCCCGTGGATCTCGGTCGGGTTTTTCCAGTAGTATGTGTTGACCGAGATATCGGCGTTGCATAGTATTCCCGTTCGGAGGACTTCTAGACAATGGTCTGTTGGATTGTATTGAGTTAGTGATTTTCCAACTCAGTGCATACAATGGCACAGCATCGTCATACCCCAGTGCCCCGGCTCAAAGGCATCAAGATCCTTGAGTTCGGGATAGTGCCCTGGATATTGGTATTGGTAGATTCGCTTCTGTGCCCGTAGCTTTAGTGCGTTTCTTTCTTTTTCCTATTCGTGTGGCAGACTTACTACACAGTGTAGCATGTGAATTGATTCCAGGTATCCAATATATCCACTGCCGTCTTTCAATTTGATGGAGGTTTTGTTCAGTTTCCGCAGCTCGTCCTCGGACAGTTTGATCATACCGCCTGGGAATTTCAATAAATTTCGTACGACATTCATTATGATGCACTTACCTTTGAGCAAATCCGACCAGGCTCGATCAATGGCTGGGCTGGGCGCTCCGGCGAACGGATTCTCGGACGTCATATTTTGGATCGTATACTCAAGAGATGGCTGAGCGGGCGCTACATTTTGGATTGAGATATTGGCATGTGCGAACGGATATGAATTTGTATCATTAATGCTTGTGAAAGTGAACTTACTATATACTTGAAGTCCATCGCCATGACTATCGCGGATCTTGGTGCTCCCTGCCTTCTTCACGTTCCAAATGAAAAACCCCACATTTCCCAATAGCAGGATCATGTTAAGGACAAAAAGAATGCCAAGTGAATTCAGAACACGAGGTCGTGAGAAATAGCCCGTGTCATGACGGGACTTTGGAGGATCGTCGGAATCACGATCGTCTGCCTCGCTAGCCAGGAAGGGCCTTTTCTCTCGGTCCTCCGAGGTGCCCATCTTGCGGTATAGCTATTGCGAACAAAAGTTCAAATGGCAGCAAAATATCAACGTTGTTTAAACGGATTACTGAGCGAAAAACAAAGAAGTCTACTCGGAGCAAAAGGAGGAGCACCAACGAGCCGCCACCGAAATGCCAACAATCGATGTTCATTGGATTTTAAATGCGTAATTTGTTTGGCGGAGACATATAACTGCTTTCCACTAATCCCATTCTTTCTCGGTCACGAGCAGACAACCTTGCAGATAGGCAGGCAAAACCGCCCGTATAGAGACGGAAGTCTTGCAGATCGGACTCATTGATCGGCGTCCTTTCCACCATTTACGTTGACTTGCAGGCGGGCTGAGCAAATTGACCATGCAACGTAGCATTGATCCTTGTCCTGACAGACCCATCACTTTGTGGCTTCCCAGCCAAGCATGCAGCCATGGGCGGAGAACATGCCGTCTCCAGATGCCCAGGGTGTCAGCACCGCGAGAATAACAATGCAAGAACACAGACCTCACGGCCAGTTGTGCTCCTCCTGACTTCGCGGCCAGCCGAGATGATAACCTAGGTTTTATTTAGGCATTTTCTCCGAGTAATCATGTTCTCCGCGCCCACACACAAGCATTCTTTCTGCCGGCAGGAAGGTAATCAATAGGCCTGTTTTCAATGACGCTACGTATTGGAGGGTCGGATACTCTTTCTTGCTCATATATGGAGCCAGCCTTAAGGCCCTTTGCGCCGTATGGCTCTGGATGCTTTCGTCACCTCTACTGACAATATGGGATCACGCCCAAAATGACATATGTCAACAAAGGCAGTGTCACTGCCATCGGCGTTATCTTTCCTGTTCTTGTGGTTATATCGTTCTCTATCAGAGCCTCGGGATGGAGACGAAATTCTCGCATGCTCGGGATAGATGACTTTATGATTGTTCCAGCTGCTGTAAGTAGGCCTACCATAGAAGCCTCGACTACGTGCTTACCGTGTCTGGCTCGTAGTTCCTTACTATAGCAGCCGGTGTGGCGATGGTAATAGGTTCGTGATGGCCTCGTATTCATGCGACTGAGATTCATTATGCTGAATGTTTTCATAGGGGCGCAAATGGAGATAATCGGAGGGCACTCTCGACTCGGAATAACGCCTTCAGAGCAGCGCCAGATTGGAAAGGTATTCCTCCCATCGTAAACCTATCTCGCACTAAGTACAGTATGACTGAGAGTCAGTTTCAAATAATCTAGTTCCAATATGCCTTCTGGATTGGCCACGTCCTCGCTATTGGTTTGATCAAACTAGCCCTCCTCTTTCTATTCCGTCGCATTTTCAAAGGTGTGTGAGATTTCTTGCACTTATGCTCAAATAAACATCACTCTAACGGCTCAACGTGTTCTCCAACCACAGGCAGCGCATTCCGAACAGCCTTTGACTACGCGAACTGGACTCTGATAGCCCTCGTCACCCTCTGGACCCTGGTCTTCCTTTTCTTCGAGATCTTCGCTTGCGGCGCAGACCCATCCGTCAGCTGGGCTAGCCTGGCTTCGCTACGAAGTAAATGCGTCGATACATTTGCAATGCAGACCGGCTGTGCCGTGTTCAGCTGGGTAATGGATTTGGCGATATTGATCGAGCCGATGGTCATGGTATTGACCCCTCCGTCTTCGTCAGAGGTTTTGAATCCTAATTCAACGTCTTCTTCTAGGTCGTGCCTCTGAAAATGAGCTTAAGAAAGAAACTTCAGGTCTCCATGGTGTTTTTCTGTAGTATCTTGTCAGTATGATCCCACATCACGCGCCGGGACGATTCTTACACCCAAGAAGCGACATACTAATAAGCCCATCGCCACAGCGCCGTCATAGCAGGCCTCCTCCGAATGATCGGCTGGATCCAAATAGTCATGCAGGGGACGCAGAACCCCACGACTCGAGTCCTAGCGACTACACTGCCATCGATCGACCAAGAAGGTATCTCGCCCTCCCCTCAACTCCCCCAACAACCCAACATTCCCTCCTCCTCATCAACTTACTAGACACCACTAACTAGCAACCCCAGGGATTGTCTCCATAATCCTCTTCTGGACATACGTTGAAATCGGCGTCGGATTCCAAGTGGCCTGCCTGCCGCCGTGCGCTCGACATCTAGACAAACTCAATCTAGCCCGGGTCATCGAGAAAGTTGGTTCCTGGCCGTCTGGACTGTCGCTGCTGTCTGCTTCACGGAAGGATCAGTTTTCGAAGAAGGATACTTCTATTAGCTCGAGGGTTAGTTCGATTGCGCCGTGGAGGTATGGGTACGTTCATAGTTTGAAGGAGGAGAGGACAAGAACGAGGAGTGAGGAGGAGGTTGAATTGGATAGAGCTGATGGGCAGGGGAGGGGGGAGGTTTGATTGAATGGGTTTATTGTATCTGTACTATGCCTTTCTGTTAGTTTGTTTGGACTTTGGGTAGGATTGGCGCTGGTTTATTTGTATGGATATCCTGAGACTTGAGGAGCGAAGATATCGAGCACGTGCAGTAAACATAAACAAGCACACAATAGTAAAACAAGAATGGATATTAATACTCCTAAAGTCTATCTAACCAAGTTAACTGCCTCTGGCCACGCTTTTTTAGTTCAAGTTAATCCATGACGAAATTAAGCCAGTCCGCACCAATTAAGAAATGTACCCCCACCGAAAATTACCTTCACAATATTGACCTCCAAAGAGAAAAAACATTTACTCCTTCTCCGCATCCGCCAAACTCTGCTCCTTCGTGAGCTTCGGGTTGCGAATACACAGCGAAAACGCAATCAGGGGCACTGTCAGACAGATACCCGTGATGCAAAGCAGGCGCTGAGTATGGCGGTACGCCACGACCACCGCATCGCGCTGCTCGGTGCCTATGGGGTTCGCAGCCGTGAATGGGAACGGGTTGGCAAAGATAGTAGAAGCAAGGGTCGCGTTGCCGAGTTGCAAGGTGAGTTCCTTTTCGAGGGTTTGGCGCCAGATAGCGCCCGCGATGGTGTTGCCAATTGCGCTGCCGATGTTGTAGGTTGCCAGGTACAAGCCTGTTACTACGGCGAGGTCTGTTCGGGGATGGTTAGATGATGAGGTCAGGATTGGGGAGGGAGTAGCTTACTCTTGTGTTTGGTGGCGGCTTGGATGCTGGCTTGAGCTGGGTAAGGGAAGAGACCACCCGCTGAGGTGTGTTAGTATGTTTATCAGTATCGATTGGTTTGGAGTGAACTTACCAATACCAAGCAGAACCTGTCCTCCGATAATACCTGAATGATTCGCACCGCTGGATCCGCCACGGTAGTGGATGAGGAGTCCATACGCGACCATGAACAAGCAAGTACCCGCGACAATGAACGGTTTCAATTGTTTCACTTTGAACACGACAGCACCGCAAATACAGCCGGCAATGACAGAGGAAAAGCTGGGAAAGAGATTAGCTTTGTCAGACTTTGCGCAATGGTGACGAACCTGTAAAGTGAGCCGATTCGCGTAGCACTCTTGGTGCTCTCGTCAAAACTGACCGTCAACACGGTGAATAGGTATTCTCCTTGAATAACCCAGGCTGATAAATGTTAGTACTGACGATCGCCTTATTAGGAGTAATTAATACCTAGGTTCAGCATCATTGCGATTCCAAGGGCACCCCACACAGCGCGATCTTTGAGCAACTAAACGAGGTCAATAAAGCTCTCAACCAAGATAGCAGACCACCCACCCTAAACGGAACCATCGGATATTGGCAGTTCTTCTCCCAGTACACCCAGGGCGGAATGCAGCAGACACCAACGATGAGAGGCGCGAGAATCTTGGCCGTCTTCCAGTCCTCGGCGGTGCCATGGGCAAGAGTGAAAGGGAGTAGAATCAAAGCCAAGATGGCAATGAGCAGAATCATGCCGACCACGTCCAGATACCAGAACAGCTGGACCACAAATTTCCGAAAGCCGATGATTTGCCATGCACTGCGGTACGTGTCAGGGCTGTTCCGCTTGGCTTTCCAGTGACCCCAGAACAGAGCGGTAAAGAGAGGAATGGAGCAGACTGGTAAGATGTCAGAAAAGTGTCCGATTCTCGATATCAGAGTCCAGCCTACCAGGGAAGATGATGGCAAACATGCCGATACCCCATTTCCAGGTCGTGGTCTTCAGAACCGAATCCGTCAAGTTTCCGCCGATCCATGTGTTGATCTGAATGTGTGTGAGCTAATGAGTCGAGCACAGGGGTCGGAAAGCTTACGAGGAACGGGGTCGCAGGGATGTAGGAGAAGAGCAATCGAGAGCGCAGGGAGGTGACGTCGCCGATTAGGACCTCAACGAGTAGCAGACTGCCAGTGTAACCGATCTATCGTGATCAACGTCAGCACGAGCGGCAGTTAATTTCGATAAAACGACATACCTGGTAAAGCACTGCGCCGCCACAGAAGGTGGCCATGTCCGTCGCAGCGGCTTCGATGACGGTTCCTGAACACGTCAGATCTCTCTCGCTCTATAGAAAGATCACCAGACCTACCCAGGGTATATGTCACGACGCAGAACAGAATCAGCTCCACGCGACCAAAAACATCGGCAATCTTGGCTGCAGTTGGCTGCGCGACAACCGCAATGACCGATCGCAGAACATTGATCGTGGCCAGCAAACTATGCGAGTGAAAATCCCCAGTTGCCAAGGGCTGGAAGCAAGTCAGTTCATCGCCCTTCTGTATGTCTAAGAACTAATAATATTGAGTCGCACCTGGTACGTGTAGCGAACTTGGCCGTCCAGACCATACGCGTACGCCAACAAGAAGATGCCGAAAAACAGCACGATGCGATCCACGAGCGTGAATTGCGAGGACAGGGCCTCGATGCGCTTGACACCGGCCTGGGCAGCAATAGAAATAGCATCCTCGTCGGAATCCGACACCACCTCGTCGCGAGGATATTTTTCCTCCGAGGGAGCCGAGGGAGGGATAGTCGACGACATTGCGAGAACGAGGACGACAGGCACACGCTGGAAAGATCAACACGGGACAGGAAGCAAACGGGAGAAAAAGACAAGGAAATCCTTTTAATTTAAATCGCCCCCGAGTCAGAACGAGACCAAAAAAGAAAAGGGAAAAAAAAAAAAAGTCACGAGCAAGACAACCGCCACGCCGTGATGCCTTGGCGCATCGCGAAATCCATCTTATCAGATTAAACGTCCCAACGGAGACGGTCAGTTTTCGGAGGAAAACGTAAAGGAATTCCGCCCACGGTGGATCAGCTCGCCAACCAGCATGCTCGATTGCCTGCGATCCAGCAAATCAAGCAAGGGACGCGGTGGGCCGAGGTCGGACGATCTCGTATTCCTGGCTGGGGGACGGACAATCCACGGCCAGACGGTGTCTAGCGGCTGCCAATATCTAGGCATCCCGAGGCGAGCAAATTTCGTGCGCTCCAGGCTTCGGTTGACAGTGGCATGGTCCTCGTTGTGGTCTAGTACAGCACGGTAGTTCATGCTCGCTGAGGCTAGTAGCATTCAGTACCACGCCACGAGTTCTTGGACTGCTTGGGGCAGGCATTTTGTTCGGTGAACCCGACCAGCAGGTTGTGCGACACGGCAAATTGGGATTGTGGAGTCGTGAGCCGTGCTCGGATGATTCAGGCTGTGAATTGGCAGCATGCACTGGAGAGGTCGTTCGACCCAAGGCTGGCAACGCGTGAATCCAATTGAATCGAAGCTTTTCTTCTCCAATCGAATTTGCCCTGTTTGCATGTTTGCATGTTTGCATGTTTGATGTTTGATGTTTGATGTTTGCTTGTTTGTTGTGTTTGTCTGCTACTCATGCACGTGATATTAATGCCTGAGGCCTTACTCTCTATATCTATGACTCTATAACAAAGAACTAGTGCATCTAGGAGGTCGTTTCTCTCCCAAGATACACTCTACATCGAGCATCTCTCATAGCAATCTCTTATTGTATTCGATTCCTGCCTCAAATAATCCCAATGTCATCCAATGCCATATATCTGGCTCCCCACGGAGAATATATTTCCAAATACCCGTCCCATAGTCCTTCTAACGAAATCACTGTGATGCAGAAGCTACCGCGCAGGAATAGTAATAGGACCAGGAACCCCCTGACACACTTAGCATCTTTTGCACTTGGCCAGTAATTGTATGCAATATTTTAAACGAGGGTGCATCTGTAGTCGAATTGGAATCACCATTGGGAGGGAAGCGATATATGCTTTCTCGGTTACTCTTGTATTCAAATTCAATATGAATTGGTTACAGCTTCGAAGGCTTCTGGAACGACCGATGACCCGTCACCTGTGTAGCCGGTAATTCCACTCCCCAGGCAATGCGACAGTCCCATCGAAGATGCTCATCGGTCAGAACAGCTTGCGAAGCCTGAACCGGGCGATTGATAATATCCCGCCAGACCATCTCTCCCACTCCGCCTTCTCCTGCTAGAATCCATCGCCGCGCAATCTCCCCAGCCACGCCGTCTCCATCTCGCTCGGCGTCCAGTGCAAGCAGCGCGCCGCAAAGCACCCAGGCCAGCGTAAACATAGCTCGCCGTCCATCCGCAAGGATCAAACGCGCATGTTCCGTCGCCGACAACCGAGTCAGAAAGCTAGACCACACCCGTTTCAAGGCCCTCGAGTAGTCCGCGTTCTTGATCAAGCTCAGGACGCGACCCACCCACGACGAAAAGACCACGACATGGTCATTCTTCAGAATATGGCGCACGAGCTCGCTAGCAAGCACATTCGTCGTCCCTTCCCAGATCGAATTCACCAGCGTGTTGCGCAGGATCCGCGAAATGTTAAACTCCGGCTCATCCGCTTCGTCCATATACCCAACGCCACCCATCGCCTCCTGACACTCCTGGATCCCAGCGATGGCATTCTTGCTGACCACCGCTTTAGCAGTCGCCGTGAGAGCACGGAACACCACCTCGGCCTCCTTTCCAGGCAGAGGGAGATGCGCCGCGGGCGTCGAGACGCCACTATTCTCGACGACGCCCATGACGGCCACCGTGAAGAAACCGAGCTGCATGGCGGCTCGATGTCGCAGCTCTATATCGGCCAACAGGTTCAGATGCATCGGGACGAGCCAAAGCGGCTCACCAACCGTTGTTCTCGCTTTGGCGAAATTCTTCGCAATGCTGATGGCGCGTCTCCAGCCGGCCAGCGATCCAACGAAGGTATGCGTGCGGGTGATATTCAGCAGCGGCGAAATGGTCGATACGCCGCGGTCCAACTGCCCGACTAGATGCGCGCGCATGTCTTTCAGCTCCAGCTCAGCGGTGGGGAGCTCCTTGGTGCCGAGTTTGTTTTTCAAACGGTGGATGCGCACGCCATTGCTGACTTCCTGGGTCTTGCCGTCCTGCGAGGGCACGGTTTTGCGCAGAGGGGCGAGGAATGTGCTTAGTTTCCCCGACGGGGTTTTGGCCAGCAACAGCGAGACGTTGGCGTCGGTGGCTGAGGAAAAGAACTTGAAGCCGCTGACGAGATAGTCTCCGTCCGTAGAGCCCTGTGGTCCAGGGGAGTGTGTCGCCCAGGTTTCACTGTTCTGGACATCGCTGCCGCCAGGGCGTTCGGTCATCCATTGGCCCGAGGTCCAGTGGTCTTCGCGGGCGATGAGTTTCTGGTAGACGTGCTGGAAATGGTGATCTGAAGGAAGGGACTTCAGTTGTTGGGAGAGAATCAGCGCCGCGCCGTCCGTCATGGCGATGGGGCATGAATATAGCCCTGAAGACGGAGCGAAGAGGTAGTTCCTTTGTTCATGAGCAACCTTTCCCCTCTGAGTGTCTAGAGCGGGTGGGCTTACACAGTATACTGTACCAGTCTTCTCTCAGCTCCATATCCGGGTTCGTATCCCAGCGCAACGACACTATACAATTAGCACATCACATACAGATCTGTATGCATGGGGACGAGAATCACCAAGATGCTTACCCATGTCGAGCACCCCACTTTCCCAGCTGCTTCCACCCCTCGCTCGTAATCAGTCGATCATAATCATACTTCTGCCCCCAGACGTTGTAACTCTTGACATAAGGTTGGTTGCGCTCGGCGTCTGCGCTCCATTCGCGGATCTGATCCGAGACAGCCTCCGCGCCCAACTGCGTGAGCTGGGGTTGGACGCTGTCCAGAGTGGAAGTTGGAAGATACCCTTACATTGTCAGCTACCAGATACTCACTACTACTACCTAGGTACCTGGGTGGATCACTTACAAGAAATCACCCGCTGCAGACTCGTATCCGTCGTATACGTATTCGCCAGGGGTTCCAGACGGGTGATGTGCCCGTGGTCAGCGGTTGCCGGTTGCGGTCGGGAAGCCATGATAGCTAAAGGTGATATTTGACATTCAGTCGAAAGATGACCAAATGGCGTAGATATATTCACCCTCGTTTGTGGCCTGATGGTCTTGGGGGGGTCACAAGATCTGGCCCGGGTTACCTACCGGGACCTCGGCTAATTTGGGCGAAATGCGGAGACTCGCCCGAGGATCGTTGGATTCCCCAGACGTTCACCTGGATTATTGTCTCACCAGGCCTTCTTGTGCAGATTCTGGATGCATTTCGAGCGGGGCTGCTCTGTGTCCGGTGGGTCTTGCAGGATCAGATGTCCTTGTCGAACGGTCCGGAGGCGTCAGACTCGGTCAAGAGGGTCCGATATACTTCAACTAGCAGCTCAACTAGTAGTATTTACGACCGAAATGGTCTGATAGCCTCGCTGGAATTCTCCCTCATTTTACAGTCAGTATTCTTTCTAATAGATGAATATTGGTACGAACGACCTATAAATGTTTCCTTTGATCCTACCATGTGGCAGGTGGCAAAATGCGTATAGGAGGGAATCTTCTAGCCGGGCGATTATCTATGCTTTTGGTTCATTTGTACATGGCCAGGATGAACTGCAAAGGCGCAATCTCTACTGCAAAGAGAGAAGAGATCGTTCTAAACTAGTTATCGTCCAAGGAATGACCTCCTATATCGATTGACATAGCGCTGAACTTGCCATGTCATTCTCACCCCACAAGCCAAGGATCCTCTGACAGCTCCCTGGCCGTCGCTCTCTTCTCCGGTTCCCAAGTGAGAGTCCTCCGCAGGAAGCGAAGAAACCCCGAATTATCATCTAGTTTGCTTTCGAGAGACTCCATCGTCCTGTCGTGCGGTATAGGTGCTAGATCCAGGCATTCATCTATACCAGATTAGTACAACGTTACATTCGTAGAGGAAGAAAGCCACCGATCGGGATAGACCTTGCGCGTAGCAAAAGAGGTTATCTCTTTTATCTTCTAGTCTACGCAGACAATTGTTGTCATAAATGCCAAGCAGCATGTTGCCGGAGTGTACGTCTGGTCAAGGTATCAGTAGAGGAAAGGAACTTGTAGCCTAGTCTAGGTATGCATACCAGTATGAACGATCTCTACCTGGGCATGCACGTATACTTTGAGTGCGACATATTGGCGATCGCTGTGAACTTAGCTATAATTTCATCTGAACATCTCAGGAATGACTCTGGGAGATGTCGCTACTGTCGGGTGTATCAGTTTGGATCGCAGGGTGCTGGATGCCTGAGTGCCTGAGGAGTTCAACCTGCTTATGTCATCTCAGAAATACGCTAGTCCCAGTCGGGATGTGGATCCTTGTTGCCTGAGGCCACAATCCAGTGATCAGCTGATTTTGTGGCCACAAAAGGAAATGCCCTTGCGAGGCGACCCGCTGTACTGTCACAATACGCCCCAATACCGCAGTGTCTATGGTAGATTACCGTATTCGGGTGCGTATACGCCCGGCGTACCAGGGGCCCGCGGGTACCTGAGGCAGGCCGGCCATTCACCGCGCCGGAATTACTTTCTCTCTTTCTCTCTAGTTTCTCTCTCCATCAGCCCACCTTTCCTTCACTTTGCTTTTTTTATTCCCATCGCTCCCCCCTCCCCTCGTCGTTGATTCAAACTCTTCAACCCCTCCCGCCATGCTGTCCTTGGTCACCCTCGGGGTCTACGGACTCCTGGCCTTGGTCGCCGCCATTGCGCTCAACCTCGTCTACCAATGGCTCTTTGCGCGATTCAACAAGACCCAGCCTCCCCTCGTCTTTCACTGGTTCCCCTTCGTGGGCAATACCGTCACCTATGGCATGGATCCCTATCGCTTCTTCTTTGACTGCCGCAAGAAGGTGCGATCCCCTCCCCCTGTCCCCTTGCGCAACCTCCCTAACCACCTCGTCTCCAGCACGGCGATATTTTCACCTTCATCCTCCTCGGTCGCAAAACCACCGTCTACCTCGGCGTGCAAGGCAACGAATTCATCCTCAATGGCAAACTGAAGGACGTGAACGCGGAGGAGGTCTACAGTCCCCTGACCACCCCCGTCTTTGGCTCCGACGTGGTCTACGATTGCCCCAACTCCAAACTGATGGAGCAGAAGAAGTTCGTCAAGTTCGGTCTGACGCAATCCGCCCTGGAATCGCACGTCCCGCTCATCGAGAAGGAGACCCTCGACTACCTGGCCACCTCGCCCAAGTTTAACGGCCCCTCGGGACGCGTCGATATCTGCGCCGCCATGGCTGAAATCACCATCTTCACGGCCGCGCGCGCCCTCCAGGGCGACGAGGTCCGCTCTAAACTGAGCGCCGAATTCGCCGATCTCTACCACGACTTGGACAAGGGTTTCACTCCGATCAACTTCATGCTGCCCTGGGCGCCTCTCCCGCATAACAAGAAGCGCGACGCCGCCCACGCCCGCATGCGCGCCATCTACACGGACATCATCAACGAGCGTCGTCGCGCCGGCGAGGCGGCCACCCACACCTCGGATATGATCTCGAACCTGATGAACTGCGTTTACAAGAACGGGACCCCCGTGCCGGACAAGGAGATCGCGCATATGATGATCACGCTTCTCATGGCCGGTCAGCACTCTTCTTCGTCCATCAGTTCGTGGATCATGTTGCATCTCGCCGCCCAGCCCGAAGTTATCGAGGAACTCTACCAGGAGCAGCTATCGCAGCTCGGTCCCGTCGGTCCTGACGGCACCCTCCCGCCTCTGCAATACAAGGACCTCGACCGACTGCCTCTGCACCAGAACGTCATCCGCGAAAGTCTCCGCCTGAACCTCTCCATCCACTCGCTCATGCGCAAGGTCAAGAACCCCATGCCCGTCCCGGGGACCCCGTACATCATCCCGACCTCGCACGTCCTGCTCGCCTCTCCGGGCGTCACCGCCCTGAGCGACGAATACTTCCCGAACGCCATGAAATGGGATCCGCACCGATGGGAAACGCAGGCGCCCAGCGAAGACAAGGAAGACGACGTCGTCGACTACGGCTACGGCGCCGTCTCGAAGGGCACCTCCAGCCCGTACCTGCCCTTCGGCGCGGGGCGCCACCGCTGCATCGGCGAGAAGTTCGCGTACGTCAACCTGACCGTGATCGTCGCCACCATGGTGCGCCACCTGCGTCTCTTCAACGTGGACGGCCGCAAGGGCGTGCCTGGGACGGACTACTCGTCTCTGTTCTCGGGGCCTTTGAAGCCCACTGTTATTGGGTTTGAGCGGCGCGGGAAGTCTGCCTAGTGGTGGCGGTGGTTTCTATGTACAGTATGAATTAGATGCTTTTCGATGTATTTATTTAATATTAGACTTCACTTCAAGAATTTCATCCACAGCAACTTGTTTACTTTGTTGGTTTCCACGTGATTGTTTCATTAAATAACGTTCAGCCTTACCATCTTTACAGTCTCAGGTCGGTACCTGTGTGGCTGATATCTGGGTGGTTTGAAAGGTGAGTATCTTGAGCTGTAGATCCTTTGATAGAGCGTTCCCTGACTGATAGGCCGGTTGATGCGTGATGGTGCAGTATAGAAAGGAGAGAAATAGTTTACAAGCTAGAGAGAACGAAATGAGTAACGGAATCATCAACACTACCAGGTTGAGCAACTTTCGTCAATCTTGCGATAGAACTACGTCAGATATACGTTCCACCGATCTTTTCTTCCATCGAATGGGAGCTTTTACTACAATGGTGCAGCCTGTCCTTTCCGAGATAGCATGTCAAGACTGGTGTTGAATTATCGATGTATGGCACTTCTCTATGTGTAGCGCAAGAGAGAGTAAAGTACTACAGGGAAAGGACACAAGTATTGGGACTGTATGGGGAAGGGTGAAAGAATATTTAATATTTTATCTGTCTCGATGGGACAATAGAAAGAAAAAAAAAATGACACTGGCGGTAGACTCCAGGAGTTAGATGGTCCTTTGTCGTCCAGCCCTGCAACACATCAAGCACAGTATAGAATATTCTGGGATCATGTATAGGGCTACATAAAGTAATAAAGTATTATACCTCTGTTATCCAAGTATACAATCTGTAAATCTGCTCGTTATGTAGAAAGAACCAGCCTACCTGTACAATCCAGCCCTAACTCAGGTCGACCCATGACCTAATGTCTACGCATCTATACAACACCGCAGTAGATGGGATGCCATCCCGCAAACATGACGAGAATAGCTCGTCACATACCGGATATTCGTCCTTTAAAAAGGCGTCCATCCCTTTGACTCATTCTGCTCTCTGCATCTCCCGTACATCTATCTGTCGACATCCATCCATCGCCAACAACAACGCCATTACCCTCCAGCTTATCAGCTTTCGCTTCATCAACAAGCAACTACTCGTTTCTTCGACATTTACGATTCTTTGTTCGAGTTAGTCGAGTCAACCAAACCAACATCGACTCCTACTTCTACCTCATCTTTCATTCTTTCAAGACAACAGCAAACCAAACCTCCATATACACCCTGACTACCGGGTCCTCGGGCTCTCCACCGAGAGCAAACGAACAAAAAGACACAATCAGGTGTCTCTTCTTATCGAAAACGCCCTTTACCTCTTTACGTCAAACCCTTTGACAATATCCCCTTTCTCTATAGCTGGAACATCCCGTTCCAACACAGCTATATAATTATTATCAAACTCAACCGAAGTCCGATCCCCAGCCAACACTAAAGCTTCAGGCTTGAAGCCTAGTGGTTGGTGCGAAGTACAGTAGCTGGTCTACTTACTTGACGACTCATTACACATCTACTCACTCCTTGTCAACGGCTGATTCCAATGCCTGTGTGTTCGGCCGCCAACATGTCTATATCCGAGGCTCCACTCGATAAGGCCTACAAGGCCAAGGGAAAGCCTAAGCCCAAGCCCAAGCCGAAGACAATGGCCAAGTTTGAACCCAATACCAACGCGGCGAAGCCTACTAAGCCGGATCAGGAATCGAAAAGGATGAAGGAGTTATTCGCCGAATGGGATCAGGAATCGAAGAAGATCAAGGAGGTTATTTCCCAGTGGGATCAGCAATCCACGAAGATGAAGGAGTTCCTTTTGGAATGGGGTCTCCCTGTCGAGACGGGGCCCGAGACAGCTGAACCTACAGCTACTTCTGACGGGCCAAAGAAGAATAGGAGGAGGCCCAAGTCAAATTCGAGGTCGAGATATCATCACGGCCGCCATGGAGGAAAGCAGGCTGCTGCAAGCAACGGCCAGGGACACGAGCAGGATCAGAATCAGATACTGGATCAGGTACAGGGACAGGATCAACGACAACCCGAACAGCAAACCCAGACGCAGGAACATGGACAGCAACAGCAGGCACACTCCGAAGGAGAAGGCCAGGGACAGGGCCAGGGACAGGGCCAGGGACAGGGCCAGGAACATGGCCAGGGACAGAGCCAGGCGCGGGAACAGGGACAGCGAGAGGGACGGGAATCCGTAGGATCAGATTCCTCTCGCGACAGTTCCTCCCAGCGCAGTTCCTCTCCAGGAAGCCTTAGCGAAGCTGAATCCATCTGCTCTACCAACACCACCAACTCCACGCACAACTACAACGGCAAAGATCACTGGACCGGGGCCCTAGACGCCCAAGCCACATCTCATCTCGTCACATCTCTCGAATCCAACATCCACAACCGAGTTATGCTCAAAGACGCCGGGTTCGCCATGCAGCCCGACTACTTCTTCAAGCCAGCTCCAGCCCCAGGCACAGAATCAAACCGTCAAAAGCGCCTCGCCGTCGCCCTAGACTGCGAAATGGCAACCACCACCATCGGCACGCAATGCTGCGAACTGTGCGCGGTCGACATGATCACCGGGGAAGAAATCATCAACATCGGCGTGGAACCAACCCACCCCGTAACCAGCTGGAACACGCGATTCAGCGGGATGACGAGCAAACGAATGGCTCAACTCAGGGCCCAAGGCCGAACCGTCAAGGGATGGCAAACTGCCAGGTCCCTTCTCTTTGAATACATCAACACGGAAACAGTCCTCGTCGGGCAGGCACTGCACAACGACCTGGACGTTCTGGGAATCTGCCACCAGCGAATCGTCGACACAGCCCTAGTCACTCGGGAGGCGGTATGTCGTGAAATCGGCAAGAATATCGTGCGCACGTGGGGACTGAAAAAGTTGACGGCTGCGTTTCTGGGACGCGGAATTCAGGCGTCAGCATCAGGACATGACTGTCTGGAAGACACTTTGGCCACACGAGAGGTATTGCTGGTTTGTCTCCAGAAACCCGAGGTCATGGCCAAGTGGGCTGCTGAAGCGGCGAATGACTGTTCGGGGTGTAGTAGCCCTGGACGCTTGTATGAGTCTGCAGAGGAGTTTTTGTGAGAGGTCAGGGATATCTACCTTGAGAGGATGTTGGAAAAGGCAATTGGTTGGCTCAGGAAATCTTGTTTGGAGAATATCTTGTTGGACACTTGGTTCAACCATCTAATTGTCGTTTTTGTGTGGAAGACACCGTCGGGCTGCCTGTTTTTTCTTACTGATCTCTACGTTCTCAGTTTTGTGGTGTCATTTCTTTGTCATGTCATGTCATCTTTTGTATAACAGATAGCTCCTACGGCCCTAATGGTTGGGTGGTTGGGTTGGGCCTGGGATATACACACGATTATGTATACGATGTATACTACCTCATAGCGGGCTTCAATCATCTGGAAGTCAGGCTGCCATGACTGAGGTTCAAATCAATCTACACTTCACCTCGCTATCTGCACACCTTTTTCGAAATCAATCTACACTCATCAGAATACTTCCCTTTCTACCATCATAAATCAGACTAAGAAAAGTAAGAAGAACAGATTATCTAATAATCCAGTCTAGATCTAATCTATCCGTAATATATACATACGCCGTCCCTATACATCCAAAGTATAAAACAATACAACCCAACCCGTTTAAACATCAAATCAAAGCTTGCTGGTCTTCGGCGCGTTCTTCAGCACCGCGTCGTTCCACGGATACGGATCAAACACCAGGTCGTTGACCGGGTTCTGGCTCGCCCGCTTGAACAGATCGGGATAGACCTCGCCGTCGTAACGTCCCAGACTGCTGTCCAGCTGCCAGTCGGGGATCTTCCATGCGTCGACGAGACGCACGGCGTGAGGCCGGATGTCGTCCAGGAGCTTCATCACGGCGTCGGTCTGCGCCAGGGTGATCTGGCGGGTGGTGACGGCGCTGGAGGAGAAGAACTCGGCGGCCTCGCGCTCGAGGGTGTGCAGCGCGTACAGACGGAAAAGCTTGTGCATGAGCACCGTGGTCTCCGGGTCCAGGGCGCTAGTGAGGTGCGGCGAGGTGACGGCCTCGTATAAGTTCTTGACTACCAGGTACTGCGAGTGGGCTGTGGACAGGCGCCAGAAGTCGACGAGAAGGCTGTTCCACGAGCGCTTCTCGACGTCGCGGTGCTTCAGCGCCTCGAAGGTCAGGTGGGCCGTGCGCCAGGCGAAGGCGGCGACGATGTCGCTGTCGACTTCGAGCACGTCGAACGAGGCGCCCTTGTTGCGGCGGGAGAGGTAGGTTTGCAGGATCTGGCAGGTGTCGTTGTTGGCACCTTTGCCGGCGAGCACGGCACGGGCGGATTTCAGGAGCTGTTTGTCTGGTGAGTAGACGTCACGACTAGATAGAATGTCTGGGAACTTACGTATCGAGCAACCTGTTGGGTCAACATGTAGTTGTCACCCTCCCAGGTCAGGGTAGGGAGATAGTCGGCGTACCACGGGCCGATGCCGCTGTAGCTGCTGTAGCCGTGGCCACCGCACGCGCGACGACAGATCTCGAGACCCTCTCCGGCCGTAGTACTCGCCAGAGCCTTGAGACCGCAGGAAGTGGCATGGAGATCCGCCAGCAGGTCGGCACCGGCCCGGAGCTGCTCGGGACCAGCGCCGCGGCTGTCCTGTCCGGACTGAGCGCCCGCCTTCATGCGCTTCTGGTTCTGCTCGTAGAGACGCATCATGCCGCGACCGGTGAAATGCAGAGCATACATGGACGCCAGCAAGGGCAGCAGACGGACCTGCACCATCTTGTAGTTGAGGACCTGGTTCTCGCCCACGTTGCCCTGGGCGTCGCGGTCCTGGAACTGCTTACGGACCGCGCAGTAGCGGGTCGCGATGGTGACACCGCGAGCAAGCACGCCACCAGCCTGGAGCACAATGTTCGAGCGCACCCAGGTCAACGTTCCGAACACCAGGGCAGGGGACGCCGGACGTAGGTATTTCCCGGTCTCCTTGTCGATGCTGGAGAAGCGGGCCAGCATGTTCACATGAGGGATCTTGACCTTGTTAAACAGGAGGAACCCGTTATCCATCGTACTATGCCAGTCAGTCAGCTCCATCACTTCAGAACACTTCGAGAAAACTCACTTATATCCGAACTTGGGTCCGATGTCACCCACGTAGACATTCTCCAGCGGCTGATGCGTCTGCATGTCCCGCACCTGGACGACAAACGGATGAGGTCCGTAGCTCTTGCCGCCGATGTAGAGCTGGGCCATGACCACGGCGTGGTTCGCCGTGCGCCCGAGCGAGCCAATCCACCACTTGGAGGCCGTCAGCGTCGGCGAGTGGATCGTGAAGGTCTTATCCTCCTGGTTCCACGTGGCGGTGGTCTCCAGGCCGCGCACGTTTGAGCCGTGGCCCAGCTCCGTCTGGGCGTAGCATCCGATAATCTGATACTTGGCCGCCCGCTCCAGGAAAAGTTTATGTTGCTCGGGGGTTCCTTGTTCGCGGAGTGTGACCTACAGATTACCACGGTTAGCGCACGCCACACACACACACACACACACACACACACACACACACGAAATGAAATAGAGGGTAAATCATAAAATCAAACCTACCAGGAACATCGAGGCATGCAGTCCATACGGCGTCGGCTCTCCCAGCAGCTCGTTGGCCGCATGCAACTCCTCCATGGACCAATTGTGCTTCTCGGCCAGCTGCTGCAGCCGCTTGGCCTTGCCCAGGGACTTCTGGATCCGCTCGGTGCGACCGAGGGTCAGGTTCTGGGACTTGTCAAAGACGGGCTCGGACTGCAGTAGGGCCAGCAGACGGTCTTGTCGCTGGAGGAATTCCTTGGTGTGCAGCAGCTCGGCGAGGCGGTCGACGTCGACGTTGGACTGGGCGCGCTCGGCCGAGAGAAGCTCGGAGCCCTGCGGATCAGCGGGCTTGAGGGCCTGAACCCATGCGGGAGGTGGTGAAGGCATGTTGGTGGTGTGGATGTGTGGTACGGGGAGGGTGGATGAGGGCAGAAGACGGGGGGAGGAAGAACGACTTATAGGAGGAAAGGCAGTCCGGGGGAATCAGGCCGAGGTGTCCGCGGTTGCCCAATGCGGTAAATGCCGAGGCTCGCTGGGTGTTGGGTGCCTTGGTGCCTGAGCCGGGTGGCCACGTCGCCACGGGCGGTCCGTATGGAGGTATGGAGGCTATGAGCCCGTCATGATTATTCGACTTGCATTCTGTGCTTGCCATTCCATTATTGCCGAGTTCCCTGAAGCTGACCAGAACCAGACACCTTAGGTCTCAGGCATGGAGGGACGCAGGCATGAGGCACTTCAGGCACTTCAGGCAGCAACCGGCATCGGCACATCTCCGGCCGAGCGCCATTGGCCGGCGATTATCAGATAACGATCAGGCAGGGATTGTGCATCTTAACTACTTAGGCTGTCTGGATATATACTGCCTTACATACGCATACAGAGTAGGATTGTTGGATTCAGTAGACAAGTGCCTGCTTAGTTACATTGGCATATTGCACCTGTATTCTTGACTCTCCCCACAAGGAGTGGCTAATGGTCTCTTCCTCGGCCACACCACGAGGCCAAAGATCGCACGTGCAAGAATACAACCCAGACCTAAACCCAATTCACATGATGTAGACTATTTTCAAGCTGACCTGGAGACTCCATCGACTTAAATAAATGCAGTGGTGATTCCCATGTCCGCATCCACATTCACATGTGACGATCCACCCATCCCGTGGAACTGGGAGTCTGCCTCCTTTTCCCCGATGTTCCCCATTCCCCAGTTGCTGGCGCCAAGGTTCCGTTCCGTTCCTTGCTTTTTGATCCGTGCTTAATTAGCAGTGACAACGACAGTAACTAATCATAATCATAATGAACAGTCAGACAGCCTACTAACATTCCGAGTCCTCGAAATAAGATCGGAACGGTCTGCCCCGATACATATATTCTGGGTACACTATGCAGTATCTGCATCGGCACTAAATAAGCATCATTCCTCCACACATCGTCATTATCCCGGCGACGACCAGCGCGCCTTGCATGTGGATCAGCCGGTTTCCGTGCTCGCCGTCCGGGCCTCACCGATGTTGCGGGAGAATGAAGATCCGAAGGATTAGTAATCAGTAAGCGGGTTTAGGGGATCGCGGAAGGCAGGGATGATTTATTTCTTAATAACACCTTTAGCAACGAATCAAGTAATTCTAAATACCTTTAATTTCTCTACTCTAGAAATATCCGTGAAGCCTATTAACTCTAGTAAAATATAGAAATTTATATTATTTAATTCCCTAAACTAAAAGCAGATTCTTTAATAATTTAAACGCTAATCTATAAGAATCTACAGGTCTAACTAATTATAATTAACCTAGTATATACTTACGAGCGATAATAGAGCAGGAAATTTCAGAAAGTTATTATTTCGGATTACAGAGTACTATCTTATTATTTATTAAATAGTTTTCTTTAATCTCTTTTCTTTATACTTTACCTATCTTATACTACTCATCTAGTCCTTATAACTCCTTAATAAACGGGATTATTACCTGCGGGTAACACGGTCAGTTATTAATAATATGTATATAATGCGTTGGATTATTATCTTGTCGGATCAGAAAACCGTAAATAAGATTAACTAAGTTAATACCCGGATTATTAGTTACAGATAATAATATTATATAATAAGTTACTTCTATCACGACCTCTTTAAATACCTATATAAATATCGAGAATCTAAATTATTTAGTAATAACTTTATCTCGGAATTAATCGAGAACAGTCTATTAGCAGATTCTAATCTTATAAATAACTAGGATAACCAGTTAGAACTAGTAATAGCGCCGACTAATCTAAGACTATAATAAATCCTAGTAGGACTATTTAATAAAAGAATAGTATTTTAGTAATACGAGTTTTATAGAAAATCTTATAAAAATATTTATTTATATCTGCGTTAATGCGAGTACTAATAATTAAGGACTCTATTTAGTTTAGAAGAAAAAAAGAACTTAGTAATTATAATAATAATTATATTAGATATAAAGAATAAGGCCCGTGATTTTATAATAATATTATTAAAAACGGAATAAGATAATCTCTAAATCTTAAAAACTAAGTTAGAAAAGGAATACCCGGACTTAAAAAATAAAAAGTAATTTAATAATATAATCGACCAAATTACGGATCTTTAATAAAAAAAAAAGACCCTAAATAAATATATTAAGAATATAAAGACGTTAAACAGTTTAATCCCGACAGGTTATAAATATAAGATATTAATAATCCATTAATTTATTCGTGGACTACAGGATCTAATTTTATATTAATTAGCTAAGGCTTATTAAAAAGAGATATAGTAATTTAGAAAGAGATTCTCGCTAAATTAAGTAATTAAATTTATATAATTAATAAATTTAAAAGACGATCAAGATATTATAAATCTAATAATATTTATATAAATAAAGAATAAGCTCTTAATAGAGGCTCTAAGTTAATAGTTATCTATAAATAAGAAATAATCCGAAGTAATAAAGGCGCTAACCAGCTATATAGTGAAATTTATCTTCTAGCTAAAATAGTTTAATTAATTAATATAATCTAATCCGGGATTTTAATAGAGACAGCCGGTGTCTATCTTAATAGATAGCTTATAACGATCTTAGTATAATTAATAGTATTTCTATTACGGTAAGAAGGGCTATATAATATCTTAATATAATTAATCTATATTATTTAAGTCAGAACAGCGGAGACTCCGTGATAAATAGAATAGTAGATAGATAGCTAATAACCCTATATTAAGAGTTAGTTAGATTAACCAGACATTTCAGAGAGGAATTCTATAAGAAGGAGTTCTAATAATAGTAAATATAATATTAATATCGTACTTAGAGCCAATGCATGTATCGATTAAAAATAAGAAGTTAGAGAAATAAGACGGACCTATATTTAATATGACGGAATTATAGATAATTAGCTAAAATATTACAAAGAACGTTTATATCGAATGAATATAAAATAAGAAATCTAATATAATAAAAATATACGCGAATAAGAAAAAATATCCTAAATTAAAGATTAATAATAAAAAAAATCATTCAGAGTCTCAAGCGGAATTAATTTAAAAATAAAAAAATCTAAAAAAAGAAAAGCTAAAATCTCTAAAATATTATATTTGGGATATAGGGGATCTACTTCTAGATATAAAAAAAATACTTAATAATATAAAGATCAAGATTACTATAATTTAACTAATAGACACGGCTCCTTCTTTATAAATAAAAATATTATAATTTTTGTGTCTAACCCTATCAGAGAAAGCGTAGAAAATGTAAAAAATTTATAAAATAAAAAAAGCTAAGAGATAGAGAGTCTTAATAATAAAATTAATATATTTAATAGCTGCGAGTCGATTATCGGATAATAATAATAACTTAGATAAAAGTATAGAAAATAAACAGGAGGATAAGATCTATAATAACTTTATAACTCTAACTTACTAAATAGTAATAGAGTTATTCTTTACTAAGATATCTATTAACGCGATATCAACGGACGAGTATTTATACTTAATTATTATAAAATAGATATTAATAGATAGAGGATCACATAGGAACTTAATTCTAGATTATATTATTTAGATCTTAAAAATAAAGAAGATTCTAATTTAATTTAACTATAAGATAGCCTCGGAAGATATAATAAAATATAACTTATTAATATAAATAACTATAACCGCCGAAGGGTTAACTTGAGTAATTATAATAATAATTATTAATAGTTCTAAAGTTCCGGGATATTTATTACTATTAAGTTATTATTAAATATACTCCTTAAACCTACAGAGTAATTATAGAGAAAATATATATATAATTATTATTATCTTTAGATAAAAGATACCTCTAAGAAGAATAACTCGTATAAAGTATTATAAATTATCTATATTAGAAAAAAAATTAAATATAGAGTTTACTATTAAGCGAGTATTAATATAAATTATTAAGAATTATTCTTAATTCACGGAGGTTAAAATAGATTTAGAGAATTTAAAATTTAAAATAAAAGTAGATAGATAGTTTAAAAAAATAAGATTTAAAGCTCTAGTAAAGGCTATAGAGTATGACTCTAATATTAATATTAATATAAAAAACTAATACTATCCGTTAAGAACCTAGAATTAAAGAATAATAAGAGTATCCTAAATATTATTAAGAATTATTCTAGATATTTATATTTATTATCTTTAACTTATATAATTAATTTAGTTATATATTTAGTTTATTTACCATAAGGAATATTAGTAATCCTATATTAATAATCTTAGCTGTATAATTATTATTAAAGTTAGCTAGTTAATATAATACTCGATAAGCGCGGTCGACGGTTATAGATAATAAAATAAAGAAAAGTAAAAAATATTATAAAAGAAAAAATAAAAGATTATAAATATAGATTTTCTATATTAATATAGCTAGATAATTACTATTAAAAAATAAAATAGTCGGAAGAGAGTAAAGTAATAAAATAAATAAAATAAAATATAAATTTAATTAGGAATATAATTTATAAAGGAGATTATAACTTTCTAATAATTATAATATTATTATATATCTAGAAGAACTTATTCGCTTTAAATATAAGAAAAATACTAAAAATAAAATTAATTACTTACTATATTCCCACGATTCTAGATACGACACCTTATACGGCCAAATTAGCGTTATATACGAAGGAGGAACTATAATAATAATATATAAATATACCGCTAATAGAAGAGACAGATATTATTATAAAATATTATTCTTTTTAATTATTAAAAATAAAATTCTTCCGTAAATCGTCAGGGGCGTTATAAATAGTATATTAATATATTTATTTAAATATAATAACTATTAAAATAGTATACCCGATGAAGTGATTAGAACTAATTATTAATTAATTAAGTAAGAAAAAACTTAAGGTATTCTTTAAGCTGGACGGGGTAAACGGCTATTAAATAGTACCGCTTACTTTAAAATATATATATAAGACCGGCTTTATAATTATTTAAAATTAATATTACTATTTATAAATAGGCCAGGGTCTCATAGATACCCCCGGAACATACTACTAATTAAAGAACTTAGCTTTTAAAGCGATTCTAGCCCCGAATAAGGAGAGATCCTTAGTAAATATACCTAGTATAGCGTTCTTCTAGTTTATAGATAACGATTAAAGTAGAATAATAATAGTAAAAAAACTTTATAGATTCTTATATAAGTAATACTTCCCTAGACTTTAGTAGTTAAGGCTAATATTAAATCTAAAGAAATTGATATTCTTTAGTAAAAAGATAATTATTCTAAATTACGCCTACTTAGCTAACGGCCTAAAACCGTCTATTAATAAACTAGTTATAATTAAAAATTAGCTTATACTAAGAAATAAATAAAAAATCTTATAATTCGTCCGAATACTTCTATTTCTAAGAATCTATTATACTAAATAAATAGATTTAGTTAGAATTATAATAAAGATAATCGAGTATCGCGGGAAAAGATTAAATAAATAAGTTATAAATTTCTCTTAGATAAATAGACAGCAGTGGGCCTTTAATAAAATAAAATAATAAATTTATAAGATAACCTTAACTAGCGGTAATCCGGAAGTTTAATATTATCTTATAATAAATATCTCGGATAAAAGATTAGGTAGATATTTATTCCAGATCCATAGTTATCTACTAAAAATAAAGTTATTTATAAAAACTCGTATCAACGAACAGATGGTTATATTTATATTATTTAAATTAGTAAATATAGAGACTTAATATTATATCTTAAAAAAGAAGATACTTATAGTACTAAAATATCTAGACGAAGTTAGATAGCTAATAATTAGATCTCTATATCCGGTAATTTTATACACGGATTATAATCCTCTGCTAAATCTACTAGGCGAGAATTTAAATATAAATAATTAACTAGTATGATAGCAGTATTAGCTATAAAAATATTATCTAAATATAATCCATGTTCTAAAAAAGATTTAGATAATAATAAATAGTCTCTTAAAACTCCCTAACTAGAGGATAATTATACTACTAATAGATATAGATCCTCTATTACTAAGCTTTATAATTAAGAGAAAGAGACAGTTCTATATAAACTTAATAACTAAAGATAATAATAATATAGCCGACGAACTACGGAGATAATATAAATAAAAATTTTAGAAATTAGATTAGTACCGGCCTATTTTCTAAAAATCGGATATAGACTAAGCTATAAATATTAATTAACGGTATTAATTAATTATCCTAGAATATATCTATATATTTATATATAAGAAGCGAGACGGCCGATTAGCGAAATATTTATTAAAAGCGGATATACTAATAATAATAGTAGAGTTATATAATATATATAGATACTACAGCTTCAGAATTACACTAATAAAAGTAGTTAAAAAGTATTTCTAGCTTTTATAAATAGTTGATATTAGGGAATACTACAGCTTCTATTATATTTATTAAATAATAAAATCTAAATTACCACAGACAGCCATAGGGATAATATATACGCTATAATCTATAGAATTACTAGTAATTAATTATATTAGTCCGTTTAATCCAAAGTTAACTAGTAGTAAGATATATATTATTATTATAGTAGACTACTTTACTTGATATATTATAAGAGACATAGTCTTAGATAATATAATAGACATAATATTCTAATTTCTAGAAAAAAAAATAATATCTTATTTTAAATAGCCCGTGAATGTCTATTCGGATAATAGATTATATTTTATAAAAGAGAGATTCTATAGTAGACTAGAGATAGCCGGTATTTAATATATTTTAATACTAGTAATAACGCTATAATTAATCAGCCTAATTAAATAGAATATATAGTTAATTATTAAGTACCTTAAAAAATACGCGGCAGAGTCAGCCGAATAGATTATAAAATAGGATATAAAGATAGATTAAATAATACTATCTATAAATACACGAGTCTTATTATCAGACGGGTTTTTACTATTAGAGTTATTATTTAAATTCTAGCTAAGAACTACTAGTAGGACTATAGAGTAAAAAATAACTATATTAATAGTTACTCTAATAAACTAGTTAAATCTACCCACGGACGAGCTCTTAGTTATAATAACTCGAAATAATCGGGTTAAATTAATAAAAGAGATCTATAAGGCTGTACGAGAGTTATAGATAGATAAAAGAGGAATAAGAATAGATATAAAAAAAAAAAATCTAGTCTTACTACGACGAATTAACCTTAATTAAGTTAAGGAAAGGAAGTTAGAAGCTAGATAAAGAGATCCGTACTGAATTTAGAAAGTTACTAGTAATAATTAATTAGTTATATTAAAAGAGATTATTACTAGATTACTAATAAACCGCTATTATATTAATTACGTGAAGTTATTCTGTCTAAGAATTATAAGATATAAAAAGAAAATAGCTAAGCTTAATTAAAAACTTAAGAAGTAGCGATAGTATATAGAGTCTTTAATAAAAAAATATAAAAAGATAAAGAAATAGTAGAATTAAAAATTAGATGGTCTAAAGTTATATAATATATAGATTAACTACTTGCGGGATATTAATCTTAAGATATTAAATTAGTAGGATTAGATTAGTAAGTATTAGATAAAATAAATAAAAGATTAAATAAGATAAAAAAATAACACATTTCTTAATTAAAAATAGCTAATATAGAGGAAGAGAGAAATTTCTTTTATTTTTATTTTATTTTATTTCTTATCGAGCATTATTACTATTCTATTAAATTTATATTTATATTTAC
This sequence comes from Aspergillus persii, assembly GCA_002215965.1. NCBI lineage: Eukaryota > Fungi > Ascomycota > Eurotiomycetes > Eurotiales > Aspergillaceae > Aspergillus > Aspergillus persii. Next base: position 4,108,716 of record NGZO01000004.1, on the reverse strand, counting down.
TTATTCTAATCTTAATTCCTCTTATTATAGAGAGAGCTTTAATATAATATTAGAATCTAATAGAGTTTAAAAGCGATTCTAAGAACTAGTCGAAAGATAAAATATAAAAATAGAGATCTAAGATAATAATTCTAATAATAATTTATTATCTACTTAAATAAATTAATCTATAGCTATTAAAAACTCAGAAAATAAGAGTTTAGTCTATAAAAATCTAATTAGCCAGCGACCGGAGCTAGTTAACGAATAACTTAAGCTAAAAAGATCTAAAAAACTATCTCTATCTATTATTACTAAGAAAAAGAAGATAGAAAAAAATAAAAACTATAATCTAGAAGTAATCCCGAAGCTAAATAATAATAATAATAAAAAATCTAATAGGAATAAGATCCTATAATTATCTAGATAGGTAGCTAAATAATAAGAGCGAGAAATATTCAGAGTAGAATTATTAATATAAATAAAAGATTTCTAGATATATTTTATTAGATAGAACCAGCCTTTAGTAAACTAGGAAGAGATTATAAATAATTAGAGTTAAGAATCTTTAAAAAGCTAATTAAAAATAATAATTAAATCCTTAATACCGTTAAGTAATCTTATATCTTTAAAAGAAAATTTACCCGAGAGCCCTATTAAAATAATTAAATATTTACGGGTAGTTATAATATATTATATAATAATAAAATATACTAAATTATATTTATCTTACTTCATGGCCCAAGGCAAGATAAAGATACTATAATTTAAGGATATATTCGACAGAACGAGATCCTGTCTATTTAGTAAAATCTTATAAAGTAATATTATCTAATAGCTAGGAGCTCTTCGGATAATATAGAAACTAGAAAAATATAATTAAAAAAGAACTAATAGAAAAAAAATATATAAAATAACGCTATAGAAACGCACTAAAAGAAGTAAATTTTAAAAATATAGAAAATATAAAATAGAAATCCTTAAAATAACTATCCGCGAAGATCTAATATCTAATATCCTATCTAAACTCCTGATTATAGAGGAGTTAGAAGAGAATAATAATAGACTATATAAGACTAGAGCTAAAGATATTTTATAAAACTAGTTAGACTAAGCGGAAAAATTTCTTATTTATAAAAAATATAATTATTATATTATTTAAAAGCAATATTTAAAAGCGCGCTAATAATAGAAAAAAAAAAAACTCTAGGACTCGGCCTCTATAAACGAATTTTAGAATTATAAAGAATTATTAATTAGCTATAAATAGATCTAGCGGCATCGCGAAGGATAATAATTAAAATTATTAAAAAAAAAAATAAATTAGGTAAAGAGACCGCTAGATTAAAGTAGATCTATAGTAATATACTATTAATAATTTAATTCTTTAAAAGGACCGTTGATAATCTCCGTAAATAGAATCTCTATATATAGTATTAATTAAATAAAATACTAAAACAGGTATTAGCTAACACAGACGACAGTTAAATAAATCTAATTATATTTATTATTATTAATATAGAGATTAATTATATAAGTAATACTCTGTAAGATCCAGCCGCAGTTATAAATAATACTAATAAAAAACAGTCGGAGTTAAATAGATTTAAAAATATAATAAAGGATTAGGAATTAGTTTAATTTATTATATTTATATATTCACAGGGAGTATATTACTTTATTATTTATATTAGGTAGAAGCAGATATTTATAACTATTATTATAAATATCTTACTTCCAGGGGGATAATGTTGCGGGAGAATAAAGATCTAAAGGATTAGTAATTAATAAGCGGGTTTAGGGGATCGCGGAAGGCAGGAATGATTTATCTCTTAATAATACCTTTAGTAGCAAATTAAGTGATTCTGAATACCTTCAATTTCTCCACTCTAGAGGCATCCGTGAAGCCTATTGGCTCTAGTGGAGCACAGAAATTTGTGTCACCGATCCCCTGACCGGTTAAAGAGGCACATCATCCACCAGAATACCTCCACGGTTGTGACTCATGAGTAAACCATCATATTCATAGTCCCTCCTCCTCCTCCGTCCATATGTTAAATAGACCTCCCCCCAGAAAGATAATACCAACTCGGATAGCGCTTATGGTCCGCAAGCAGCCGTGGTCGGGAGAGGTTCGGCGGGTCTTGGAGGAGAGGGAGCTGAGGGTGGGGATGGGGTCGGGGATGTGGAATACTATATTATATGACACAGGTCAGGTCAGCTGAGTTGTCTAACATGAGTATACCTATAAACGGAAATATGAATGAGTGGTTGAGGCTAGACTTACACTCGGACGTGATGCTGGGCGGGGCTCTGCACGTGGCTCTGGCTTACGGTGATGATGAGGAGCAGGACGAGGATTTTTGCTGTGGAGGGGGGGGAGAGCTACCTGATGCCCGGAAGAAGGAGGAAGAGGTTAGTCCAATCAGTAATGACGAGGAAGCCTTAAATCTTACTAGAGCCAGGAAGGAGACTCTCATTCCCGGGAAGAGAAGGGCACTAGATAAATTAGTTCAGCTGAATGATCTAAACGACGCCAATGAGGTCAATCTGCCTGATGACAGCCACATACAAGAAAATGGCAGTACCGACGAGCGTTCATCAGGACGCTGTCCAAATTCATTTTGAGACAGTCAGGTCCTTAAAAAGGTTTGTTCGGGCAAACTCTTTTCGGTGCTGTGCCGGAGGCTTGAGTGCGACACAATTGACTAAAGCTTGCCCAGAGCCAAAAACGAGGATCACTTGCGTGCATCTGTAATTAAAATCCTGCTTGCGGCACCGTGTCGATAAATTCCGGGTACGGATGGAAGAAACGACAATCCATTTTCCAGTTAGATAAATCCCCAGCTTGCCGGACGAAGAGGTCGCTTGGTTTGTACCTGGAGTCATCATCAATGAAGTAACTCTTCTCGAAGGAGTATGGCCAGAAAAAGCGAAAATATTGCTGTATACTAGAGTAAAAGGTGCTAGTCTCCAGATAAATGCTATAGTGAGTGATCAGGTGATCACGAACACTGGGCCAAGGGAAAAAGTCGACGGCACATGCATGTGGCTCTCTCAGTTATTTCGCCGTTGGGAGAACCCACGCCGGTATACTGACCCTTGTCTCTGGGCCCGGATGGAAGATATATCTCATGAGCTGGTAGCTTTTGTAGGCAACAGCAACCCTAAAGATTTTGGGCATTGGTGACCATATATACTGATCCATGCGTTGAATAATGCACAGGCCCGGATTGACCCTTTCATCAGACGTCAAGGTTCCCCATCCCTTGTCAATAGCCTTAAAGAGGAGACCAAAATCTTCGATCTTGAAAGGCGCCCCGGAAGTACTATAAGGGCAAGCTTGACCGAGTATTTCGTTGACTGTATACCAAGCAGTACATAAACATCGGTATGATAGCTGCACTTCAGGTTCATCTTTCTGGTCTCGGTTTTGTGATGCAGCTACAGGCATTGGCAAGAGATAAAATGAACGTCGCAATTGGACTCGACGATGAAAAGGCGGATGCTGTAGGTTTGTGTTCTCATGCCGTGCTTTAGCATTTTCCGTAGGAGAACAAGCTCCATGGTCACTTGAGCTTTCCGCAGCTGATACCAAAGGATGAAATATTTCATGGGGGCGGATAATCTTGTTGGGTCTGAGATCATTTAAAAATGGAGCCACAGAAGAGACTTTCGGCGTTGGGACATGTGCCTCTGTTGCGTGAATACTGTGGCCCGTGTCTTCGGAAAGAGCTGAGAAGGTATTTTGAATAACTTTCTTCAAACGTGTAATCTCCGTTTGAGGTTTTTCTCTTTCGTCCAGCAACCGGATAACGGTGTCTTCTGTGGTCTGATTTCGTAAGGTCTGGATTGTTTTCTCCAGGTGCTCGATCCGGACCTTGGTCATTTGTCGGCTTCTGCGTTGGGCATCTCGATCCCATGCGCGTTTCTTTTCCCTCTGCATTTCAAATCTTGTGCTGTTTGGTTTCCCCATCTGCACGCAATCAATGCCCGGGACTTGGCGTGAAAGAACATATAAGAGATTCAAAAGATCTGCTCTGCTATGTGGTTCTTGACCAGTCGGGCCGAGGTGGAGAGAGTACACGGAACCATGCGGAACCTTGGCAAGGTGTGTTGCCAATGGCCCGTTCTAGGATATATGGACTGTTAATTATTCGATTCCTTGCTACCGATTTATCTCGCGCCAGTTTTATAGTCATATAGGGCGGCGCTGATGCGTGCTTTAATCTAAAAAGATACAGCCACACCGCTTGTGTTCTAATTATAAAGATGATTCGCTGGAATCTTATTTATGACCACGTATAGGTGGTAAATCTAGGAGAACGTTAATCTTAGGATACGGTTCGAATTTGAGATCAGGATTAGCTTTCTCCTTTTAAGCCGTATATAACAAGTATATCAGCTAACTAACAGGCAGCAGCGGCATATATCAGACACCTGCAGTACGCAGTAGATAGAGGAATCCAAGCGTTTCTGACCGATCTCTAGTCATCTCTAGTAGACCGTTTTCATCAGTATATACGCATATGTTAGGTGTGGGTATGAGGGTAGAATGAGGGTAGGTTGAATGAGGGAAACAAAGGACGGCGTTTCCCCCTCGACTCCCCGCATTCCCTGGTGCTTATTTTCCACCAATCATGCATGCAGCTCCGGTATAAATACTCGGCCTCAGATGCATCTGCGGACTATGGATAATATCATAAAAAGATCAATAAACCAGGAACATGTACAACAACCCCATTCTCCCCGGCTTCAACCCCGATCCGTCCATCATCCGCGTCGCCTCCTCCTTCGAGTATTTCCCTGCCGCGCCCATCTACCACAGCACAGACCTCATCCGATGGTCCCTGATCGGCCACGCCCTGGCCCGCCCCAGCCAGCTGCAGATCCAGACCCCCGAACCGGGCGGTGGTGTGTGGGCCACAACGCTGCGGTATCACGACGGCGTGTTCTATCTCCTCGCGGCGTGCTTCTCGCGGTACCGCCCGCAGCAAGACGACCGCGTCTGGCCAAGGGGGTTCTATGTAAAGACAGAGGATATTTGGGTGGGGAGGTGGTCGGAGCCGGTGTTTTTCGATCAGGTGGGGTTTGATCAGGATGTATGTTCTTTCCTTTCGTTACTGTTCATGGGGGCTTTATTCCCATGCAGGGGAGTATGGAATGGAGAGAGAAATGTGTGGCTGATTAAAGAAGCTGTTTTGCGACTCCGACGGAACAGTCTATCTCTCGTCGACGCACCGCAAGCTCGAGCGCACTATTGGGTCTAATCTCAAGGACTTCGCCATCCACATCGTCACGGTTGACCTTGCAACTGGGAATTCGACATCCGAGCCGAAGCTTATCCGCGAATCCCCATCTGGAGTGGCGGAGGGGTCGCATATCTTCAAACGTGGTCGGTATTACTACCTCTTCACAGCCGAAGGGGGGACGGAGAGCGGGCACTGCGAGTGGGTGAGTCGCTGCGAGACGAGTCCCTTTGGCCCGTGGGAGCTGGGTCCGGATAATCCCCTCTGGCGGAACGGGGTGCACGACGAGGTGCAGAATACCGGGCATGCGGATTTAGTGGAGGATGCGCAGGGACGGTGGTGGGCGGTTTTGTTGGGAGTGAGGCCGGTGAAAAGGGAAGAAGGGTGGGGGGAGTCTGTTTTTGGTGAGTCTGATTCTCTGCTGGGTGATTCGTACTGATGAGGACAGGGCGAGAGACCTTCCTGGTGCCGGTGACGTGGGTAGACGATTGGCCTGTGTTTAACGGGGGACAGAAGATATCACTGCAGGGCGATAGCCCGGGTCTGTATCAGTTCGAACATCCGGTATCGTGGAAGGACGATTTTTCAAGTCCCGTGCTGCAGTTGGGATGGTATAGGAAAAGTATGCCCCCATTGCCAAAGGATCTACCTCCCCTTGCTAATGAACAGACACTCCGGTAAAAACCGATTACTCACTGACAGAGCGCCCTGGGTATCTGCGCCTCCATGGAGGGCCGTACAATCTCTCTGTCCCGGCATGCCCGACCTTGTTCCTACGGAAACAGACACACCGGTACTGTACCTGGGAGACCCGGTTGTCTTTTCACCCTACGTCGATCCAGACCGAGGCAGGAACGACTGTTTGGTGGAACTATTTCACTTACAGCAGCATCGGGATTCGGCTATCTCCCAAGCACGGCGCTCGTATAGTAAGGTTCCGGCCGGCAGCGGGAGAGACGGTCGATCTGGAACTGTTCAGTTCTGCCTCCGACGTCGTTTTGGTGATTGAGTGTGGTGATGCATACAGATTTGGGTTCAAGGACGTCAATGAGGAGCCACGCGAAGTCCGGTGGATTGGAGAAGTCAAGAATCGGACGATGACGGAGGCTTCAATTCCTGTCGGTGCGCCATTTACAGGCATGATGATGGGACTGTATGCGTTTGGAGAGCTTCAGCGCTGCTTGGTTCCAGCTGACTTTGGGTATGTCGAATTCAGATAGCGACTCGACTGGGCCGTCAGCTGTATGAAAGAGCTGAGGATTGATACTCGGCTTTATATAATGATGATGAAATAGCGATATAAACTAGCAATAAATTATAACAATACTAACGATATTGACAATGGTCATTTAAAGGAAGTAACTAACTTGTCTGGTTAGAGGAATAATGACGGTGGCTGCGGCCGCCCTCCATATCCAAGATCGATACTTACTATTGAAAACTTCATGCCCACTCAATGCGATCTAAGCACGATTGGGCCTATTTTGCCAGACCAGAGTTCAGGACGGGAGATTTCATGACCTTCTCCCAATTGTGCAGCATCTCGGTATTTGTGGACGACAGACGGACCTCTCCTCCAGCCTGGCTCATCATCTCGCTCTCGTATTCGGTGATCGCCTCAGATTGCAATGCTCTGCCATGTACAAAGTCTCCAATAGATTCAACAAGCCTGGCAGCGTCAGTGACGGAGTGGTTCAACCCCTGGCCACGTTGATAGGTCATTGCATGAGCGGCGTCCCCAGCCAGCGTTACGCGACCGCCATGATTATCCCAACGACGATCCTTGCTACCGGGGTCAAAGTCGGTCAGGCCCATATGCCAGACCTGGTGGTCATCTTCTAGCCATTCAAACGCGCTTTTCCAAGGATCTGCAAATGATTCGCCGAATTCCTTTACTTGTCGCAGCCTCTCGCCATTGGTCCAATGGGCGGTTTTCTCCTGTTCCTCTAGCGTAGAGTGCCATGAAATGTAGAAGAAAAACGTCCATGACTCCGGTCGGGCCGGGTGTTCGACGTCGTGTAGACCGAAGAATGAGAAATAGCCCGCAGGATGGATGCCGGCAAGATACAGGGGGTGAAAGGAACGGAGGAATCGGGCCTGTTTCGCAGTATAGCTGGCTTGCACAAATGTTGCACAGAAGGGCAAGTGACGGATGCGACCGGCGCTAGGACCCAGTAGAAGATGTCGCATGGTTGAACGGGCGCCGTCCGTACCAACAACCAGTCTTGCCGTGATCGATCTGCCGTCACACAGGACGGTGGCATGCCCGTCGTCGGCATACTCGACAGCCTGCACATTCCGGCCATACCGAACATCTAGGCCCTGTGCCAAATGATGCCGGAATTTACGGCGACGGAGTCGATAAAAATACTGGGCCGGAATAGTCGCCATAGCTTTACCCGACTGCGCGTTGAGAAAAGTAAGGCAGTCAGACTGCGCGGTTGGCTCGCTGGGATCAACCTGGGCGGACTGGATCTGCGCCCACAACTCCTCCGGTATCGATCGTTTCAGCGACTCGGTTCCCCAATGCAATCCCATGTTCCAATCCCTATCCTGAGCATCCAGATCGGCATGTTTTTCAAGGACGATACATGGGATGCCGAGCTAATCTCGTCAGGTAGGGTTCGGAATCAGAGGATTAACGCGCACCTTCTTCAGCCCTTGGGCCAATGCAAGTCCAGTCGAGCCTTCCTATAGTCAGCGACTATTTAACATACCACTCGGCCAAGAATACCTGTACCGACAACGACAACCGTCGTGTATGAGGATGGCTGAGCAGCGGTTGTCGCGCTGAATCGACTGCGCAGGAAGTGGAACACTTCTTTCAACAGCTCCATGTCGATATTCCCATCACCCAGAGTGAGATGAGAAAGATGGCACGAGGATGAGCAGAGGGGTTCGAGAGCACGGGCCTGGTGTCAAATCCATAATGGCTGACCAAAGGATCCAGAAGACATGGCGAGTCAAGTGAAATCCTGCCAATGGATCACTCGTGGACATCCGGCTCTCCCACGGCGTGCTTTTGTCATCATCGTGGACCGCCGGACCAGCCATCATGCCATCCGCTTATCCCCCGGATTGGTACTTCGGCCATGCTGCCACGAAGCAGCGAGCCAGGCTTGGGGATAGCCCACCTTGGCGCAGCTGATTGGCGACGCATGTTGACAGCCGTACTTCTGCCGACATTGACAGGACTCGGGGCTAGGCACTGGGCCAATCAGACGGCGGCGTGCAACCAGGATCGTATGTCGGCAGCCCAAAGTGCATCAGCGTAAAGCGCGCAGTCGAGAGGAAAGGCCGGTCGAGGCGAGGCGTGAGACTGTGAGAGTCGCAAAGCAAAAGAAAGAAAGAAAGAAGAGACGGACGTTGCGCTAACCGCATCCGGCAGCCTCCCGCCGTGGCACGCGACTAAGTACCCGGTACCTTGGCCCCGCAGCGGTTCTCTAGGGCCGTCGCGGGTACTCGGTACCACCGGGCGGAGATCAGCTGAACTGCCCGTTCTTTCTTTGGCTTCAACTCCTCCGGTGCTGCCGGATCCGATTCAATAGTGCTGGCGCTGGGGGACTTTTCTTTGTTGGGCCGGTTCAGGGCCTACACACTGTCTGTTCATTTGAAGGCCTCTCCCCCCACTTAGTCTCCGGTGCTCAACGACCTGCGTCCTGCTCCATGCGAGAATCCCGTTGGAAACCCCAGCACTAGGTATCGCAATGCCCACTTCTCCGTGCGAAGATCTCTCTCGCCTCAACTGTCTCGACTCTTCGCTCACATCCACCCGAGACCATGCCTCCGTCAATGCTCCCGACGAGGGCGACGGGCTCGGCGACTCGGATTCGGCCTTCAGTGACGACTTCCTGCTAGGCGATGACACGAAGACCCTGTCGACGTATATCACGGACTATCGGTATGAGTTTGGCCGTCGCTATCACTCCTACCATGACGGCGCATACTGGGTATGTCAGCCAGGTGCACTCGACTGTAGGCCACTCTTACCTATCCATGTTGGTCGCAGGGTCCCAACGACGAGATTGCGAACGAATTCCAAGATCTCGCCCATCATATGTATCTCCTGACGCTAGACGGGAAGCTCCATCTGGCTCCGATCGACTCTCCACAGGTAATTGATCCGATCATCTGGCTCATCTATCCACCGGGACTTGACCAGGAGTACCTAAAACCCGCCTAGGAAATCCTCGACGTAGGCACAGGCACAGGAGTGTGGGCCATGTAAGTCAACCGTAGCTCAGCGCCCAACACACTCCAAAAGCTCATGATCGCCAGCGACATGGCCGATGATTATCCCAGTGCCAGGGTAACGGGCGTCGATCTTTCACCGATCCAGCCGTCCTTTGTGCCCCCAAACTGCGTGTTCGAGATCGACGACGTCACTCTTCCTTGGACGTACGCGACGAATGAATTCGACTTCATCCACGTGCGCGAGATGTTCGGCTGCATACCGGACTGGGACGAGTTCTTCTAGCAATGTTGGCATTGTCTGAAACCCGGCGGTTTCATCGAGGTAGTGGAGCACGCTGTCCAGCCGACTAGTGACGACGGCAGCATGGGTCCGGATCATTTTTATCATCAATGGGGGAAGACGGTAGTGCAAGCCGGAGAGACGTTTGGTAAAGGCTTCACCATCTGGGAAGAGAGTGCCGACCGTCTGAAGAAGGCTGGGTTTGTTGGGGTGGTAGAGACGGGGTTCAAGTGGCCCATGAACGGGTGAGTTAGGGTCCTTGGGTCAGGACTCAGAGGCATGTTCTGATATGTTGTTGCAGGTGGAGTTCCGATAAAAAGTTACATGACTTGGTAAGGGCATGTTTCCTTTTCTATCGAGAATGTTTCTAACCGCCAACAGGGCCGCTGGAATCAATTTCGGCTGCACGGAGGAATCGAAGGATTCATGCTGCGCCTTCTCACAACGACACTGAAATGGTCGTACGAGGAGTCGCAGGTATTTCTGGCTCAAATGCGCACTTCCCTGCGAGATTATAAAGTTCATGCCTATCTCCCAGGTGCTGTTGTGTATGCACAAAAACCGAAGACCCCATTTCCTCCTTGACAATAATGGTGCTTTAAGATCTGTTTATGTACTAGATACCCTTCTTGTTGTTATTATTTAGTCGATGTTTGTCCTTGGTGTTGTGCTGCTGCTGTCAGGCTTGTCGCAAGTTTGTTTTTATATTATTATACTGGTATACATGATGTGTATTAAAGGTACACTGGGATGGTGAGAAGCATGGAAGTTTATATTTGTTGATATATATCGGCGTATGAGGACTTGGAGCAAAGTGGAAGACTTGTCTGAATTCTTGCTATCTCTGCTTGCTTCTTAGATACATGAAAAATGCAGGAGATATGCAGTCCTTTTATGCAAAGAAGGAACTGCAAACAATGCAAACTAGCTAATGGAAGGTTCCTTTCTTCCCTCCGAGTCATTCCGAGATTGCGTACTTCAATAATATATATAGTTACCAAGAAGGCCACCGGTAGAATTCAAAAGTTACGAAATCCTTAACTACCATATGTAGCCCCGATTACCGTTCAGCAGATACAGGATCATGATAAGGCATAGTAGATGCTAATGACATTTGGATTGAGGAAACGTTGGCTCCCTGCGAACCAAAACAAGAAGACCGAACAAAGATCGTTCAACCATCAAATGATTATATTCTGCTCATATTTGCAAAGATGACAAAGGCCAACATCAATTCGCTCGCATGGCTTAGTTGGTAAAGCGCATGACTAGTAATCATGAGATCCTCGGTTCGAATCCGAGTGTGAGCATTTCTTTTTTCTTGGGCAAAACAAAGCATTACGAACCGGGTGCCATCTTGCTCGTATTGTGCGCGTGTAGGTGGGTATTTTGTTTCTAATCTTTTCTTTCTTTTTGCTGGGGATTTTCCAATTTTGCTATGAACTTTTGTGGATGGGCTGGTATATGAAGCTGCGGGATGGTTGCACTGTACTATTTACTGGGCGTACCATAAGTGTTTGCTGCACATCCGTGTTTGGAATGCTATTCTCCTATTCCCCTAAGAATCCGCAGAATTAAAGCCGGATATAGCCTCCTATCGTGTCTATAATCGTATGAACCTACGCTATATATATGCCGTAGATCAGCTCCGTAAACACAATAAGGCCCAGCCAGCACCGGGGACTTCCAACATAGATCAACTACACGTTTAAGTAGCTGTGAGAACACCAAGAACCAACTGTGTTCTTATCTAAAGATCCTCAGTACCCGATCCCGAGGCGCTCTCCTGACTAAAGCACTCGAGGCTGAAGTGAATGGCTCTGACCAGGACGCCAAGTTATTCAGATCATAGTGCCTTCATATAGTGCACAGGTATAGTTAGTTAACTAGTTAGGGAGTAGTGCTTACTTAACAATTCTCGTGCCCATAAAAATAGGATAGAATAATAGAATGGGTGGATTTCATTCTTCTTTTTCTTTCTTGAACAATTCCTACCATTAAGTAAATAGTACAATGGCAGCAAAGCCGGTGAGGATAAACAACTCCCCTAACCCAAACAAACCAGACAAGCATATGGATCATATGGATCTCTTTCTAGATAATCGAGAGGTAACTGGGTGGATTTGTTACACATTTTGGAAGGGACTGCCAGGGGACATGTTCAGGTCTTTTGGAGGATGTACTGTCTTTTCTAGGGTGGGCCACATTCCGGTGTCCATGGCTGGTCTGGGAACTCAACAGCGTTCCTGTCTCATATACGAGTATAGGAGTACAAAAGATACACGGACCTTTTGCATAGCACTCCGACCCTCGAACGTCATAGTCCGACAGGCATACAGGGAGTGAGCCTTGGCGCCTCTGCCATCGACGTCACCGGCCTTGAATCTACTCCGCCTATAAAACGGCCGATCTGTCTCCAGATCTCCAAAGAACCAAGTCAGAATTAAACAAATACCACATTGCAAATACTACTACATATACCACAAAGCAACCAAATCTAAACAACATGCCCAACAACGCCATTTCCTCCTCCCAAGACACCGGCGTCACGGGCGCCGCCAAGTTCGTGACCTCGACCCTGGGCAACACCGTCGGCGGCGTCTCCCGGACGGTCGGCGGCGTAACGGGCGCTGCGACCCGCGGAGTCGGGGATACCATCACGGGGGCTGCAGGCAGCGCAGGGAAGCCGGTGGGTGACGCGCTGGGTAGTCTCGGGACGGGAGTGGAGGACGGAGCGAAGAGGGTGGCCAAGGGGGTGGAGGATGCGGGACAGTGGCGGTAGTTCGTGTTCTTCGGTTGTGTTGTGTAGGTATGGATACTACCTAGGTAGGGTTGAGACTTGAGAGGTTGTATAGACTTGGCGGTGATCATTTGTTGACTTATACTTGGGTTGCCATGTACTCTTATTCTTATGTCTGGCCAGGATTGATGAACTACCAGAATGGATATTGCTTAGTTCGGCAGTGATGGCCATGATAAGGACTGCTCTGAGTATGTAGTAGATTGACGAAGGGACAAAAAAATATCATCCCCTTGTTTACTGTATGTTTATATATATATACACAACAAAAAGGAAAAAGAACTGCTCACACTCGGATTCGAACCGAGGATCTCATGATTACTAGTCATGCGCTTTACCAACTAAGCCATGCGAGCTGATTGGTTGAGCCACGTCCATTCGGGCTATACATTCGGAGGTGTAAAACAGAAGACGAAGAACTTGCGAAGTAAACAAAACATCGATGGCCATAGCTGACTGCGTTCTTACTTCGCAACCCGAAATATTTAACCGGCTACAAATAGTTCCAGGAAGTTAATGTAGCGTCGTCAGTCATCTATCCTCGAAGAAGCGGTGATAGGAAAAGTTTGATAGGTATAACCGTATACATAACTATACGCTCCAGGGTTGGAGTATAGAGTCTAGACTTTGGCTTAGGCCGTGCATATTGGCATAGCCTACAGTATATACTTAAGCGTCCTGACGCACCGTAATAGATGATACTGGGACGGACGTCGGGCACATCTGAGCAAAATTCCCTGGAATCCAATCGAATGCTTCACTCGCTTTCAGCAACCTGTCAATTCATCCAACAGGCCCGAGCGAAGTATACTGGTGGCAAATCACCCCCGATTTCGTGGATCACGCACCCCGTGAACAGAAACGGTGGAAATTAAAGGAATGCTCCTCATGGAAGGCGCCATATCATTGGCGCGGTGGCGCACATGAGGGGTCCGGCCCTGGATGAAGCTGTTCCGGCATTCCTTCCCCATTGTGGCATGCAGTGAAGTGAATCCGGCTGCCAGATGGTGAGTCCTGCTGGCGGAACCCCCCGTTAATCGTTCGATCACGAACATGGCAGAACTGGCTTCTCCTGACCGCATTGACCTTATTTATACTTCCCTTTTCTGACTCTTTCCGTTTGCTCCTCTCCCACTCACGACTCCCCACCATCACACCTGACATTCTTACCCCTTCTCATTATTACCTTGGACTGCCTCTAACCATCCTTCCTCATCGACTACAGGTTGGCAGGCTCCAGTCACCATGAAGCTCCTTGGCTTCATTGCCGTATCTTTGGGGTCGATCTTGGCCTATTCAGCTGCCGTTCCGGATAGTACGTCGCCCCATGTCCTCGTGATCGAACTTCATACTGACGAAGGCAGCCTCCGACGCTCCTACTAATCTTGTCGAGCGCGGCGATGTCCGATGTAAAAAGAGTGACGAATGCCATCGCTGGGGAATGTGGTGTGTGAAAGGCATCTGTCGTCACCTCAACCATCCATTCCCCCCCCGCGACGAATCCAGCGCAGACCCGATGCCTGGACCTGACGAGCTTGAGGGAGGTAAATGCGATTCCGATAGGAACTGCCCGAAGAGCCACAAGTGTATTCGCGGGCAATGCCGTAACGGTCCTAATACAGTCTCCGCTGATCCGGAGACACCTCTTAATCCTGAAGGGTCTGATGTCAAAATCTGGTGTCAGAAAGACTCGGATTGTGGTAATGGCATGTGTCTGGAGAACGCTTGCGTCGATGCGGGTGAGCCCTCTAACTCTCTTTTTCCCTCCTCGATTCTATAGGAGTCGCGCTAACCTTGCTAGCAATTAATGATTACGATAACGACTCGGACGATGACGATGGCGAGATGCACATCATGGCTGGGGGCGATCCGGACGACGATAAGGAGATGCACATCGAGGCTAGGAGGCAAAAGTGCCGGGAAGACAAAGACTGCCCCAAAGGTAAATCGTGTATGTGGAATGCCTGTCGAGCACCGGTGAAGTTGCATTATCGCCGCGATGATCCGGGAAACCCTGATGGCATTATTGCTGGTAAATTGACCCCTTGGGATCTTAATTAGATAATTACTGACATTGAACAGATCCGAATGACAATGACATCGGGATAGACGACCCGATAATGCATATCATGAACAGCGGTATGTTTGTGTCTGCGCCATGGCAGGTGAACATTACTGACGTGGAATAGAGCTCTACTCTGACGCTGCCAGTGACATCGAGACTCACGATCTTGAGAGCCGAGAGCGTAAAAAGTGCAAGGACTGTCGCCCAGGCCAAATTTGCCGTAGGGGACACTGCATCGACAGGAAGTGTGGTGATGGCCCTCCCTGTCAGATCGGAATGTGCAAGAACGGCAAATGCACCGGTATAGCTAGGCGCTCGACGGACGTTGATGCCCAGGATAGCGATGAGCCTGGTTTGCCTTATGACAACCTTGCTGACAACGAAAACACCGACGATGACGATGACGATGCCAGTGCCGAGTCTCTAGAAGCTCGCGCCGTCGGCAAGGATTGCAGCAACTTCAAGGACTGTGAGGCTGGGGAAGCCTGCAAGAGAAAGACGTGCACGCCGCGAAAGTGTCGCGATGCTGGCGGGTGCCGGAGTGGCACCTGCAAGGGTGGCAAATGCACCAGGAGCCTGGGCTTCCGGACTACAGACCTGGAAGAGCCCGATGAATTTGGGGATGTCCTCACGTGCGAAACCACCGATGACTGCACCAGTGGCGACTGTCAGAACGGACTCTGCTTTTCTGGTAAGTCCCTTTGCGCTCCCTGGATAGAACCCGAAGTCTGCTAATGGATTGTAGGTCCGGAAACCTTCGAGCGGCGCGGCAAATATCCTCCCCGATGCCAGTCTGCAAATGATTGCCCCCCGCAAAACCGATGCTACGGAGGCATCTGCAAGTACCGTCCTCGCAAGCGTGACGAGGGCAGTGAGGAGTCTGAGGTTGAGCGTGACGAGGAGGACATCTTGGAGCCTGAGCTCGAGGTTCTCGCCGGGAAATATCCTCCTCGCTGCAAGTCCACAAACACTTGTCCCCCAAAACAGCGATGCTACGGAGGCATCTGCAAGTACCGAGGGCCTGAAAAGCGCGACGAGGATCCTGAGATCGAATGGCGCCGTCGCTGCAAGACTATACATGATTGCCCCCCAACCACACATGCTACGGACGCGTCTGCAAGTACTACAAACCGCCTGTAAAGCGAGACGACGAGGACATCTCCGAGCCTGAGCTTGAAGCTCGTTCTCCAAAGCCGCCTAAGCGTTGCAGTAACAACGATGACTGCGACAACTGGCTGCAGTGCCACAAGGGTATTTGCAAGTTTCGTCCTCCTCGTTACGGTGGCCGCTGAAATTAACCTGGCTGCGTCTGATGTTCTTGATTTCGAGGATTCCGAGGATGAATGATGGATTTGGCGTTCGTATTTTATTGGCTATTCCTAGACAGATCGATCTTCTGTCGTATGTCGATCTGAAGCTCCTCAATCAACATGGGTTATGGTCTCGGTTTAGTTGCTAACTGGTATAAACTGTACCCACACCCTCTTGCTCGTGTTCGGTCGGGTATGAATACGATTCGTATTGCGGACTAGTCGTAGTCTCGCCTAGTCTACTTGATAGGTAGTGCACTCGATGCTGCATGCTGTAGAAATAGTCCGCCGCTCACTTGAAATCCCACCCGCATTCCGTACAGGGTAGAAAGTGATTAGTCCGTCGACAAACCGTATGTAGATTGTAGCCTTGTAGGGCTAGAAGCCATCTTCCCCACCGCCAAGACTGGGAAACTACGCAGTAATCTTTATATATTATCTCGCGTTATTACTCTACGGAGTAATTAGGAAGGCAGTTAGCTACCTCTACCGCTAGTGATTTAGTGCTTACAGTGGAACGTACTAACGAAATTACTGCAGTCAACCTGCGTAGAAATACGTAGTGTAACCCACCCTTGTGCCAATCGGGTATCCGATACGAATACGACTCACTCGTGTGGCACGATCTGTTTCTTATGGTTGGTTGCTTCTCGGATTGAGGGTTAGATCGGGAAGCGCTATAAATAATGCCTGGCTCCCCTGGCAGCTTTTGGGCATGGGGTTTGTTAGGAAGCTTTGAGTCGCGTGTGCATTTGTATCTGGACCTGGAACTGGTTATGACTGATGGCTTCGTCTAAGAGAAGCCGAACGTATGAGGATCAGGATCAGGATCAGGATCAGCATCCCGGGGATGAAACAGAGACAGAGGAGATTCCACCGCCGTATGAATTAATTGCTTCTGAAGGGGGGAGTGTTGTTCAAGGTGGGCTTATTTTTTATTTCATTCTTCGTCTTGGTAAATGGTGCTTAAAGAATGGGCGCAATTGACATGGAAGAACAGACGACGGTCGAATCGAAGTGGACCTCGACTCGCGCGCGTGTCGAGCAGCGCTGAAATTCGTACAATGGCCATCCGACGAAGATGTCCTCCTCCCTCCCCCGGACTACTCTGCGTCCATTGCGCCCGGCCTCCGTCTGAACATCGTCATCCAAGTCGTCGGCAGCCGCGGCGACGTACAGCCTTTCATTGCGCTGGGCACTGAGCTACAGAAACACGGGCATCGGGTGCGCCTCGCAACGCATAATACCTTTGACTCGTTCGTGCGAGACTCAGGGCTCGAGTTCTATCCGATAGGGGGCGACCCCGCGGAGCTGATGGCGTACATGGTGAAGAACCCGGGGCTGATCCCAAAGATGAAGAGTCTCAAGGCGGGCGATATCCAGAGGAAGAGGGCGATGGTGGCGGAGATGTTGCAAGGGTGTTGGCGATCCTGCGTGGAGGATGATCCCCTCACGAAGGCCCCCTTTGTCGCCGACGCAATTATTGCGAATCCCCCGAGCTTTGCCCATGTGCATTGTGCCCAGGCCTTGGGCGTGCCGCTGCATTTGATGTTTACGATGCCGTGGAGTCCGACGGGGGAGTATCCGCACCCGTTGGCGAATTTGAAGTATTCCGGGACGAATTCGAGGTTTGCGAATTCGGTGTCGTATGGGATTGTGGAGTGGATGACCTGGCAGGGGTGAGTGTGTCTCTCCTTTTTGGATAATGTGAGGAGCTTGCTGATGCTGGCAGACTTGGCGATGTGATTAATGACTGGAGGGCCACGATTGATCTGGAACGTGTTCCGACAGGAGAAGGACCGAATCTTGCACAGACGCTTAAAGTGCCATTCACGTATTGCTGGTCTCCTGCTTTGCTGCCGAAACCTGCGGATTGGCCGTCATATATTGGTAATTCCTTTGATTCTGCGGTGAGAGGGCGCAGCTGACTCTGTACATATGAAAGATGTCTGCGGCTTTTTCTTCCGCGACCCACCTAATTACACGCCTCCACCAGATCTCGATGCCTTTCTGAAACAAGGACCACCGCCGGTGTATATCGGGTTTGGCAGTATTGTGATAGACGATCCCCCGCGAATGACCCAGATCCTCGAACAGGCTGTCAGAAGGCTCGGGGTGCGTGCCATCATATCTCGCGGCTGGAGCAAGCTAGGGGGTTCTTCGTCCCACGATATCTTCTACCTTGGAGACTGTCCCCACGAATGGCTCTTCCAACATGTCTCCGCTGTCGTGCATCACGGCGGTGCAGGGACCACGGCGTGCGGCCTGCGGTTCGGTAAACCCACGGTGATCGTTCCATTTTTCGGAGATCAGCCATTCTGGGGAAACATGATCGCTGCATCGGGCGCCGGTCCGGCGCCTATCCATCACCGTTCACTAACTGTAGACAGCCTGGCCAGGGCGATCCAGTACTGCTTCGAGCCGCGCGCGCTGAAAGCTGCAGAAGACATCTGCATTAAAATGCAGTCGGAGTCCGGGGTGAAAAGGGCTGTGGAGTCGTTCCATCGCAATCTACCCGTGGATGCGATGCGCTGCGAGATCCTGCCCGATCAGCCCGCTGTCTGGGCATATAAGAAGTCCTCAATGAAGCCGATCCGGCTGTCCAAACTTGCGACTCAGCTTCTGATGGACCATCTCAGGATCGAACAGAAGAGCCTGGAGTTGTGAGTATTTGTGTTTTATTTGGAGAGAGACTCAGCTCACCAGGCGTAGGTTTGAAGCTCGTCCGATATTCATACACAACCGAAGACTCGACCCCCTGAGCAGTACCACCTCCGCAGCCATCGGGACCAGCACAAACATGATAAGAGCCACAACTGATATGTTCATAAAGCCCTACCAAGAAGCCACTCGACCTAGTTCGTCGCGCTGTACCAACCCGCCCCATGTACTCAGGCGCTCGAGATCCATGCAGACCCTATCCGCGGCCTCTACGGAAAGCACCGACGAGAGAACAAACTGGCACCGAGGCGGAGCGGCCATCGCAGCCGGAGCCAAAGGACTGGGAAAGATCATGAGCAGCTACTCGAAGGGCGTCTTAGTTGACATTCCCCTCGCCGCAACGGAAGGCCTTCGCGCAATCCCCCGGCTCTACGGCGAGGAGGTCGAAGACTACCAAGTGCGAGACTGGAAATCCGGGGCCCTGGTGGGGGGAAAGAACTTTGCGCACGACATTCGCGAGGGAATCACTGGGATATGGACCCAGCCTCGCAGAGGCGCGGACGAAGGCGCTCTCGGCGTGGCGAAGGGGATCATGAAGGGGACGATTGGGTTTACGACGATGGTGCCGTCGGGTATGTGTGATATACTCTGTGGAATTGAATCTAGGATTGCGCTAATTCTGACAGCGGCGCTGGGTCTGATAGCTTATCCGGCTCATGGTATTTGTAAGAGTCTTCACACGGCGGTGCGATCGAAGACGAGGAAGCAGATTGTGAAGTCGAGGCATCGCGAGGCGGAGTATATGATGCAGAGGATGGGACAGAGTCTGGACCGCAGGCCGGTGATGCAGACGTTTGACGTGTTGAAGCGAGAGGCTCAGGGAGGGTGAGATTTGGGCTGGCATTAGGATCTGGGATTCCACAAAAGAGCATTCGGTGGACAGGATTTAGAAACTATTGTTGATTATGCTGCATAGAGTGGTATAGATCATGGATGTATAGATACTGTAATTTACCGTCACGTAATGGTAGGTAATGACAAGACGCGTACCGGCAGACCCGCCCTTAACTCCGGCCGCACTAAACTCGACTTGGCGTCGCCGCCTGCATAAGAAGCTAAAGCGTGGCCACCCCGGCTTCAACATCCACTTGAGTTCTTCTTCCGTTTGACATCATGCCGCCCGAACCAACTTCGCCTGAACTGGAGAGCGTTGAACCCGACCATCTCGAGCTCGATGACTGGAAAGGCTTGACCGACCCGAAAGAGCGCCGACGGAGGCAAAATCGGGTAAACCAGCGCGCGTATCGTGAGTTATCCGCCTGCAACTCGTCGTTGCGCCACATAAGAGCAGAATAGAAGGTAGATAACTAACCATGCCACACAGGAAAACGCAAGCAAGCGCAACGACAGGATATCAAACTCCCACTTCGCGCCTCCCGAACATCCTCCGCCGAACACACCTCGCCCTCATCCTCTTCTACCTCTAACCCCGAGTCCACGCTAACCACCAGCACTTCGACCTCTCTCTCATTCTCCCTTCCAAATGGCAAACCCGCAACCTTCACCGTCTCGCGCCGCTGCATCGGCCCCCAAGAAGCCTCTACCCTCCTCGAAACCCTCAGCCGAACCGCCTACGAGAGCTACATCCTCGGCTCCCCAGCCTCCGACCACCTGCTGACCCTCAGCAAAATGAACGTCTTCCGCGCCTTCGGCTCCATAATGGCCACACTCGGCATGAACTCCAACCTCGAATGGCTCCACGACGACGCCATCTCGCCCTTCGCCACCCTCCGACCCGGCTTCGTCGAAGACTCCGACCTCCCCGTGAGCCTACGCCCGACGGCCCTGCAGCGCCGCGTCTCGCACCACCCATGGCTCGACTTTTTCCCGCACCCGCGCATGCGCGACAATCTCGTCGCCGCGGGGGAAGAGTTCGACGACGAGCAGCTTTGTCTGGACATTATGGGGTTCTGGGACATGTCGAACGAGAGCTGTAGTCTGCTAGTGTGGGGGGATCCGTCGGATCCGGCGAACTGGGAGATCACGGAGGAGTTTCTGCGCAAGTGGCCATGGGTGGTGCGTGGGTGTGGAGGGCTCATGGAGGCCACGAATCGGTGGCGCGCGAGTCGGGGGAGAGGATGATTTTTCGGTATTTATAGCACGCATTTCATTACAGAATTTGACTGTGAGATTGTTAGTTTAGCGACAGAATGTATATAATGACATATGATGGTTGATCTGTATGTCTTGTTGTAGTGATGACGTCATTGGTTTAGTTGTGGTGATCAACTCTGTGTATTTGAACAATACTTATTATATGTAATCTTTCGCTGCACAAGAAAATGACATTCATTGACCATGCCTTAATATAGCCTGGCTGACATGCCAAGACGATGGCTGACGGCAGCCACATTATGGAGTAGATTCTTTTCCACGTTTGCCATTCAAATCCTGCTACATCCTACATCCCTGGTCCGGACTACTACGTTTTAGAAGTACACGGTCTACATTGCCATACTTTAAAGGTATGCTGGACTCTCTCGGTTAGCGTTAGTGGCTATACATGTTTAGCCTCATGATCCCAGCCCATACTAACATCCATTCCAGAGAGAAATAATCAACACCATGAAAGTCCTCATCGTCGGCGCATCTGGCTCCATCGGCAGCGAAGCACTCCACCAATGCCTCTTGCATCCGCGCATCACAACCGTCGTGGCGTTCGTGCGTCGCGATCTCCCAGCCGAGGTCTCCTCGAATCAGAAGCTGGTGTGTCTCCTGATTGAGGATTTTGCCAAGTGGCCGGAGAATGTATTAGTCGAGCATGCGGATGCGGTGGGCATGGTTTGGTGAGTTATCCTTATCTATGATTTCTGTATTTAGAGGAGAACTTGGTTAAGGAAACTCGATCGTATAAGGAGGTTAACGTATCATCAGGGCCATGGGAACCAATACAGGCAGCGTTCCAGTCGACCTGGAATATCCGCTCATCTTCATGGAAAGCATGACGAAGGTGTTAGAGGACCAGGCGCGGACGATACAACCAGAGAAACGATTCCGATACGTTCATTTGAGTGGGAAGTTTGTACGGCAGGATCAAGAGGAGAACTTGTGGTTTTTAGAATTCCCGAGGAAATTGAAGGTACGGTTTCTTTTTATCCTGTGTCATTTTACGGTCTACACCTGCGTAATCTGCGTAATCTGGCATACCGGATGCCTACATTCCCTGATGCCGCTGAACTGAACTTGCTAATATATTGTGTATGTTCAGGGAAAGCTAGAAACCCGTGCCCTCGCATTTGCCAAAGCCCATTCCTCCATGTGGCAGACTTTCATCGTCAAGCCGGGGGGCGTGGTGCCTCGACACATATGGACCGGAGGGTGGTTGAACATGATCACGCCGATTGGGGCCCTGCTTGGCGAGAATTTCTCGGTCAAGGCGCAGGAGCTGGGTGCGTTTATGGCCTATCTGGCCGTGGATGGTGAGGGAGAGGAGGCTGTTACGGAGAATGCGCGGATCGTGAGGAGGGGAGAGAACTGTTGGGGGAGATAGAGAGTGTTAGTGTGTGAGGATATGTAGTTGATGTAGAGAAAGGGTTGGTTGGGAGGACTGGAATCGTGCTGTGACATGAGTATCAATTGGCAAGTCGTGAGAGTGGTTTTCGCAGAGTTAATCTGGATGTCGCTTATCCGCTTCATCTCTACAGACCGAAATAATAGCGAAATAGCTGTGTAGGGGAAGATATTACTCTGTACCTGGACACGAGGCCAATACCTACCTTTCACATTTGAACTACAATGTCCTTTTCGCGGAATCTTTATTCTTATTTTTGTTTTTACTATACAGTCAATAAGAACGGGATTATTTATTTGAACACGTTGCTTTTTTCTTTTCATTTTCATTTTTCTTTGCAGCAGAAGACCAGCAAAACTATCCTGACCACAACAGCGGGAAACGGCCATGCGCATAAAGATGGTATTTGCCAGTATCAAACTGTTCTCTGGAGGAACGGGGAAGGTGGAAGGGTGCCCTCTCTATGCAAGTCTTCGCGTAGCTTGACATAGAGAGGGACCATATCATCTCTATACGATGCATTAGGGCTCAGCCATGCAGACCACAACGGTCGAAACTGCGACTGCAGACTCTGTGGCTCAGTCAGACTGGGATCTGCGGTGGAAAATACGGTATATGTCAAAACATGATATAGATCCCGGTCCCAGATATACGCATCGGCATTGTTCCAATCGCGTGCTTCCAGAAGAAAGTTCATTTCAATAAACCGGGACGGCGTCAAGATCTTTAGTCGACATTTTGGGTCTTCCACCCGACCCGACCCCTTTCCTAGCGCTTTTGCAGGAAGTCGGCGATCATTAGCCAACATGAAATTCGGGTCGTTCGGTTCAGGCAGCTCGAGCGTGAAGTCAGGCATGGACCATAGGAACTCGGATTTGCGATAGAGAACAAGCTCTGGATGCTCGTAACTTTCTTTTATGCTCTTGATGTCTTCGAGACAAACCCCGCCGATCTCTGCGGGGTCAAGCATCCAGTCTATGTCCTCTTCTAGACGAAATAGGTGGCAAGGTAACGGCATAACTCCGTTAGATTCGTCCCTGACTAGCTGAGGGAGCGAACACCGCGGTAGCCCGTCTTCGTCGGGGAAGCCGGCATCTCTCAATGCGCGGACTGCGGCGTCGATTAGATGATCGGGAATGATAAAGGCGAGTGTCTGCATTGGTTAGCATTTGAATACTAAATGTGAAGGACAATCCTCACTATCATTTCAAACTTACATATATAGTGACCGGAGCACCGATCATATTCAAGTATACTTCGCCCCACAGAACGTTTGGGACCCCAGCCTGATCGAGGATGTTTCCAACCTCCATGGTGAGCTTGTGGTCCAACATCTGGCCGCTGTATCTGAACTTAGCCATTGTGTATAATTTGGGCTTTTGTTATGAGTGTCCGTTCGAAAAACGTCTTAATGTCTATCGAGGGACCGAAGCACTTTATAGACCTCGACAAGCTTTGTTTCTCATCAATCAAAGAAAAAGGTAAACCAAGTTTAGCTATGTACAATTCCATTGAACCAGAGAAGGGACAAAGAGGAATAGGATTGGTCTGCGTCGGACAGTTGAAACAAAGAACAAAATGAGTTGAGGTATGAGGAGTCATCCAGCCATTTGCGACAAAAGTGTCCCAAACAAGGATAGGGACAAGAATAGGTAACATGAGGGCACTTTTGACTATAAAGTATGACTCCGTTATTGGCTCTTTAATCAAACCTTTGTCAGCCCCTAACCCTCATTGAAAGGCCTGCGTCGAGATGATGTGCAAAGCTGACAATGTGAGAGAGAGATGAAACGGCAAATTCTTCGAATTGGACCGATTTACTCTCAAGAACATAGTACTTGATTATCTATGGTGGATTCCGACTGACAGAGCTTGTGCAGTATATCAAGTATCTTTGAGTAGATCTCGTTTCGACATTGACTAAAGAAGTGCCCTGTCGACGGGTCAGGTTTGAATAGGATTTAGAAATCATAGTCATGAGTGGCGAAGACCGAGGCTCTCGCATTCCTGTATCATCATATTATATACAGATATCATTGACAATCATGAACATCACCCGTACATTGTCCATTGCAGCGCGGGCATAGGAAGAAGTAGTCTCGATCCACCTTGCTCCCCTCGCGACAACTCTCTCCACACTGGTCACACTTCAAAATCACCAGGTATGGTTCGGCCTGTCCATTTCGCTCCTGCATCTCTCGTAGATCAAACAGCCTCTCCTTGGTCAATTGACCACAGGTTTTCCGACATAACGACAGGTCTAGCAGTACATCATCATCCCTGTGGCTATGCTCTGCTTTCTCAGCATCCCCATGATGCGTACATGTGTATGGTTTCGTCCATGGGATTTTCTTTCCGAAGACACAGCATCTCCCATAGAAGCATTTACCACAGAAAACCTTACAGTTCTGGTGCGGCCGCACGGGGCGTCGTCGACTTGTGATCATCCTACAGTCCTATGGTGGGTGAATCAAATAATCAGTCTCCTGCTTGCACATAGCGGTACGTGGTGTCGTCTGACTCACCAGGCAGTTCTGCGCCTGACAAGCCCAGCATTTATTATCTTTATTATCCTTTCCAGAACACGCACACTCTCTCGTAGACGCAATTCCTATTGTCGGAGGCCACTCGCCCATCTCATAATCCCCATTTACCGGAGCGAGCGGACTGAACCCCTTCCGACGAAGAAGATGAGTCCCCCATGTCCCAGACCGAGCTGGCAGGGCTGCTGATGACTGCCTCGCGCGTTTACGCTGTGCCTTGGCAAACATATAGCGGATCCTTGGTGCCCATACCTTTCGGAATGGGCCTGGGACATCCAGGGGTGGCTGAGACCACGCGCGTTCGTGATGGAAGTAGATGTATGCGGAGTTTGCGCCGCAGAGGAACATCCAGCAGGCGACGAAAATCTCATATCGCCAAGTGATCATGACGATCAAGTCGCAGGGGAATAGGGTTACAGGTGGGCCGTGCCTTTGGCTAATCGTTGTATCAGGTAACACCCACCAGAGCTCCGAGTAAGGTCGATAGTTGTCACACTTTCCCAGTGGGCGGGGGATATACAGTGTCTGGAGCCCAACGCACACGGCTACCAAGAGGGCGATGCCCCATCGTATGGCAGTCGTAACGGCGTAGTAGTTGCGGCGGTGGTAGTAGTTTATTTGCGGGAAGAGCAGCACAACCGACCACATCAGGAAGAGCAGTGATGTCGCAAAGGCGAGATCTGTCTCTGGTCGAAATTGTTTTGGGTACGGGGGATCGGCAATGTCGGGCACTGAGTTGGCCATGTGCCAAATGCGCGCCGTACATACTGTGAGAATGGCTGAAAGAACCCAGAATGAGAAGAAAAAGCTTTGGTCGAGACAGAACAGGAACCGTGGCCATCCGCCGACTGGCTTGCTGGCTTGTGTATGCGCCATAATGGCCACCGGATATATGCGAGCTGCTATCTATGGCCGGCAGCAATCCGGCAATCACGATACGATTTTGCATGACGCGCAAAAATTGTGGGAATGCCGATTTTATATTTGGTGAAGCCAAGAACGTTACACTCAATACGAGGCTGAGTGGGTCCATGCTCGAACCAGCAGTTCAAATAAGGTGTGCAATTTCGTATTGGCGATCTTTACTTCGAGGGTCTTGCTAGAGGGTCTGAACGGGAAGGGGTCCACCTGCTGTCCTTTACCAGAATCAGCTACATCCAAGGAAGTACAAGCCATGAGCCTGGCTCTCAGCATACTACAATAATGAAATGACCCGTGCGTCAATATAGATACACAAGTTTTGCATCAATTAAACACCCAATACAAACAAGCGGGATAATAGGGGCACTTTTACCAAGAACATATATAATCCATCTACCAAAAACTTCCACCTATACTTCATACACCGGAGAGGTTTTGTTACACCAACCTAGGTGAAAACATGATCTGTACCCTGTGCTGGCTGCCACTGCCCAGCAACGGTGTTATTATATGCGAGTTGGGCGATTGTGTATGTGTTGAGCTCGGACACCAAAACCGTGGCACCCAGGGTCAATATCCGGTGCGACTTGGCGTCCTGAGTGGGCAGGGCGATATACCCTTGGCCGGAAACAGATTTGACATCGCTATCAAACGTCACATGGATCAGGGCATCCCGGGAAGCGTCGCTAAGCAGCGATGTCGACAAAAGCCACAAGGCTGGGTCGCCGTCTGGGCCTGACGCGTCGGCGACATGCAGTAAACCGGCATTACCAGCGACTGGAGGCTGACTGAGCTGGAAGAACTCCAGCTCGCCAGAAGATCCAATATGGCCAAAGGTGCCGTTGCCGCCATCAGCCCCCCCAGCAAGAGTAAACCACACGCCACTCAGAGGACCGTAAGCCGTGATCATTCCAACGGGAGTGCTGCCGGAATCGGGCGGTATTGGCAGCTGCTCCGTCTCGCCGCTGGTGACATTGATGCGCATAATAGACGATTCGGTATCTTGCGTAACGTAGATCAAGCCGGTGGTCGGCTCCTCCGCCATAAACACGGGGCTTGCGAGGCAATCGTACAACTCGTAGTCCGTGGGGTCGTTAACGTCCGCCGAGAAAACATAGTACTGACCCGTCTGGTCGGATGCCTCCTTGAGGCCGGCCCAGACGCGGTTGCCAATCTCAACCACACAGTGTGAGCCCTTTCCCGGCTGTGGAATATCAATCGTCTGTATGATGGACGGCGCTGTTGAGAGGTCGTCGCCGGGATCCACGAGTAGCAGCTGGTTGTCGCCCTGCAGCGACAGCCACATCATGCCGGGGTTCACTGCCGATGGCCACACGCCATGAAGCGCAGAGTGGCTGTCCTTTCCCATGAGAAAAGACTGGTACGCAATGGGCTCCTCGGTGGTTGGGTCCAGCTCGATTTTGATAAGCTCGCTGTCAGACATCTGCGTCAGCAACACGAAATTCGAGTCTGGCACGCGTGCCAACTCATGCGTCTGTTCGGTCATCGGCATCAGATATTCAGTGATGCGACGGCTCACGAGGGAAGTAACGGGGGTCTGTGCCGACGCGGTGTTACCGTTAAACACCAGCGCGCTCGCCACCAGCATTAAAATGTGAGGTAGCATGTTTGAATTTCCGTGCCTGGTCTTTCTCCGCTTCGTGACTGATACGTTGACTCGTCTGTTGGAGAAGTGCTTGTGAAGAAAAATGATTTGGAAAGAATATAGACTATAAAACAGGCGACGTCGTCTTCGCAGACTTACTGAACGATAGTTATACCCGACATGACCTCGCCTTAAGTTCATCCTGGACGTCTAAAAGACTGAATCACGCCTACCACATATCAGGACGGGCTGAGATACATGACTGGAAAAGAATGGATGCAGTTGAACTCACCGTGCCAGAAGAACATAAGTCTTTGGCGCAGGCGAACTGTTCGACCTACGAAAAACTTGCTATCCTCCAAAACCACTATAAACCACCTGACCATGATTTAAGCAAGAGATACTTTGAGCTTTGCGGTGGACCAAGTCGCATGAATGATATCCCAGATTGGACTTATCAATTCAATTGCACAGTGGTTCAATTGAGGAGGCAAGTCTCAGTAATGTCTGAAGGAGAGATTGCACAAGCATATTTCGATGCGGTCTGCAGGGTGGACTTCAAACGCGTGGCTTGTAAAAGCCATGTCTTACGATCGAGCATTCGAGGCAGGAAAAAAAGTGAGAGCCTTGTACAAGTGATAAACGCATATTTGCAGTTTTGGAAACGTTGCCAGGAACTTAGCGCCTAGTTGCTCAGTTTAAAGCATGCCTGTTGATTCGAATCTATTGAAGCGGTTGGTCGAGCCAACAAAGTTCTGATTATAACCCTGTAAATAGATCTACCGGATTCTGTTCCAAACTTCCAATTCATCTCTACTCAAAGGGTTTTGTGTTCTATGGCCGATGAGAAATACCCTCCAGTGGCATTGCTGGTACACTAGGTATGACGGCAGTGAAATAAAACATGAGACATCTGCCGTCATAGAATACAATAAGGTTTCCAACAACAAGGCAGAAGTATTGAGGTTATCTCCTTTAAGATAGCAATGGACAGCTATTTACAGCACATATTTTATATACCACAACTCGATACCAATGTGCCGGCTGAGGAACGGTACGGATCGTTAATTCCGGCGCTAATGCAGGCTGCTTACGCGCTAACCACATCTTAAACCCAGATTGCCCAATAGGAACAGCCCCTGCCGCATTCAGGCGCTTGGCATTTGAATTAATAAGCAACATGTATGTTTTGGTATTGTTTTGACAATATCGTTACAGTATCTGTCCATAATAGGTTCATGAGACTTAAATATCCAGGTAGTTGAACTGGGCGTCTAAATAACACACTCGTCCTGTATATCTTTTACTGTTGGGTAGCAAACGAGGAACATATGGATGGGAGTCAGGTAGACATACTTGATCCAACCTAAGTAAGAGCGCGAGCGTGGGTATGGTGCTGCCCATGACGACGACGCTTTTGATACTGGTGAATTGTAGAAGGGTGAAGGGTGAAGTGCTGCCTGGGTATAACTAAAGCATGCCTCAGGCCATAGCGCCGTAAACACGTGATTGATGACAAAGCCACACAGTTGGTCTGCGACGCCCACCGTAGTCGGCCTGCACGTTCTTGTGGAGATGCCGCGTCTGCTCCACTTCTCCATCTCATCTACACTGTCGTTCTGTACAATGCCACGAAAGTCGACTGAAGATCCTGCACAAGATGATAGTACGGCGAAGGGGAAACGGAAACCTGTTCGTCGCGACCCTGAGAGAAGGCGTCAACAGAACATTCGAGCGCAGCGCAAATACCGTGAGTGCGTCCGGATCATTCGTACTGAGATTCTTCTAATGGGTGCTAATACGCCCTCCTTGGCAGGCGAGAAGATGCGTGAGCGTATGGAAACCCTCGAATCACTCGCAGCATCGCTGGCACAGAAATCCCCGAACGAGGGTATCATCGAATCCGAGTCGGCCCCCGGTTATGACGGATCGGGCGTTTTGATCTCCTGTTCCTCGAAAGCTACGCCTAATGAGTGGCAGCCTATATTTCCTCAGCCTGCGGAAATAATATCGTCTATGAATACATGGGACTCGTCTACGGCCCAGCCGACCGTGGATAATACTGTCGCGTCGCCGGGCATCTGGGAGTCTGCGACCTGGGATTACATAGCAGAAGAGCTGTCGCCATCGGCGCTGGCCATTGCACCCCACGCAAGGCGCCTACCGCAGCCTGAGTCTACTCTAGATTTACAGAATCAGTGGATTTCTCCAACGCATGTTGACCCATCCGTGCTTGTAAATGATCACCATCAAGCGGGCCTTGACCAATGCTCTACGACAGCCAGTGTCAAATGTAATTGCGCCAATCCACACTTTCTAGTTCGAATGTCTGTCCCTG
This sequence comes from Aspergillus persii, assembly GCA_002215965.1. Taxonomy (NCBI): domain Eukaryota; kingdom Fungi; phylum Ascomycota; class Eurotiomycetes; order Eurotiales; family Aspergillaceae; genus Aspergillus; species Aspergillus persii. The sequence goes on along the minus strand of NGZO01000004.1, from coordinate 4,079,199 downwards.
GTCCCTTCGGCACTACCGAGGTCAAGATACTCAGGGTTGGGCCCCTAGCCCCTGCGCCAGATCCTTATACGAACCGTCTTCGTCTAGAAACCACATGTACATTGGCGGCATTGGATGCTCTTAGACTGCATGTTGGCATTGCAGAGGAGATGGTGTGCGACGATGAGTCTCCAATCGCCTTTCTATCGATCCATCGGATCATCTGAAGATAGCGCATTCAGGGAAAACATGATCCGTACGGTGCAGAGGACATTCAAGACTCTCAAGCCTGACTTACGGCCAAGCAGTGAACAGATTACTGTCGATCACCCACCGTATATTGATCTCCTTCCCTTTCAGACAGTCCGGAAGAACCTCGTGCTGCGTCAACATGAGGTAGACGATGGTGAATTTCTTGTAGATATCCTCACCGGCTTAGTGTGCTGGGGAGGGGCCGGCCTTGGAAAGAGGGATCGAAATGTCTCCACTGGGTATGCCTCCACCGGCTCCCCCTGGGATTGCCGCAGCTGGGAAGCCAAGGGCTGGTTTCTCAAGAAGTACTGGTCTATCCTCGGGGGCGAAGATGGGGAGCTTGTACGACAAAGCGAGTGGTGGCGCAGTATCAGAGGCGAGGAGCCACTGGATATCGAGGAGCTGGCATGAATCAATCGGCCTATTCCAGAATCTCACGTGGAGCAGCTCCGACATCATCTCGACATGAAGTTGTCCGCCGAAATCCGGCCTAAGACAGCCTAGGTGTCTCTAATTAAGCGGTCCGGACTTTAAAGGAACCCGGGATGGTAGTGCACCTGAACCATGTCTTCACCACTTACTCAGATGGTGTGGTCTATTCAGTGTACTGGTATGACCGGCCAGATGTGTTCCCTGAGGACCCTGATTTCACACCTTGACCGTATGATATACTCTACAGTGGGCTTAGAACATTGCCTTTACTCGAACTGCTTTGGCTGCTTCAGTAGGTGAGGCCTATGTGGTTATTATGACAGGCCTTACCTCAGTGGGACCTATCATGGTTAATACTTCCATTGCTGAGCGTGGAATTGGAATGGCCCAGGGTCATGTTCCGTCGATTTGAACTATAGTTTTAAGTATATATAGATGTACAAAGATTAAGCCTTTGTAGCCTCTCTCTCGAGTAAGCCTTTGGTACAGCGTCCACAGTCAGGTTGTCGCAATCCCACCAACCCCTGTTCAGCGGGATGAGGCCGCTCAGTCCCATATACCGTGGAGTTGTAGCTCATTGCAAATTGAAAGATTTTGGTCGATCCCTGGTAGCTGCTTTTTGTCGATTCTTTGCCAAAATACTCCTCCCTCCATGCGTTCGAAACAATGAGACTAATTTATATTCTGTCAATTTGACGGGTGTGAGTAAGATAAGAAAATGAATACCCAGGGTAACCGATTGCGAGATGAGCGGTGCCTCATGTCAGATGGGAGCGAATGGGTCCTGTATAGTGAAACTCAGCCCTTATCCTGCTAGGAACGGGCACAATGATGCTTGGTGATAGAATATCATGTCCTACTTACCTACAGTCCATTTGTATAAGTTTGCTTGTGTAAATTGTGGTATTCGGTGCATTCGAAAAAAATGAGTAGAGGAAAACCCACGAAGTAGGTTATAGCCTGGTATAAAGCATGCCGCGAACATCGCTTCCAAATATCCAAGATCACAACCAAAGGGGAAATATTATACAAGTAGCTTATCAAAACCCAACAATCTCCCTCTCCACGCCACCAGCGCCTGAATTCAAAACATAGCTCCATTCACGTAGTCACCAGACTCTATTCCACTGGTTAGCATCTGCCGTCGCCATTACCCAAAAGGGCACCAGTAGATAAGAAAACTCACGAATTCCTTGACCATCCTAATTTCGCCCGGTCTGTCATCATCCGTGACACTTCCTCTGGAATCAGAAACCTCCCTGCCGTCCATATGAGTCTGCTTGCCGCCCGTGATATTCGTATCCCTCGCATGTAACTCGTAGTCTAGATCCCTATACACCTGGCGCTCCTGTAGCGGCAGAGGCAGTGGTACATCCGACCAACTGGACGGTCGCAGGGACTTTCGCTTCGGGTTTCCACTGCGATTATATCGCGACGTATATGGCGCGGAGGACTCGGAGTTGTTCGAGACGAAGATCTTGAAGGGAGGGAGACATCCAACTATCATTGCTTTTGTCGAGCCCTCTGTCAGTAAACAAGGAAATACAGCATAACTGGCAAAGGAACACACACAGATAGAAGACTCGGCAATGCTCCATATCGCGACGCTCGTAATGTCGGCGTACGCGTTCCCACTGATCTGCACCGCACGGGCAATCGCCGCAGCGATGATGATCAGTCCTAAACAGAAGACGATTCCCAGGCCCAGTTTTTGGCTCCCAGTAAGCCCTGTGTTCCAGATGATAGTCAGGCCGATCACCATGACTTTTAATGCTTGTGTTAGCTTTTGGCTCTGCGTTCCAGATTACATGGGCTATATACATACTCATGACGTCTGTTATGATGTCCACAGTAGTACTGAAGCAGATAGTAATGAAGGCACTGCGTTGATCGTTCGCTTTACTGCATTGTCCTATTATCATTATTAGCATCACTGCATATACATCCACCGGAGGGCCCAATACCTACCGAAATGAAAATAATCACTGGGCGGGTGACAATTCAGCGCTGACAGCAGCCAGCAGGCCGTATACGCCGCCATAGCAAACACGCCCACACCACTGCACACCCAGCGAAACCTCGTAATGCGGTGCGTGAGGGTCCAGAACAGCGCCAGAAACGAGCCCTTAACGCTCCATAGCACCGACCAGAACAGCCCGATGATGGCGAACTCGTACCGCACGTACTGATTGCCGTGGTACTCGATCTGAGATCCAGTCGGCGTCAGTGCGGTATAATATAGGTGTGGCGCCTGAATGGTCTGAAGGATCCCGTTGGTGATCAGGAACGCTAGCGCCAGGAGCACGAAGTAGTCATCTGCTAAGAGCCGGTTCAAGCGGCGAATGCGGATGGCGATGCGTATGCTTGTAAACACGATACCCAGAGCGACGCCGACCCAGGTCACTGCGATAAGACCGCGAACGGGGAGACGGCTGGCGACGCCCTGGGGGGAGTCGGTGATGCTCATAGTGTGCACATGGAGTGAGTCGAGCAGAGATCGACTGATTGTCGTGGCATGACGGGGTTAGATACGTTAGATACTTTGAGCCACGAGAAAGGAACAGAGGGAGACCAGAGAGGGAGGGAGCGAATCGAGCGCAGGAGGTGCTTATGCAGCTGAACGAGTTACTACGGTGCTGACATGGCGGCATGGCCCAAAACGCATCCATCGGGTCCGAAGTTATTTCCAGAGGCCTTCGAAAGCATGGCGGATTGCGATCCACGAGGCTAATGCTGCGGCATCCAAGATCGGGCGTTTCATCATCCTTGCCCCAACAGATGGAATGGAGTGGATGGGGCCAGATTGGTTGGATGGCATGATAGACTGCATTATTAGATTCAGGCTAAAGTCTGACAGCATGGTCTATTAAGCCCTTTCGTCTTGGCTGCGCGTGGTGATTGTCAAACGGAATCCTCTTTAACTCTCCGACTTAGGGTTTGGGGGTCACGGGAAGGTTAGGCTGCGGTTGAGTCTTCTCGAATCTTCACCTCTGGGCTTGAAGAACTGGCTGGATTTAAAATATCCTTTCAAACTGTCAAACGTACACTTGAACGTCCCATCAATAATGTCAAAAAATGGCATTCAAACGATCATTGGCCCACCCTGTGGACCAGTGGTCCCTAGCAACCGGACCCCTACACTAACAAACATATCCACTTTAGACCGAGGGTCAAAGCAACAAGCGATGTGATCGTCGTGAACCTGCCAAGGGTTTTGACCACCTGTTAGGTAACCCGCCCGACAAAGGGTCCGAAAGCCACCCGGTGGAGCAAACCGACTGCAACTGCAGTGCCTGCCTGACCAGCTGGCTCCTGGGCAAGCTCCATTCGCTCTTCGGCTAACCACCCGTTGTCTCCGGTTGTCCATCGCCTTATTCCGATCTCCACCCAAGGAATTAGACACTTGGCAATCTAATACAGGTACGGAGTACGGATACTCTTTGTGAACTTAATATGAGGAGATAAATGGAGGTTATACCCGCGCGGCCTGCATATGAAGTCGTCTTTGTCCTTTCTGGTGTTATAAATACCCCTAGTGAGCGAATTAAATAGCCGCGTAAATCTCCTAACTTTGCTTTTTCTAAACCGCCCTTCGATGCAGTCAACTGTTGTCGCCGATCGAGCGCAATGACAAAGTTCCTCGCCCTTTTGGCCCTCATCGGGCTGAGTTCGGCCTCCGTCCCTGGACCCTGCAAATGCGTTAGCCAGCCCTAGCCCCCTATATCCCTAGCAAAATGAGCGTAATAATGACGATCGCAAGACACCAGGAGACTGGTGCTGGCCAACCTTGGACACATGGGATGCGCTGAATGCCTCGCTCTCGGGGAAATTAATCCGCAACACTCCACCAGCCATATCATGCTATCCTGGAGCCTACTACAACGAGGAGGAATGCGCATATGTCCAGGCGCTATGGCAAAACTCTACATTCCAATCTCTCGAACCGATAGGCTATGTCTACCCGACAGACGATCCGTGTCCCCCGGTTGATTTGAGTAGCGGGGAGAAGCCTGGGGACTGTACACTTGGCCCAGCCCCCGTGTACACGATCAATGCGACAGAGGTGGAGGACATAGTGGCGGGGATGAAATTTGCAAAGGAAAATAATGTTCGATTTGTGGTCAGGAATACGGGTCACGATATTTTGGGGAAGTGAGTTGGTTCTTATATCCCCGTTTCTAGCGTCTGTCTAGCTGACTAACGTAGATCGGAGGGATATGGCGCCCTGCAGGTTTGGATCAAGTATATGAGAAAAGGGATTGAGGTTCACAACAAGTACCAACCTTCCGATGGATGTGGAGAGGCGCAGTGGAATGGAACAGCCATAACCATTGCTGGGGGATATGTCTGGGAAGACGTCTATAAGCTCGCTTTTCCACGAAACCTGACGGTAGTTGGTGGAGGGGATCCGGTATGCTTTCACTTCCACCAAAGCCCCAAACTGCTGGAACTGCTATTGATACCACCACAAACAGACAGTTGGCTGCATCGGCGGTTACATTCAAGGTGGTGGACACTCGCCAGCCAGCCGCGACTACGGACTAGCAGCCGACCAGATCCTGGAAGCCCAAGTACTCCTGGCAAATGGAACCACCGTCACTGCAAGTCCATGCCAGAACTCGGACCTATATTTCGCGATTCGCGCGGCGGGAGCTGGGACCTACGGCATCGTCACTTCAGCTACTATCAAAGCCTACTCGTCGAAGCCGGTAGTCGCTCAATCCCTCACCATCTCGCCCCTATCCGACGATCTAGGCCCTCTCCTTGAAGCAATCACAGACATCCACGCCGCATACCCACATATCTCAGACGCCGGGTTCTCCGGCTACGGCACCTGGTCGATCAATAGCCCTACTGCATTGTTTGGGAACCAAACAGTCGGCTATGCGCACGCCATCGCAGCAATGGGTATTTCACTCCCCAAAGCCAAAGCCTCATTCGAGCCGATCTTGAAGACACTAAAGAAATACAACGGCACCTCGCTCTTCATCACGGACACCTGGTTTGAATTCCCCAGTTACCCGAGCTACTATAACGCCATGTCTGGCGAAAAGATTCCAAGAGGAACCGCCAACACAGCCATGACGTCTCGCATGTTCGACAAGAAAGCTCTAACATCCAACCGCGCTGCCCTGCGTGACATGATCGGCCTTATAGCAGGGAGTCCCGAAGAATCGACAATGATGAGCATTGAACTGAATGGTGGAGGGGAAGTCTTCAGGCACGATCCTCTCTCAGGTTTAAACCCGGCCTGGAGGTCTGCGTACATGGTGGAAGTTGTCTCAAGGGGCTGGTCCGACGATGCAGATGAGGAGACTACAAAAGCCGTGAAGGCGGATATCTCGTATAAGAAGAATTGGGCTATGCGAGAGCTGACGCCATTTTTGGGTAGCTATTTGAATGAGGTGAGTAGTGGTCTAGCTTTGGCGTGGACTGTACTTTGTCCATATTGACTGATAGCAACAGGCGGACCGGAATGACCCGCTCTGGGCGACGGATTTCTACGGAATCCATTATATTCCTCTGACAATGATCAAGAAGAAGTATGATTCGGAGGACTTCTTTTATTGTCCGACGTGCGTGGGGAGCAAAGTGTGGTATCAACAATTTTTGCCACACAAGGACTATGGACCACTGTGCTCCACAGGAGTGTGATGTTGATGAACAACTACTACGCTTTTATCATCATCAATGGAAACTTGATATGTTTTTATATATTTGAAAGGGCTTTTGCCTTATTCACCGTTGCCATGTGGAGCTATATTTCTCATGGAACTGTTTGGACGAAACGTGTAAATTAATCCGTATAAACTATGTGTCTTGTTATGACGAGACCTCAACGGCATCACTGATAGACAAGGACTCTAGGCTTTGCAACACCCATTTCTGTATTTCTTCAAGGCGAGACATTGGGACTCCGTCTGGTTCAGGATCATCGGCGTCGTAATCATCGGCGGTCGAGTAGTCAATCTGGCCTTGATCCAGTCGTGCTCATAAATATCGCGTTCATTCGGGAATATCCATCACCGTGCATAAAAACCAACAGAAAAGCGTTATGGGTGACATATTTAGAAGTTGCGTCGTCCAAGTCTGTCGGTATAGGAGATTCTTCTAGTTTGGAGGTCTCTGGATTAGACACGAATGGTGCGAGCTGCCGCTTCTGCTCATAGAACGGCTTCATTCGACAATAGTCTTTGAGGGTGGAGCCATTGGCTAGTTTCCAATTCCAATGGTTGTAACGCAGGTAATGACTACTAGCGCATTCAATATGCGTTCGAACCTCGAGTGGAAGGTCTTCGACCCTCGTCTCTCCGAATGGCTTCCAGGGAGACAGGGGAGGGTGTAAATGCTCACCAGTGAGATAGAGAAGTCGCCAAACGTCGGCTCGATGCATACTTTCTGTTGAATTACGCCGAGTAGGTCCAGCACCTTGAATGAAACTGTGCCCGCAGGATGACCAAGCGGCAGCATCAAGATCAAGCATCGGCAATCCGCTTTTAACAAAGCGAAGCACGAGTGGCATCAAACCAGTCAGTATCGTTCCAAGGGTAAAACAGGCAAACTGGGGGCAGCGGGCGGCACAAGTGCTTAACAAAGCTCGGTGGTAAATGTCTGGTGAATCACCGTACTTGATAGTCAGTTTTGGTAACAACTCATAGATGGGATAGAGCCATGCATGGACAGTATTGCATGCAATACTCGGCTCCCAGAAAGCACTGCATAGGTTCGACAGCATACCAACAGGATTGCAGCTCAACGTAATATGTTGACCGAGAAAATCCCAAAACAACCGAAGTCGTAGGTCAAGAGTCTCATTGCCCTCCGGTAGAAACGCGAATTGACTCCACTGAAACTTGACCGGTAAATTGTAAGTATTATGAATAGGCAAGATCCGAGGCCATCGCCACAGCCGTGCAAAATCGATTTCCTACCTTGTGAAGCCGACAGAAATTGGCAAGGAACTCCGTCGCTTGAGCAGCAGAAGGTGGGTACTCTTGTTGCTTTTGCAGCAAGCCAACCCTTTTCCAAGAAAGCGATCTCTCTTCGCCCAGATCGATGGACCACGGAGCGAGAAATGTGCCTTTGTCATTTGTAGTGACCTCGGCCATCCAGCCATTTCCGCGTGCTAAAAGAGCCTGCCACCATCTGGCAGCAAGGTGATCAATTTCTCCAAGATAAATGTCGGTCTTGAAAGCAGATTTAGGTGTGCCAATATGGCTCTCAATTTCAAAAATGGGCGCTGTCTGCTGTGTGTAGTAAACGCGTCCTGCTGGAATGAACGAACCATCACCGTGTCCTTGGAGCTCCACCAAACGCTTGGAAAAGATATAGGCGACAGCACTAAAGATTGCAGTGCTCACACACTCTATTGGTTCCAGGCCTGGTGCCCCACAAAGATTTATGGACGTTGGCTTTTTCACTCCCAGTGTTATAGGGAAGGTTTCGGTTTCTTTCAGCATTCCACCCAATCCACAATCTGCACAGCCTGTCACTTTCCAGGTAGAGTTGGCAAATGTAACCCATTCTTCTGAGTCGCAAACCTTTTTCAATTTCTTTGACTCTGCGCATCGTGATTCATCCGGCATTGCTGGGACATGTGCCAGAGAGGGGAGCATTCGAAAGCAAGAATCTGGGATAGTCTGTGGGCCATCTGTTTTGAAGACAGATGAAATCCACTCCGCTTTGCTCAAGGCGAGAGCTTGTGCGACCTCTTGGGCAGAAGGCCGAACGCGATCGCGGTTTTTCTCCATTTAAAGAAAGGTGTGAGCTGAATCAATGCAACGTCGAGGATAAAGTGGCTTGGGCCTGTGGTCTTGGTTAATAAGAAGGGATAGGAAGCGAAACAGGACCCTGACTCTATTTATGTGTTGCTGGTTTGAAGCCAGAATCACTATCTTCCATATGTCTTTCGATAGATTCCGTTAAGCCACGCCGATTTGCCTTGTCTGCTGTTTGCCTTTCACAATAGTGTGGCCCAACCGGACCTTCCTGGTTTATGGCTGTATTGTGAGTGCATATAGACGTGTTATTTAATGTTACTGTCCGGCGATAGGTTAATAAAAATAGTCGTTACTGGACAATGATTCTTGATTATAAGACACATGAACATATAATGCCTTTGTGTTTCTTTGTAGTCTTGCACGACGTATTTGTTAATGGTATTTCTATGGAAATAGATACTAGGACGCTAATAAGCGTTAATAATATAGCTATTAACATACATACAGAGCCCTAGTGATACTATCTATTGGGACTGGCAAGGCATTAATTGATTTCTTCTGCTGCACGGGCATTTTGACCTATGCGATGGACACTGCTATATGCTTGGGAATCCCGCCACTACTGGGCTGTTCAGTTGCTATTTACAAATCCCACAGTATCTAGAACTTGTTAACACAACCTCTAAGGAGAATTGCAAAGGTGCAAGCTGTACCCAATCAAATTCTGGCCCTTCGAAGGCATCATATACCAGACCCATTGGAAACCCAATATCCTCACGTTTTGCAGCCCTATTCCATACTACACCTTCAGGGTCTCCGGCACCTTTTGTGCTCCCTTCCAGGTACTTTGACGAAATTAATTCCAGCATCGCAGCAGGAATTTTCTCTGCTTTGCGATTGGAAAAACGGGGCTAGACGACTGCGCCCTGCGTCGATTGTACTATTTAACTCGGAATTTTTTTTTCTTGGTAAAGGTGAGGCTCCCGAATTCAACCACACCCTCCGCAGTATCTCATGGCTGCTCATTCTAGCACGTGTTAGAGTTAAGAAAGGGGTATAATTCTCTGACTGGGTAGTCGGATCCTTTCTTACCCTGTCCACTAGTCGATATTTGACATGCCAGCCTAAAGATTCATTTAATTGATTTTTAATGTACCAGGGACCAAGATAATGTTAATTATAACTACACATACCGCCTTGTATTGCGGGTTGGTGCCGTTGCTGCAGCATTTTGGCAGGCGAAGCTATAGCTGACGCAGTCCTGGAGAATCCCCAATGGTCGGTCAATCCACGTCCTCGCCGAGGTCGGTGGCGACATCACAGATCTTCTTGCATATCCGTGGACTCGATCGGAGGTTGCGGGCAATGCGGAGCCACTGCGAGGACCGGAAATATTCTCGAGAGAAAGAATCGCATTTGAGGTCTTTTCGTTCGGCAAAGACACCAATAACATGGGCTGTGGAACCTCTTAGGCAGATAGGCAACTACTGTACTTTACGATATCATTGCTATGTATGCGAGAGCCTATTTCAACTTCAGGGACAGCATATCACCGCGTACTCTACCGTTGCCTCATACGGAAAGAATTAATCGTGTATTGGGAGATTGCTAACCAACAATATGAAAGGTAAAGACGTCTCCTCGCTCAGCTACCTCTGGGCAGGTTGACTATTATCGACAGATGAATGACCACAGTGCATAGGATCTCCATACACAGCAAAGTTTGGGCGATGGTAAGGATACAGTGGCAGATATGATTTAAAGTCTAACTAAGCCGTCTATATTGCTATAGTAGAGGCTAGAAGATACACCACGGGAGTAAAACCTGACTTTTACCCAGGGCCACTGCTGGAAAAGAAGCATCATACCAGATACTTATCAGAGTGTTTCCTGTTTCCTCCGAAGTTTCGTTCCGTATGACCTGAAGACAAAAGGAATCGGGATCATAGCTGCAGCCAAGCATCCAAGAAGAGTACCGGCCCATTGGACTCCCATGTTATGGAACATCTGCTTCGTGAAGAGAGGGAACCCCGAAGCGAACCCTGATCGAAGCATAATGTTAGCCGCAACGGCCGACGCGGCACTATCGGTCGTTAGTCAATGGGCTAGCTGTATAGGGAGTGGCCCCATCACCTACATGGGTAAATAGACATCGACTAGATAGTTGAAGCAGGGTAAAAAAATGCAGAGCACTCCGAAGCCGATAAAAATGCCTGACGTGGCGGGTGCAGCCCAGTGGATTTCGGACGTGAACCCGGTCCAGCCAAACCTGCACTCTTAGTATAATGCATGTGGAACACCAAGCGGACCTAACTTACCAGAACAGGCCAGCGGTGAAAACCGGAGCTCCAACAAGAGTTGGACGCAGACGGTATTCGGGGATTGGGATGTTGTTATTCTCAGCCAACCTTCTGGTGTACTCCCCTTGTTGCGACAGGATAAAGGCAAGAGCCAGAACGACCCCCGTGATGAGTCCGACAAACATCAGGCCCGCAACCCCAGGGCCCATACCATGTATGTGCTCGAAAACGTATGGATACGCCTCCAGCAAGGCGTAAACGAGGCCATATATGAAAGACATGTAGAGGGATACAAGCAGAAGCACTGGCTCGGTTAGGAGCAATTTCACAGGCCGCGCAAGGTACTTCTCAATCAAAGCACCTATGTCCAGTTCGATCTCTTCTTGTTTCGCATGAATCCCCCAGTTCCCGCTTTCCCTTCTGAGAGACGCGGCCTTTCGGATAAGGATACAGGGATGATAGGATTCTCTCAGAAAGGCGACGGAGAGTGCGCCACTTGCCAGTGCGAGGATGGCGGGGATATATAACGTCCATCGCCACCCCAAATAACTCGACGCTGTGAAGCCACCGACGATAGGAGCAACAAAGGGTCCGCCGAATACCGTCAAAGCGTAGAGGGAAATGGCGACTCCGCGATACGTGTTGTCGTAGAAATCTGCAAGGACACCCGGCACGACGGTCAATTGACTAGCACCGCATACTCCAGCAAAAAATCGACAAATGATCAGTGTTTGGATATCCTTGGCAACGGCACATCCAATGGTGAAGATCCCCTCGCCAAAGATGGCGACGACGAGAGGCCATTTCCTCCCCACTAATTCCGACATTGGCGCCCATATCATGGGACCCGTGGCAAAGCCCAACACAAATAGCGTCGTGCCGACAGTAACCACTTCCGTCCCTATATCGAAATATGCTGCAGCCTTGTCGATGCCCGGAGCGAACATTGCACTGTTCAGTGCAGCTATGAATGTCCCGGAGCAGGCCAACAGAGACGACGTGAATCTACGGAAGAGAGCAAGTTGATATTATGGTTGGACATAGTGCCTTACAGGGAAGGCTGATGGAAAGGAGACATACTTTACCGAAGAGGGCCAATTTGGGGGTTCAAAGGATCATCCTGGCCATCGAAGTCGACAATATACTGATCCCGGGCTGGCAGACGCGGCGGAAACGGTTTTCCTGCGCCAATCCACGATTTCTCAGACATTCTGACCAAGTTTTTTTTGTTTAGTCCAGACATAACAGGATGAATTAGGCCCAACATTGGACGTGCCTTGACGTCAGGCACTTTATAGATATACAACCAGAACGGGTTCTGCGGGTATTACGGCCTGCCACGGAGCAGGTCGGCTATTAAGGAATTAAGGGGTTATGAATTATGAATTATTATATCCTCAGGTGTTAGGACTCATGTGGTTGTGCTTTTACTCTAGTAGAAAATATCATATCTAGTTCGTATAATATAGCGGATAGATTACGATAAAACTAAAAGGAATGTAACCAGGTAGATAAACGAGAAGGGCTTTTCAAAGACTAAATGCGAAAAATATTATAAAAGACTAGAAACGTTTCAATACTAAATATAGATATTTATATCTATATTTTACACTATTCTTTTACTCATTTGGGCATGCAAAATTCAGAACTATATCTTGATGTAATTAGATAAAGTATCTGTATAGCTAGATATTAAAAAGGTAGACTAAACAAAAGTAATAGAATATTGATTATTAAATATTCCCTCTATAAAAACCAAGGGTATCCCCCAGTTACTCAATTCTTGTTGACCAAGTCCACACAGCGTGATATCTCGACAGCATCCTTTAAATTATATCAGCCTGCTTCTCAAACTCCAGCATAGGGTCAGAAACTCACCATATGCCCCGTCGGCTCCAACCCCTCCAGCAACATAGTCTGGTACACCAGATACGGGTTTCCCAACGAAATACCCCCGTCAGAAAGACATCCCACGAATGGCATATACGCCTCTATCTTGGTCGCGATATCAGCTCGCACGTAATCCGAATACATCGGGTTCCCCGGTCTCTTCATATCATCCGCAACGACAATCGACCCGGGGGCAACGATGCCCAACTCCTCGGCCAATTTCAAATCATTCAGATACGAGATCTTCGAATGGTCCAAGAACAACATATCCCACTTCTTCGAGCTGGGACCCGGGTTCGAGGAACTCGCCGCAATCCGCTGCAGCGACGGCCGACATGGGCCTTCCTGGATCTCGACGACGTCGCTCAGACCAGCGACTTCAATCAAGGCGCGCGAGACTGCCGCGAATTTGGGGTTCATTTCGAGACTGACGTATCGAGGGGACGGGACCCCCGTGTTACGCATCGCGTTGCCGAACATGATGGCCGAGTAGCCGACGTAGCCGCCGATTTCGAGGATGGAGCTGGGTCGCTCGGTGGCGATGATGTCGGTGATGATGGTACCTTTGTGAGGGCCCACGTTCATGAGGAAGTCCTCGGTGCGCGCGAACTCGTCGATGGCGGCGAGCACAGCCTCGGGGGAGTTGCGGATGGCGGAGAGTTGGGGGTGGGTTTTGACGAAACGGAGGAGCCGGTCTTCGCGGCCGTCATTGCACTGGGGGGAACAGTTATTTTATTATCAGTCTGAGCAGGATAGGGCGTGTCTTACGAAGACATTCTCTTCGGGCTTGTAGAACCCCTGCGAGGTGGGTGTGTTTGTGGCTACGGTGGCCATTGTGATGGTTATGCAGCAATGGAAAGAAGTAGAAAACTAGGTGATATGCAAAAGGACCTCACAATGACATTTGCAACTTAATAAATAATCCACGTCCACCAGCGTTGCGGTAGGGGAATAAGTATAGAAACACTTCCGAACGCGGAATCATCATGACACCGGCTTAGGGCTCGGAATGTAACGCCGTCCCACCCAACCGAGTTTACTACCTGCCAACATGTTTCAACAGGCCTATGAATGCGAAAAGATGACAGTCCCACTCAGCCAAAAAGATGAAAACGTCTGATCATGACGCAGTCTAGGCCAGCCGAATCGCGAGGAACATTTTTCCTGCATTCCACTCAATACTAATATGTACTCAACTGCATTCTGACTATCCAGATGTGTCTATGCCCTTTGATCCCCTAATCTTTTGCAATCACTCGCTCCACCATGGGCGATACAGTTCGAACCGACGTGTTGATCGTCGGGGCCGGTCCCTCCGGGTATGTCTTCTTCCTTTCTGCGAAGAAGGATAGGCCAAAATAGACTAATTCTCGATCAATAGGTTGATGGCCGCGGCCTGGATGGCCCAGATGGGTGTGAACACCATAATAATCGACCAGAAATCGCACCACACGCGATGCGGTCGAGCGGACGGGCTGGAGAGCCGAACGCTAGAAATCCTGGATAGCTTCGGTCTCGCAGATAAAGTCTGGGCTCAGGCAAACCATACTGTGGAGATTGCCTTATGGGTATGGCTCTCGTAATCCCTCGATAAGCATTCCACTGACTCGATTGTCGGTCCAGGGCGGCACAGCAGACGGTGAACTACAAAGACAGAGCGTCATGGCGAATTCCAAGCCCGGATGGTCCCGGTTCTACGAGTCCACGCTCAGTCAAGCTCAAATAGAGGAATATCTCATGGAGTATGTGCAAGCTCGGAAGCATGTCGAAGTGAGGCAAGAAACGATCCCCACTTCATTCGCGCTCGATCACAAGACGATTGATGATCACAATGCGTTTCCTATCCGTGTCAATCTGGAGAGTGTGCCATCACAGCCCAAAACACCGCTTAATGGCGTGGGTACTCCGAACAGTGATCTCAGCGAGAGTCAGTCCGATGACTCCGGGTATGCGGGCATGGAGACAACTGTTGAAGCCAAATACATTCTGGGCTGCGACGGAGCCCATAGCTGGCTTAGGAAGCAACTCGGGTTGAGACTTGAGGGTGAAAGCTTCGATGATACGTGGGGTGTCCTTGATATTATCCCTTTGACGGATTTTCGTAAGTTCAGCCGGAGTAGCCTACGTTTGCAACGCTAATCAGAACCGTTATTCAGCCGATATCCGAAAGCGATTCATTATCAAGTCAAAGCACGGGACCCTCATGATGATTCCTCGGGAGAGAAAGCTCGTACGTATCTACGTCGAGCTTCCACCCCAATCTGCCGACAGATATCGTGCAGAGCGCAACGGCGACGTCCTCATGGAGCAGGTTGCAACCGTCATGCAGCCGTATAGCATGAGGACAAACCACATTGAGTGGTCAACGATATACACAGTCAGCCATCCCTTCCTTTACTCCGTATGTCAGCACCCAAGCTCACAAAAATCAGGTCGGCCAACGAATCTGCCGAAAGATCGGTCTACAGAACCGCATTTTCCTCGCCGGTGACGCTATCCACACGCACTCTCCGAAAGCAGGCCAAGGGATGAACGTCAGCATACAAGACACGTTTAATCTCGGCTGGAAGCTTGCCTCAGTGATCAAGGGGATATTGCACCCACGAGTTCTCTCCACATACGAAGAAGAACGGCTGCCGGTCGCCGAACGACTAATTGCATTAGACCAGCGAATCTGCCTAGGAATGTGCAGCCAGCGAAACGAGGATGAGGCCCAACGTGGCCTCTTTGACGAGGACCACAAGCGGGCACTCGAGGAGGAGAATTCCTCCATGTCAGGCATGGCTGTAATATATAAGCCTAATTCCCTAGTCACGCCAACGGGCTGCGAAGACGTGGCATCGTGCAGCAGCAGACCATCTGTGGCTTCGAACCTGCAGGTCGGCGCGCGCATTCCCAGCCTGCTGATCATCAACCAAAGCGACTCGCAAGCATGCCATCTGCAGCAGATCATTCCCAGTACGGGACAATGGAATCTGCTTGTTTTCGGAGCTAACATTGCAAGCGCGGACCAGAAGCGCCGTGTCGAAGAGCTCGCAGGCGCGCTCGACTCTCCGGATTCAGTGTTCCAGGAGCTAAACGACCCATTCTCTGTGGCGCGACGTGGGTTTCCGGCTCTAGCCGTGTATCTGGTTCATTCGGCAGATAGGCTAAGCATCGAGCTGAATGACTTGCCCATGATATTCCGTCCTTGGATGAGTGACGGCGTGGACTATGGCAGGGTCTGGGTGGACGGCGAGGCTTACCACCAATCTGGTGGAGGAAAGCTGTACTCGTCTTTCGGAATTGGGGACAAGGGGTGTATGGCGTTACTGCGACCTGATCAGCATCTGGCATATCTTTCGGACATAGAAGATGTGGAGGGTTTAGAACAGTTTCTGCGGTCGGTTATGCCTGAAGCGACGCAGAAGCCCGTGTCTGTATAATACAGCTAGGAAATAGTCATTGCGATTATGCATGGAACTTAATCCATCTCACGTTTAAAAATGGGATTGCCTGACGTAAGAAACAATATTTTCATGCACAAACTAATTCTGCAGACCAACAACCCTAACCCGCTGGAGATACTCTTGCAGACTATCAGAATCCTTTGCCCCAACAGTAATCGCAGCATGGTTTTTCGAACGCGACTCGTTATGGACCCAGCCACTAACAATCAAACTGCCCTGTCGAATCTCCTCCGCAAAGACCTCCTCGAACAGATCTCGTGTACAGAAGAAATCCCCACTAGCCATCGCAGCTTCGAACAGCCCACGTCGTGTAAAGTGCCCTGTGAGAGGTCCAAGGTGAAAAGTGCCAGTGACCCGAACATTCAGGTCAATCACCAACTGCTCCCCTGTTTGTTGGTTGGTGACAACGTCCACAGCAGGGTACCCCTTGCGATGCAGGAAGGCAGCGACTTTGTCTATGAGTGGGGAGAACGTTGTTCGGAACTCTGCTTGCTGCCGGTATGAGATGCTTCCACCGATCCAATGCGAGTGGTCGTCGAATAATTGCTCACAGCAGGCAACGAATATAGGGTGGCCAGCCTTTGTGACAAACAACGACAGCGCCACGACCGGTCCTTCGACGAAATCCTGCACGATGAGCGAGCAGGGATGCAAGTGCTGGTTTGTGTGGTTGAGCTGCCGTAGCATGACTCCTAACTGGGTGGCGAGCATGTCTTTTATCTGCGCTCTGTCGGTTTCCGACATAACTGCAAAGGTGCCCATCCCTGAAATCGACTGGGGGAGTTTAGCCACAAACGGGATCTGATGCTGATCGATTGAGTCCGCCATCCTGGTAGCTTCTTTGGTAAGAAGGCCAGGATCCTCGCTGTCGAGAAGAACGGCATCAATCACGCGAGACCGTGGCGTTGGTAAGCCAGACAGAGCCAGCCCACGCTTCGACAAAATCTCATAGTGAGTTTCTGGACACACAAGATGGGGCAAATGCGATAGACAATCCGTAGGCAGTAAAACGGCAATGGTGGCGCCCAATCCCAGCTCTATACTATCTGGGCTTTTTACGAATGTCACGGCTGGCCGCTGGTCGGGCTGCAACTGGGCAAACGTTTGATAGATTTCGCGATGATTGGCGGGCACCGAATCAGTCTGTAGTGTAACTTTTTTACTTTCTTTGTTCGCTGTTTGTTGTGTAACAAAGTCCAGGATTATCAAAGGCATCCTCCCCGCCGAGAATGCGTACCGTTGTGGCACCATGTTGGCAGCCATCGTCAGGGATGACGTGGCTTCCTCATCCTCTTCGTTTACTCCGTACCCGTAGACAAACTTCGCCGATGTCCCTTCATGGTTGTGTCCGAATTGCAGAGGGTAGTAGATCAAGACGGTATTCGGGCCATCTTCCGAGTCGGCTGCGTAGAGATCGTGGAGCGTGTAATCGAGGGTGATCGTTGATGGGGGATACATAGTTGAATCAAGACATAGTAAGATGGAGATCTGGAGTGAGATGCAGCGCAAATAGAACCGAGAGAAGCGCTGGGGTCTAGCTTCTATGGACTCCCATTCCGGCCGCTTGTGGATGCCTTCACTTTCCGTTCTCGGCCACTCAATGCGACGGTTCCACTGCCTACGATTGTTCCAGGCCTCTCTAATCGGCTTATTGCACGAATTCGTTCTTTTGAATAACCTGAACTAGACTTCAAGCGACAACTAATCCGAAGGTCTAACATAGACCCGAGCAGCGAACTAAACTATGGATCACCGGACACCCAAGGTAGTACATTAGAAACACAACCAGTCTGCCTATACCTCCAATCCAAGTGCTTCTCTGCGGGAGACCGAATTGGGGTCAAAGAACGGTCTCTCTCCTAGCGAGACGACCCGGTTTCCAACTCGAGCTCCGTTATAGTCACTGTCGGGATGTTAGAACGGCTATTTGCATCGTTGTTGCTACCCTTTCTACTTACTAGGTTGCAGTATGGAACACCGAGCGACTAGTGAAGGTTAGAATTTGTGTACAGCCAATTGCAGGGCTGATACATACTTGTCCCATATGGCCATATCGTTTTCGCTCCAACGGAATCGAACCTGAAGGTCGTGGTTCTCGGAAATTAATTTCAAAACTTGATCAGCCACAGTTAGTTGACCCTCAGAATAATTAGTTTTATGTGGAAACTATACAGTACGACTTCAGCATCTCGCTTTCATATTCCGTCACGTCATTGATCCAGCCGGCGCGGATCTGGAATCCGGCCGCGAAGAGACTCTTCCATCTGCAGAGTATTAGCCGTATGTCACTTAGAAAGTTATAGTGTTCTCTCTGTTACCCAGTAACCGGATTTGTGCGCACAACGGGACTGTGTTGTCCATGGTTAGCGATGAACTTCGAAAAGAAGGGGACAACTAACTGTGAGACTTTGAAGTCCACTCCGCTATTCTCAGGATTTCCACGGTTCTCCGTAATAAGCTCCATACCCTGGTCCCTAGCGGCATCATTGAACGCGGGTTGGTAATGGGTAGCAGTCAAGCCCTCTGCCAGTTTCTTCAAGGCCGGGGAAAGTCGATCGTAGGCCTCATATCCAGAGGCCCAGATCGTATCTCCGCCCGCGTCTTCAGGGGAGTCACAATTTTCAGCATCGCGTAATCAGATGGCACCGGCTCAAAGGTGATGCTATAAAGCTGTTAGACTCAACGCTTCCTAGCCCGAAGATCTACTTACTCGGAGTGCCATCCCTCACTGGCCAATCGCTTGGTCGTAGGACCGCAGCGACCCTTATACATCTTCTTGTTCTGCTCAGATGACATAATAGTCACCTCGTCGTCGACCTTTCCGTCCTTGTCGACTGCGAGACCGCGTTTGCCGTTCGAAAGAGGGTGTTTATGAAGGTAAGAGGCCTCGGGCCGACCTGTCAATTGCCCGATCTTGATGGCTAGGGTCTTTTGATCCGCGATGCTCAAGTCCTGATTGCGCAGGAAGACTACTCCCCGCTGAGAGACTGCTTTTGTGTCAGTATCTCGAGATTTAATTTCATCGCAATAGCACTGCTAACCTAGGATGCCTAGATCTCGGATCTTATTGTCATCGTGCAAGATCTCGCTAACCTGGAGAGTCGAGAACTCGCGACCAATGGCTGAAGTCAAGTCAAATGAGTGGTATTCGTCCAAGCTTCCAGAGTACTTGAGCGGCCCTGACAGTCTGCTCGCCGAGATGGTGTTTCTAGGATATCCACCAGCTTGCTGGACAGGGTAGGCTCTGCCGAAGGAGGTGCCATTTTGGATCTGTAGGAGCGGGTAGAGATAAAGAGAGATCTTACACTGGACAATAGAATCGCAAATTTTTATCAATGTGTTCATGGATCGTCGTTAAGAACCGCTCTTGTGTTCTCGTTCTCGCAATGCAACGTCGCATGCATCGCCGCTTTGGCATCGCTTTTCGCAAACGGAAGGATGAACTGAACTGATTATTTTCATGCTTTAATCCTGTTCTGGTAGTATCCATATTAGACAGTTTGGGATTATTAGGCTTAGGAAAACATCGCAATTGACCGATTTGTGCTCCGAATTCTTGATCCCACAGACGGTTGGAACTCTGGGATCAGCCCGAGTGCCATACAATGTTTTGACAATTCAAGCATTGCGCTTCGGAAAACCATCTCGAAGAAACAAGCTCCCTATATATAGCCTTAGAGCCTGTTCAGTATTAATTGAGAATAACATAAAATTACTGCTTAATATCTCTCATCATAATGTGTAGTCACGTTCACCGTGACTGGCAGATGTTTTGTCCCGTTTGACTGCTCGTTGGGTTCTTGGACCAAAGACATCCACAATCATGAACTATTCATCTCAAAGTTTTTAATATAACAGCAAAGAGTTCTTATCAATATTCCATTCAACAAAAGAGAAAGTAGAATTAGGAAACCCTGCATTCATATTATAGCATGGGTAAAACCACAGGGGGAGAGAGACTTCATACTGGACAGAGCCCAATAGTGGTAGAAGCAGACATGAGGCTTCTCCACCGCTACGTCACGTACGACACAGAAGTAGGCCAGCACAAGGATACTACCTTACCTGGGCGCTTTCTATGACAGCCCTACTACAGGTGTGAGGCAACACGCTTAAGCCAGGCCTGCATAAAGAAGCATACGGCTTGAAGTTATTATAGCATTGATAGGGCTCGGGAGTCTCTGCCCAAACATTCTCATTGGATGACAATATTACTTAGTGTCTGTTAGTTGGCCTTTTCTCCCTTGTGACGAACACAGAGACACCGAGAGATGCAAGGATGAGGGAAGAACTTCATGATGGTCAAATTGTCTTAGAACTTTACCTCACGAAAGACTTTGATTGAGAAAGTGAAAACGAAGTGCGACAGAATAGCCCTCTTTATATCATGGAAGCCAGCTGCTAGGAAGGGGGCCAGAATATTCATGTAAAACCTCACTGAAGGCCGTAGCGAGATATTCCATGCAAGGGCATTCTAGATAACATACCGAAAAAGTGGGACTATGTATCTTAAGCCTGTAGGCTTGTGCAACAGTAAACACATACTATCTCAGACCTTTATATAGGGGTAACCGATTCAAGTACAGGTTGATGGCACCCAGGCTATTGCAATAGCTTTATGTGATATTGAAAAGCGCTAAATATGTAGCCCAAACATAGTAGGTATCTATAGTCCCTCGGTACTATATTCTAGACCTAGAAGTAGCTTCTCTTCTTTTGTTACAGAAATAAAAGACAAATGTAGGACCCCACTAGAGGCGGGGAATGCATTTCCTGGCAAGTGGCCACAGGCAAGAATCTAACATTGCCCTTGAGGTTTAAGAAGAATGATAGTTACAATATACACATCCAGCTTATACGGTGTACATTTCAGTTCTCTTTCATCTGTTTCATTCTTCATTATTGTGTTGATGTCACCGTGGCCTTTCGACCCTGCATTGCCACGCACATACACGTTCCCTTTACAATGGGACTATTGACTCGTCATGCACCTTCGTACATTCCATTAGTACTAGCTGATTCTATTACGGGGGCACTGTCGGTAATATAACGTAGTTATCTCGTAGCTGAAATTGTTATGGCTCTGGTCTTGCAGTTTCTACGGTGATCTGTAGCAATTAAATTTCATCACCACCGATTTAAGACCTACCGATCAGTGGTGGAGTTATGCAGAAAGACCCCACTCACTTGCGTGTAGCCAGATGAGATCTCAAAGATGATCTTGCCGCCCTTCCAAACAATAATGTTGGCAGGCTACACTTCTACGTCGACCGGGTCGACCTCGCAAGGATCACGGGCTGCACGTCCGTGCAGTAGTAGTCGCATGGGAAAACCAGGCACGATTGCGACGGTGAACACAACGATAGAATTCTTGTGCACCGTTGCATATCCAAGGTTAATCAAGACCGAAACCAAGTATGCTGTTTATATACCGCAATCTAAATCGGTGCCATCCAAGGCCAGTCGGGTGCGAAAACAAAGAAGGCCCGCTTCCAGATTGACGGATTGAATGGGTATCGTCCTACCCTGCACCAGGTCATTGGGCGGCTTGAGAAATTTGCGCGGGCGGAATCATTTTGGTACGGTGGTGAAGGGTGAGGGCGTGTCCTATGCGTCGTGCGACTGGAATAGACCGAACCCTGATCTAGAGTAACGGCTGCAGTGTTGAAAGCGCATATGTATTCAATCCTACAATCACGGGGTTTGTTCAATGAGGTATTCACTAAGCTGGATGACATCAGCTCGTTAAAATTAGCGACTGGATGAGCATTGATGATTAGTTGACTAGTTGCAAGCATCCGGACAATAGAATTAGACGATGATTTTGGTCACACCAGCTCCAAAGACACAAAAGATGACCGGCGCCGATACGTTCTCGCAACGAGATGTTTGACACGAAGGTCGACTTCCATATATCCCAGAATAGGCAAATAGCCGACTAGCCATGGCAGCACGATGGAATCGGCACGGGCCCATAAAATCTCGGAGTGCTCAGCCGTCAATGGCTTTGAGAGGAGGGAAATAGTTTCCTAGGCCGCCGCCTCGACCTTTCGGTGACTACTCTTAGTTATAGACTTAGCGACGCTGCCAACTGGCCTGTCCCCTGTGACCGACCCCATGTGACCCGGCTCGGATGCGCGTTAAGCCCCCAAAATACAACCCACTATCGTCTGTCATCGTCTAAGCACTAAAGACAGTTGGGAGCAGCACCCCGGCCGAGAAAAGGCCGAGAAGGGCCAATGGGATACGATGGAGTGAAGCCGCGGGCTCGTTGGATACTTGTTCCCGTTGTGGGTAGAGGAGGTGGGAGCTAGTGCTCCGTAGTGCCCATACAGGACGACCCTGGAGGAGAGACGAAGGATGGAAGGAGAAAGGGAATGGGTTGATGGCGGGGGTGGTTTAGGTATTATTGGCCCCTGGCTCGCCGTTGCAACGCGACTTGTCCGATAGCGCTATCGAGCCGGGGTGGTGTTCCATCCCAGCAATAATACGAGCAAGAATGGCCGACACTGGGCAGGATACCGTACAGGATGTCTCCCGGAATGCACGGAAGCACAAAAGACCAGGCAGGAGCCCCGGTATGCGGAGATGTACTTTGGGGCAGCTTAAAAGTCCCGAGGCTGCGCGCCGACCGTAGCGGGCTGTAGCTAGCTATTTTGGATGATCTGCCCGCACGAACTGGTCGTTGAGGCTGGAGAGGGGGCCTTGGCCACCTGCCAAACGGGGCGGAGATCACCGAGACTAAAGCAGGACGCTATGATTGTGGTTAGCAGGAAGACATGGATCCGATGGGACCCAGGACCAGGCCGTTATCGTGTCCTATGTCAGGCGGCGTTATGTGTTGCGTGATGTCATGGGGCAAGCAACTTGTTTGCAGAAGATCATGGGAGGGCAGAAGGTGGTAACCTAGGAATATCGGTGATATTGTATGAGTCTGACACTGGATTAGGGATGAGAAAGGGAGAAAGAAGAAGAGAGAGAGAGGATAGTTAACTAGTTAGTTAGTTAACTTAACTAGTTAACTAACTATCGAGACGGCTGAGTCAGCAGCAATCTAGACCGCGGCAGAACGACGTTTCTAGAAGATATTATGAATTTATGATTGGAATGGTTGATTACTGTACGGTGGATAGTAATACTAAATAGATCTATTATTATTAAATAGAAATAAATAGAAATATAGCCCAGTCCAAGTAAGTTATGTACTGTATGTTGTATGTACCTATCAGTAGTGCATGACGCGGTACCTAAAATACATAAACGGACGTCACGCCGTCTGCTCCGCCCGACTCACTTCATCTTCTTCCTCTTCTTCTCTCTTTCTCTCCCTCCCTCCCTCCCTCTCCTACCTTCGTTTCTGTCCTCTTCTTGGCTGTCCATCCTCTGGCCCCTTCATCTCCCTCTCGTCTCCCCCTCGTCCGACCTATTCTTATTTCTAACGCCTGCCTCTCCAACCTCTCCAACCCCTCTGCCCCCGTCTCAGCGCTGTTCGAAACCCAGGAAAGGCCACCTGCACATCTTCTCACCCACCCTCTCGCCTGGTCGGTCGCCTCTCATACCTTGTATAATAAACATCTCTTTGTCCTTGCCCGCCGTTTCCGGTTCCCTTGGCCTCCTTCATCCCCTGATCTCCGAGCTGGAACCATCCCCGCACCTGCGTGAAACATCATGTAAGTGAGCTGCGCAATGCGTCCGAATTGTCATCTTCCTCAGCTGACTCCTTGGTCTCCGCTAGGCGTATCACCGTCAGCGTCATCCGACCCGATCAGGCCGACTCCGACATCATCTCCCTCGAAGTCGGCGGCGACATGACCGTCGAGCTGCTCAAAGCCATTGTCGAAAGCGAAACGTCCATCTCCCCCTCCGACCAGCGCATCGTGTACAACAACCAGCTGCTCAGCGACGATGCGCGGACCCTCGAACAAGTCGGAATAGGCGAGGGAGACATGCTCGGGGTCCATGTAACGCTCCGGATGCCGCAAGCACCTGCCCGCTCGGTCGGAGGCCCCGGCGCTCCCTCCACCTCCGCCGCCGCCCAGCAGAACCTTCAGCGTCGCCAGGCCATGACGCCCGACCCCGAGACAATCCGTCTCCATATTCTAGGCGACCCGCGGCGTGCGCGAGGCTGTCCGACGCCAGAACCCGGAACTGGCAGAGGCCGCCAACGATGCACAGCGTTTTCGTGAGATCTTGATCGGACAACAACGGCGGGAGGCTCAAGCGGAGGCGGAGAAGGAAGCTCGCATTGCAATGTTAAACGCGGATCCGTTCAATCCCGAGAACCAGAAGGAAATCGAGGAGATCATCCGGCAGAATGCGGTGACGGAGAACTTGCACAACGCTATGGAACATCATCCTGAATGTGAGTGGAGATTTGTTTGCGTCCCAGCAAAAACACACGGGCCCTCAGCCTAACCCAGCCTCGCAGCGTTCGGGCGCGTCAACATGCTGTACATCCCCGTCGAAGTCAACGGGCACCGGCTGAACGCCTTTGTCGACTCGGGTGCCCAGGTAACCATCATGTCTCCCGAGTGTGCCACTGCGTGCAACATCATGCGGTTGGTCGACCAGCGATACGGAGGCATCGCCAAGGGCGTCGGGACGGCAACCATCCTCGGTCGAGTACACTCCGCCCAGATCAAAATCGGCAGCATGTTTCTCCCCTGCTCCTTCACCGTGATGGAAGGCAAGCACATCGACCTGCTTCTGGGTCTGGACATGTTGAAGCGCCATCAAGCGTGCATCGACCTAAAGAGGGGCGCTCTTGTCATTCAAGATCAGGCGGTCCCATTCCTAGGAGAGGCCGACATCCCGAAGCACCTGCAGGAAGAATTCGAGGACGAGCCGTTGATCAGAGGCCCCGACGGCGCCGAAGTCGGCGCTCGCACGGGGGCTGTCACGCATCAAGCGAGTGGAGGTCAACGCTCCAGTGGCGCTGCCGCCGGCCCTTCGTCCTCCTCGGCCTCAAATCCCGCCATCAACGTCCGTCCAGCCCCGGCGCAATCATCCCGCTGGCCGCAGGACTCCGTCGCGAAGATCACCGAGCTCGGATTCACGCGGGAGGAGGCGGTGCGCGCTTTGGATGCCGCCAACGGCGACCTAGACGGCGCCATTGGATTCCTGATCTGATTTACCCCCCTGTCCCCACCGAGGCGGCTTTGTACCTATGATCTATGTATCCGAACCCTTAGTGACGTATTACGAAGAAGTGCCCCCTGACCGCTTGATTGTTGATCGACAAAAGCGCAAGTAGAGAGACGGAGAGCAATCGAGTCCAGCAACAAGCTTACGGTCTGCTTTTTCCCATGCCGTGGCCGTTGTCTGATTGCATCATCTATTTACAAAGGATCTACAAGGCTAAGTGACTACCTGGCTGATGAGACCCGCTGGTGTCTGCCCCCCCCCCCCCTGCATCATTTAGAGGGCTTTGCATGGCGTGGATATCTCGTTACATATTTCCCTGTCTCTTCTCTGATGTGGCGTTCGTGATTTAGCCGATTTCGGGTCTTCACATGACCAGTGCAATGAATCAATGACCAATTCTTTGACATATAGCGGATTAACGCCGGATTCCTATCGTACATGGTGCCATTGTTCTACTCCTACTCCTACTCCCTGTTTGCCTGGACTGGCTATTCCGGTTTCTCCAACTAACGGGAGTACCGAACAAGTGCCCGATTCCCGTGGCCGGGTGGGTTGATCGCCAGAAGCCAGGAATTCGAAAACGGACTGACGGTCCTCCAGACTATTGCGAATGGCTGCGGAGAATCGGGAATATGCAGGCCAGTTGGAGTACGTGAAGTGGCAACCAGGGCAAAAGAAGATTAAATGGCCGATATCTGGGAAACATGGGTAATTTCTGAATACATAGACTAGCATGACGTCGTAAATCCAGCCAGCATCCTGTATCTGTGTTCCAAGAAGGCCAACTCGATAAAAAGAAAACATGCAAAGAGAGCCAATCTACTCCCCTTTCTGGTGTTTCGACTTGGCCAGAATCTGTCGTCGCAATCTAAAGACCATGTCTAACGCAATGAAGCCGCCTGCACATGCACACATCCGTATTAGCACCTGACCTCCGCAAACAAATACACGGAAATAAAGAGAAAGTAAAAACAAAAAAGCAGGAAGACGGGAAAACCTACCCAGCGCTGCATACGGAGCATACAGCATGGATAGCTGCTGCTTCTGATCGATAGTGCGGTCCGTCCAGCCCCACATCTCAATCAGGCAGACGATGGTGGTGAGGAAGGACTGGACTCCGAAGGCGAGAAGGTGGACGGGCACCATGGGGTCATCTAAGGATCCAACGAGGAGGCGGGGTTAGCTGCAGCGTTCCAGACAATCCCCCAAAACTCAACAAGGGTCGAGTCGCGAATCACGAATCGCCTGTCCCCGCGCGCGAGACCGTGCGTACCTTTCCAGAGCGCCCAGACAGCCCAGATGCTCAACGGCCCGTGGTAGTAGAGCTCCATGTACGAGAAGAACTGGAACCAGCCGGGCGGGGATCCCATGAAGAACTTGTCCTGGTAGTTGCGGAAGTAGAAGTCGCGCACTTGGTAGGAGAAGTCGAAGGTCAAGAAGGATGGCTGCAGGTGCACCGTGTCGACCACTGTTTGGTGGATGGGCGGTTAGCTCAGACACGACGTTGCATGGGCGTGCGTGAGGTCGACGAGGGGCAGCTCGACTCACAGAAGACGATAGGGATGTGGATGGCGAAGAAGATGAAGTAGAGCAGATCGCATTTGCGATCCCGCAGGGAGAGGGTGGTTGGAGTCCTGGGAGAGGCCATGACGAGGGTGGTGAGGGCGTGAGGGTGTGAGGGTGTGCGACGGTGGGGCAGATCTTGTCTGACTTGAGCGCGATGCGATGAATCCGTTTGGAAGAGCGAAGGCGACGAACGACGAGAGGCGAAGAAGGAGGAGACGGAGTCACGGGTGGTTGCATTGAAGACAAAACAAACAAATGCAGCAAACAGGCTCCCGTCAGGTGACTGCCGGGCAAACAAGCCGCGCCGTTCCGGTTCGTCTTCAGTCTTCCAATGTGCAGTTTGCACGCCATCGTTTGGGACAACCAGAAAAGAAAAAAAAAGCAAAACACGTCTGTCAAGTGTCAAAAATACCGGAATTATCCGCTGGATTCAAGTTCCAGACTGCCGGAAAGCCTTCGGAGAGAAGATACGATGTTTGCTTTTTCTCTGTCCTTCATCTCACCCCTGGAGCTGCAAGGCCACTCTGGTCCCCCCCTAAAGATAGCTTAAGCTTAGCTGCGTGGTGGGACGGACTCCGCGAGTCGGGTAAGTTTAGCCTTAGTGTGAACCAAGGCTCCAGGCTGCCAGAAGCAATGCTAATCGCTGTGGTTGCTTTTTCCTTGTCAAGGCTTATCAAGCTTCTCGTTCTCATCGATCTTGCATCATACCAGATTATTAGCATCGCATCGTCAGATCGTCTCCTTCATTCTGCCTCTTCCGCCAATGCGGACGTTGCTCGTAGCGAGCCTTTCTTGCCGACCGGGTAACTACACATCCGCGGACCGCGGTCTTACAGACTCAGCCTTAGATCCTGCCCGATTTTGAGACTCCCTCACCGCAATTCTACCTGTTGAACCCCTTGACCTTGTCGCTGGAAGTTTGTGGTGCAAGCAGAAACAACGAGCAACAAAACAGAATCATTGCCCCTCCTTTCTCCCCTCCAATGGACCAATTGACTAATAATGACAGCCTCCTGGGGCTGATCGGCTCCACCCCCTCCCCCTTCCCTGTGGTGAACCGCCAGACTCGTTCCCGGTCCTGGTAATGGATCGACTGCCTTTCCTCCAGGAATGCAAGGAGCAGAAGCAAATATTCCTCCGTACTCCGTCGTCTTATCTATCTCGTCTACTTCGTATCCTACACCAGCCACTCCACAAATTCAGCATGTCTGCACTCTGCAGTAGACACAGAGGGCTTACCCATAGCAATAGATGTATCAGCTGCGATCCAAAAGTACGCGATGCGTGGGACTTGCTGTCTCTCGGCTTGTCCTTTTTTTTTTTTTTTTTTTTCTGCTCCCAATCTAATAATTTGGGCCGGTTGTCTTTGCAATCCACCGCGACAACCCACGGGAAGATTGCATGTTAGCGCCAGACTATCACCGGACCACCGCCATTAATCTATCACATAGCGTACACCGATGGGACTGGTCTACTCCCTTTGGTCAACCCGGGA
Source organism: Aspergillus persii (assembly GCA_002215965.1). NCBI lineage: Eukaryota > Fungi > Ascomycota > Eurotiomycetes > Eurotiales > Aspergillaceae > Aspergillus > Aspergillus persii. The sequence continues at coordinate 4,050,971 of NGZO01000004.1, read as the reverse complement.
TAACACCACTCGCTCCCGATGGGTACCTTGGGCGGTTTCTTCCCCGGAGCGTTTCTTTGGGGCCAAACCTTTGACCGCTGCTACAGGGTAGCTCCGATTTACGAGCCTCCTCGGCCAAATGACCTTGTCGTCAATATGTACGAAGTAGCCAGCCACTGCCGTTGCCAACTTGGTGCCAATCATGCGAATCCTTTGGCCAAGGGGCAAATTGATTTCGTAACAGATTGGAACTCCCCCAAATTATTTGACGGGAAGCCCAAAGTCAAAAAATCAAACAGAAAAAAAAAAACACAGAAAACAGAAAACACGTTATGATCCAGTGACATGGAACTCCGTATTTCCCGTGAAAAGGAGGTAAATCCATCCAACACGGCATCCGAGACTGTGAGCCAAAGCTATTGCCAATTCATTCAGCGTAGTGGCCAACTTGGGGGGATTTCAGTCAATATTCCTGAAACACTGTTTCTGACTCTCTGTGGTCACTGCAATTCGACTTCTCCAAGTCCCTTCAGTAAAGAAATTCTGGGCTCTCTTTTCCGCTCTCTTGGGCTACCCTACCTGGTGGGTCTGGATGTGCAGGCTGCAGTTTGACCAGCTGGGCGGGAATATCATTGTACATTATCGGACCAAATTTTCCAAGCGGCTTCGTTCGAGCCTTCGATGGGCCTTCGAAACGGCTATGGAAACATTCCATCTTCCTTCTGGGGCCCAAGGACCTAGATACGCTAATGTACCTCTGTGGGGAACCCTGATAAACGGGTATTGGACCGCTTTTCCGAAATGAATATGAACGTCACCAGACGCTTGGCTTGCAAGCAATCGCAGGCTCGCAGCCGCTACCCTTGTCGCTCCTCCGCCCTTGGGGCGAATCGGCTTCAACATAGGGAGGGATGGCGCTTGGGTGAAGCCCGCTACGAGACATCCATGTGTGCGACTTTGAATTTTTACACCGATGTTCGTGTCCTTCGACACGGGCGGGGGACCCATGAAGCAAGCACCCAGAAACAAGTGCCAACCTACCAGGAAGCCCCAATGAACAACCTATCGGGGAAATCTTACAATCTTCCCCTTGATCCCCCCTTGTTTTAGATGTCTACCCAAAGGAAGTCCTTTCGTTGGATCTATGCCAAGTGAGCCCATCGCGATCCAGCATCCGGTAAGACAGGGATATCATTCCCGTTGGCGTAAAGCAAACTGACATAGGGAGTTTTTTTGACCAAAAAAAAAAAACACATAAATAAAAATACGAGTATCTTGTTGGACAGTGAAAACGGAAAAGAGACAAATAGATTTCTGCCAATGTTGCACGGCATGCATTCGCATTATCGACAATCGATCAGTCCACCCGCCGGGGCAAGACCAAGCGCTGCAATACTCCTTGATTATTGGATTGCAGGTTACATAACGCAAAATAGTCGACGTACAATCGCAGTAGGACAAGCATGAAGAAGAAAAGAAAAAGGACCAAAAAAAGTAGGCCTGGAAGCCGGGATTTTTTACGCCTTCCCCCCATCGACTGATGCAAGGACGATGCACGATACCAGAGCTACCGATGGCTGCAGCTGTGTCTCGGGCGACTACTGCAGCTCCCATCTTCCGCAATCCAACATGGGCCTATTACCCGGTTCCAAACAGACTCAAAGTTAACGATATTGGGCCAACGTGCATGGGTCATGGTTCCACCTCCCTGGTCTCTTGCACTTGCCCGGCTTCTTATCGTTCGTCCGGTTGCGCCAGATTGAGCGGTGAAACCGCACCAGAAACAAATGGAATACATCGCGACTGACGATGAGCCAATCCGCCGGATCACGCCGGGAGCAGAAAGAAGACTGTGCCCACGGCTTGGTTGTGTTGGTTTGAGGGATATCTCACTTGCCAAGAGGCAGAGGAACTTGGCCTAACGTCCGCCTGGCTCTCTTATTCCTCCTTCTCCTCTCTCGGTCTTTTGGGGGGAGGTTTTCCCCTTGAGAACGGGAGCTACATATATCTAGGTGGATATCGGTACATTGGGCCCTGTTTTTTTTTTTCCCCCTGCCTGACCGCTTCTCTTCGCTTTCTTGAATTTATTTCATTGTTTTCTTTTTTTTTCTTTGAAAATATTTTTCTTTTCTATTATTATATTTATTTTTGAAATTTTTTTTTCTCCGCTACGTCTCTTTTCGCCTACCGATCCTGTCTGTCGGTTCTCTGCTCTTTCACCCTTTTTGAACCAATTCCCATCGGTCAATCTCAGCTCTGACTGGTGCGCGGAGCTGCGGCCGCCCCTCCCATACACCAATATCCCTTAATCCTTTTGATGCTCTTAACCTGTCGAGACCCGTCCCCCAGGCCGGTTGCTCCCCCTGTCGTCATGACATTGAGAAAACGTTTTGATCCCCCGTGGATAGTTTGGCGCATCCCCAGCGCAAGCTCGCCGCATCGGAGATGAAAGGGATAGTCCAATCCTAGCGAAGTCTCCGTTTGGTGCCAGTCTATTGGTGCCGGCATGCTCTATCATCCACTCGCCTAGGATTCCTGCCTCAAACAGGTCCTACCTATTAGTTCGTTTGTTTTGTTTGGTTTTATTTATTGATCGTATCGATGCGATGACGGAGGTGTGGAGGCCGTCTTCATCCATAGTTATTTATACTCCTCGTCTGCCTCGTCCGAGTAGCTGTTTTTCCTCTTCCATTTCCATCTCCATCCCATATTTTCCTTTGCCCTCGACTTCCTCTTCTCCGGAACATACAGACATATCTTCTTTCCATTGCCCCTCTACCCTCTTTCAAACTTAGGCTTTGTGATAACCTCCATCTCTCCCCCTTATCTTCTTCAAGAAAACCCAATCCACAATGCCATCATCTGCCCCCGTCTTGCGGCCAAAGAAGGGCCAACCTGTCAATGCGCACAAGGAAGACGAACCCATCAGCTATGACATCAACATTCCCTATGTTGATGTCAACAAAGAAACCCATGCCCGCACCAGATACCCCGACTACCTCCCAACATGGGACAAGATCTGGTTTGACCCGTTGACGCCGTTCACTTACGAGGATCCTGCTCTGCGCGTCAAGGACAAGTCCAAGCGCAACTTGTTGGGACCCGACGCCAAAGTGACCGAGATTCAGCCGCGAATGGGCAGCATTGTTGAGGGCGTACAGTTGAGCCAGCTCACCGACGCTGCCAAGGACGAGTTGGCCCTTCTCGTGGCTGAGCGCAAAGTCGTCGCCTTCCCCGAGCAGGATCTCATCGACGCCGGCCCGGACGCCCAGGAGGCGTTTATGCGTCATTTTGGTAAGCCCAACTATCAGCCCGTTTCCGGCACTGTGCGCGATCACCCTGGATTCCACATCATCCACCGAGATGGCAACCGTGAAGAGATCTCGCGTTTCTTGGAACAGCGCACCACGACCACTCTTTGGCATCAGGATGTCAGCTACGAGATCCAACCTCCTGGCTATGTCATGCTGGGTCTGTTGGAAGGTCCCGAGGTTGGAGGTGACACCGTCTTCGCCGCAACCGACATGGCATATAAGTAAGTTGAAGCTAAATGGCCCTCGAGAAACTGTAGAACCTAACCATGGGCGCAGGCGCCTCTCTCCCACTCTCACCTCATGGCTCGATACTCTGCGCGTGACCCACTCATCCGCCAAAATGATCAACCACGCTCGTTCGACCGGAGGTCTGGTGCGCAAGGACCCCGTTGACACCGTCCACCCTCTTGTGCGCGTCCACCCCGTCACCGGTGAGAAGTGCCTGTTCATCAACGGCGAATTCATCACCCGGATCCAAGGCCTCAAGGAGCCCGAGCAGCGCTGGCTCGTCGACTTCCTCATGCAGCACATTGTCACTGGCCATGACTTCCAGGCCCGCGTAAGATGGCAACCCAGGACGATTGTCATCTTCGACAACCGCTGCACTCTCCGTAAGCTTGCCCAATCTCTGAATAGTGAACTTGAGACTGACCCTTTCAGACTCGGCCATCGTCGATTATCTGGACGACGACTACGGCGCCAAACTCCGCCATATCTTCCGCCTGACTGCTCTGGGCGAAAAACCGATCCCCGTTTACGACCAATTCGAGTAGACGACTTCTTACGACGCGCTCCGTTCTGATTGAAGTTCATTTCGTCTGGTTTCATCAAGCAAGCGTCATTCACGGAGTTTTCTTTTTCTTTTTGTTTTTCATTTCTCGTCAGCAATTTTTCTAAAATTGTCCTTTCTGCATTCGATACGTCCCGATTTGTTGAACGGCTCCATCCCGGGGATTTAAAAGCAATCGCAATCGATCAATATCCGACACGGCGGCTCAGATTTTGTTTCTTCACACCTTGCATTCATGGATATGACATGTCGGATCGGCACGCGGGCGTTTTGTTCTTTCAGCGCCGCCACTTGTTTCCATTTTCGGAGACTCAGAACTGCCATTTCTATTTGGCTTTCTGGTTTGTTGCGTTTATTGATTGCTTGCTTGCTTGATTGATTTGGTTTAGTTTGATTGATACCTCGGCTCGGTTGATACATAGAACGGTTGGATTCACATCCTTTTTTTTTTTGGCTTCGGTTTGGTTTGGGTGAGATGGTATGGGTTGATTTGATTTATCCAATGCGGTGGATCATTTCTGCTCCTATTCATCTACGTTGATTTCGTTTACTAATAGACTTGTCTGTTGTTGATTTATTTGTTTCGGTATGTTTATTCCAAGTTGGCCTTCTCGTTTCATCAGTTTGTGCTTTCTCTCTTCCTTCTTTCGTGATATCTCTGCCTGTCTACCTGTTGTTGGTCTTCAGGGGGGTTTATCCTTGGGTACTTATGATTTAGTTACTTTTCCTAATATATGATGAGATGAATCACATCACTTTCATTTGGATAGGATCATCAGGAACAGTCTGATATCAGGATCAAATTATCACTACTTAAAGTAGTCTAGAAGTATGTAAAAAGAAACAAAGAACAAGAACAAAGTAAACTAAACTACCCACTGCTCCATCGCCATATTGTTGGCGGCAACATGGCCAGCCGAAGCCTGGCCCAGAACAAACCAAAACGCTTCTTTCAAAGTAATCTGCCCAATATTTCTCCCGGTTGTACCATCATGGGCGATGGGCGGGCTATATTCCAGCTCCCATTGTCCCCTCCCAGGTCCACCTGACGCAGAAAGACAGTCTGGTTATAAGTTGTGAAGAACGCATAACGTATATGCGCCAAGGGCATATACGCGGCGATTTGTCCTAAATAGAAACACGGTTAGTGCGATAACTTGGTGCAATTGGAGGTTCTGTCTCTCAGTGCTTACCCAGCTGTCGACGAAACCGGCCACTCGTGGGCATAACAACCGAGTAAAAACGATGGCTCTTCACCCACGGCGTCTTCACCCCTCCCAGGATGTGGAGGGCCCCGGCGCTGGTCATACAGACCGAGTCTGGAACACCGTCCACAGACCGGTCTGTCGTGGCTTTATAATCGCCAAAAGAGAGATCCAGTCCGAAGGCCCTGCGCGCCTGGGTGAGCACTTGGCCCACGTTCTCGACGACTCGTCCTTGGACACCGGTTGGTTTCGTCCCTAACAAAAACGTGCTCTATACCGCTAAGAGCGGCATTTCGCCTTTAGGCCGGTGGCCAAACGTCGACTGGTGGGCGTCCCAATTTGTCTCCCTGCTGAACGTCCACGCGTTGGTGGTAAAGGCGTGATCGCCCACGAAGTCAAGGAGATAAATAGCATTGATGCGCAGCTGAGGGACAGGGCTTTTTATTGCCTCTTTGGCGTGGATAGAGTTTAGGGGTGCCATTCTTGATGGAGGTTATGGAAATGATGCTTGTGAAACTGACAACTAGACATTCTGATTGCATCTTTCGCGTAGATTGTCCTGGGGAAAGCCGCGTCCTGAAACGAGATTTATAGAAACCCTAAAAAAACCCAACCCCTAAACCCTAAGCTTTCCGTCAAAAATTCTCCGTCGGCCATGGCTGATAGAGTAAATCCTTCAGGGGTGATCGATAGAAGCGAAGTGAGGAAGATGAGAAGGTTGTTGAGCCCTCTAACAGAAGCAAATGGGCACAGATGCTGGAATGAAACCTTCTCTCACCGTTTCCCCGGTTGCCTGTCATTGTGAGGTAGTTAGGTAGGTAGTACATCCTGACTAAGCCTCATTCACTTTCACAGTGCTAGGATCCTTTTCCCTTTTTCTATTCTTTTTTGTTCTTCGTGGGAATGGAATTCTCGATTGGCTACTTGAGCAGATGGGGGCTATATACCTATACATGCCGATCATATATTACTGAAGCCTATGCACTGCACCATTGTAGAATTGTAGAGAGAGAACGTAAATGAAGTAGGAATTCAGGAATAGAGAAACTAAAATCCCCTATGAACCTTATTGTGCCCAGATACGTAACCATAAACCCCGAAAGCAGCTTGCGAGTGATCTTCCAGCTGGATCCGATAGTGGGGAAGGCGATGTTGACTCGTCCGATGGACTCTGGCAGCAAGAAGTCTTTCTCAGACATACTGAGTGACAGCAGAGTGATGGAAAAGGTCAAGATAGAAAGGGCAGGAGATAGGTAAAGAAAGCCGAGGACGACGGAGAAGATGGCTACGAAGCGCAACAGGGTTGGGACGATCGACCTTCGAAGAAACTGAGAATATGAGGAACATGAACATTCACTTAGTTACTTTCATTCTGGTTCCCTGGCTAAGCCCCCAGCCCCCAGCCATCTTCACTATCTACTGAGGAGCTGAGCTTTCTGCCTTTCTGTTGCAGGTAGTCGAATTGGGCATGGTGTAGCATGGTGGGCAAACATGAAAGAACCAGAGACTCGTAGAATGTGTAGTCGTCAGTTTCCCAAGCATCTTTTCCATAACCCGCATCGAAAATGGCGCCTCCTACCCCCATACACGCGAAAGAGGCCATAAGAAGCCCTATCCCGGACCTCCGCGTCGGCCCGTGCCATACCAACTCTAACGCCATCCATCAAATGGACTTCGTAGCCAGGCCCCCTGGCAATACAACCAGGGAACAAATTGGGACACCCACAAGGCAGCGGATCGAGCGTACTGAGATGGCAGAGAATTCATGGCAACGAACGTTAGGTAAGATCCGAGAAACTAAGCTGCTGGAGAAAGGGGGTGTGCTGATTATCATTACCAGATACATATATGCACTCTGCGCATATGAAATACGCCTTTCTTTCAATATATGTCTGCACGGCCCTTTTGAGACAAGAGAAGGGGGCCATTGGGCAATGGGAAATGGGCCCTGGTGTATATCCCGGTCATTCAAAACGATGCTATTTCCGGAGAGGCGAAGGGGGAGATATCACTGAAGGAAGGATTTTGGTTTTTGTTGAGTCTACGTGCCAATGGCAAGCTGGGTCGTTTGATTTTCTAGTTCTTTTTCCTTGTTTGTTTTCTTTCTTTCTTTTTTCTGCAAAGTTTAGTTGAATTGAAAGGTGCTTTTTTTATAACTCCGCCAGGATAGTTAAGTGTATCCTGAGCATCTTACTTGACATTCCGTCTAAACAAGAATCAAACCAACAGACAAAGAAGAAAAAAGAAAGACGAACAAACAAATAACGCAGGACGCCCAAATAGTACATACGGAGAGATATGACAAAGAGTAATGCGCAGAAAAGGAAATGATATTTTACTTCGTGGCTTCTTCCAAAGGTTCTGGTCCTGTCCTCAATCTTTCTGTCCCCAATGCTAATAAAAATCACATGCAACCAAGTCCAACTCATTCATAACGCAAGATTTCCTCGATCTTCCTCCGCAGGTCTTGAGCATGTTGCAGCATATCCGGAGGAATGGCACTCGTCTGCAGCAGAAGGAGGAGCGTTTCGCAGATCCGCTCGGCAACAACGTCGCTGCCGAAGACGGCGCCTCCGAGACGCACGGTATCCCGGAACCACTGCTCGACGACGTACAGCAGGTCCTTGGCGATGTATTTCCGGTTGGCGCCGTGGAAGGGCGCCTCGTCGATGTAGAACATGGATTCGAGCACGCCGTACAGGGACTCGTGCGCCACGCCCAGGTCGAAGAACAGATCGACGATCCAGGTGGCGGGGGCGACGCCGCGCTGGTGCTCGAGGGAGTAGCGCTCCAGCAGGGGGAGGATGATGGGGAAGACGATTTCGGACATGCGGAGACGGCCGCCGAGGTTGCGGACCTTTTCGGCGACGGCTTCGAAGGGGGGGATCTCGTTTCTTTCGGAGACTTCGTCGTGCAGGGTCTGGAGGAGGTGTTGCCAGGTCATTTTGATGTTGGCAGGGTCGCGGTAGTCGGCGGCGTAGAAGATTTGGAGGCAGATGTCGTAGTAGCTGGCAGGGTCGGCGTATTGGTTGAATAACTAAGATGAATCAGTATGGCTGGCTCAGTAGGTCTTGCGCAAACAACGTACCGTGCTGATATCCATGATCGCTCCGTCCACATCACGGATGACTTCCTCTCGGCGATCAGCTTCGATCCGCCTGTCATCCCTCAGGCGCTGCAAGAGATCGTCCTGGATATTAGCTACATCGATCAGATTGGTGATCTCTTGCAAAAGTCGCTGTCGTTGTTGTCGTCCGACATCGGGCGTGAATATCGAGGCGTTGGCCCGGGCCCGACCCAAGTATTCGATCCTGCGGCTAAGAGGGAGCGTGAAGGCACTTTGCGCGAGGCTGAGTTGTACCTTGGCCGCCTCGAAGAATCGTTGCGACTGAGCGTAGTATTTCCAAAGCAAGTCAGCGTGGGAGAGATCGTCGGACGACTTGCGCTCCAGATACGTGACGACAAGTGGGGTGTCAGTCTGTAGTAGACGATCGCTCCAGCCCTTCTCCAGATACCAGTCGTATAGGCTGGTCAGGAACAACTCGTCGCTCGAC